>CAMZMU010000063.1:19297629-19635899 GCA_947311845.1 Poa pratensis
TCTTACTGACTCGTTCTGCAGTTTAACTTTTGATACCTAACGCGTCCGTCAGGATTTTCATCATGTCTGTTGACACGGGAAAATTTAAGGGAAAACACGTTGGAGCGTCCCTCAACCCAGCTCGATTGATCGGCGGGTTCACCTTTGCATTTGTGTATGCAGCATCCGAGACATCTGCGATTGGCATATTCCGGGAATTTATGAAGTGTGATTCTCTGGTTTAGAAGCACTTAATGCATTTAGTCGAGTCTGTTGTCAAGTGAATTTCTTACCTTTTTGGGAATCTATGGGAGCGCGACAGCGCTCCCTGTAGTAGCCCCCGAGATTGTGATTTATTGTCTTGCAATAGAGGACAATCTCGAATCATTTTTCTATGCTGCTTTTGTCAATCGAAAATTTTTGCCTTTTGAAATCTATGGGAGCGCGACACGCTTCCATGGAGTAGCCCCCGAGATTATGCATTTAATTCATTTAAGTAGAGGATAATCTCAATAACTTTGTTTCTTTTTATAATTAACAGAAATTTTTTTATACCTCCCATGGGAGTACTTTTGTCAGTCGAATACTTTGTCGATTGTAGTCTTGTATCCTTTAATCGAATATGTATGATCTCTGACGTCATTCGTGACATCTTAGGCGTGCGCTTGCTGTTTTGATAAGTCGTGTCTGTGTAGGCCCATTGCTCAGAGTTTTGACCGCAGAAGAACGCCGTTTCAGCTTTGATTTGACCGACGTGGTGTAATCGAGGCAGCCCCCGAGTGTAATATTCTTCCTATATGTTTGTTAAATACTTTTTTGTGTTTTGATTTATGCCAGCCCTCGAGTCTATCGAGTGGGTTGTGTTGTTGTTTGTCCCAGCCCCCGACCTGTCGAGTGGGCTTGAGTTGTCTGTTTGACTCAGCCCGAGCCTGTCGAGTGGGGTTTTTGACTCAGCCCGAGTCTGTCGAGTGGGTTTTTTGACTCAGCCCCCGATCTGTCGAGCGGGTTTTTTTTGACTCAGCCCCCTGAGCTATCGAGTGGGGTTTTTGACTCAGCCCCCGAGTCTATCGAGTGGGGTTTTTGACTCAGCCCCCGAGTCTGTCGAGCGGGTTTTTTGACTCAGCCCCCGAGTCTATCTAGTGGGTTTTTTTGACCAATAAAAACCCTGCTCGGAAGGCTTTGGCTACGAGTGATCGACTGCCAGCGTGGTGCCCGCAGGTACCTGCATGAATGTCTCGAAGGAGGTCTTTGCCATCCTCGAGTGCAATGCATCTTTGGAACATACCTGAATGCTGCGTTTGTACAGCTCACCGTTTATGATGGTGTATGCTTTTGCTCGTCGAGTGACGCGTTGGCCTCGTTCGTGTCTTCTGGTAGTTCATTGCGAAGCATGTATGCGAGGAAGGGTTGAGTCCATGTCGCTCAATGAGAAGTACCTCAATCGGAGGATCCTTTGTGCTTGGGTGCTTTGCTCTTGTCCGTAGTCGCCGTCGTGGTCGATGGTCGTTTGTCGATTGACCTATGTTCTATTCGTTCGAGGAAAACACCTGGTGTATCGGTGCCTTTGGTGGAAGCGATGTTGGCTAATTTGTCAGCCTCTTCGTTGCTTTCCCCCCTCCCTATGTGCCGCAGTTCGCAGCCATCGAAGCTGCCCTCCATTATGTTGTACAAATCACGTAGGCGCATGTTGTCTGTGATTGCGTCGCAGGCCTTCATTGTTTGATGCACAACCAAGTTAGAGTCACCATAAATCATTAATCGAGTGCATTCCCATGGCTTCTGCATGCGCATGCCGTGGATTAGAGCTTGTACTCAGCCTCATTGTTTGATGGGAACTCGAAACACATTTGCAAGATATAGTGCAGTTTATCGCCTTTTGGTATATGAGTATGAAGCCAGCTCCTGCTCCTTCATTCTTTTTAGACCCGTCGAAGTACATGTCCAGGAATTTGACACATCAGGTACTCCTGGCAATTGAGCTTCTATCCACTCGGTGAAAGTCGGGTAGACTTGTGCTTTGATGGCCTTCGGTGCTCATACTTGATTCCAAGTGGCCCCAGCTCGATGAGCCATTTTGCTACACGCCCTGTTGCGTGGGGTTTGTGAGGACGTCTCCAATCGCCAATTTATTGATTACCGTTATCGGTGTTCTGTGAAGTAGTGCGCCAGCTTCCTGGATGTCATGAACACGGCGTATGCCAGTTTCTGATATTGCGGGCACCGCTGTTTGGACGGGGAGAGAACTTCACTTACGTAGTATACTGGTCTCTGTATGCTTTGGTTGTGTCCTTCTTCCATGCGTCACTAACCAACACGGTGCTGACTACTCGATTGGTGGCTGAGATGTATAGGTAGAATGGCTCATTTTCCTTGGGTGCTACTAGGATTGGAGACTTGTGAGCATCTTTTTGAGTTCGAGGAAAGCTGCTTCGGCTTTCGTCTGTCCACTCGAACTTGTCTGCTTTCTCATCAATCTGTAAAACGGAAGTGCCTTTTCCGCCTAGTTTGCTGATGAACCGACTGAGTGCTGCTACTCGGCCGGCTAGCTGCTGCACCTCGTGGAGTTTGGTGGGTCTCTTCATTGTGAGTATGGCCTGTATCTTTTCTGGGTCTGCTTCGATTCCGCGCGCAGATATCAAGTAACCCAAAAGTTGTCCAGCTGGACCCCGAAGGTGCATTTCTTTGGTTGACTTGATGTTGTATTGATTGAGGTTTTTGAATGTCTCCCATAGATCACTGATTAGCGTGTCCTCCTTCTCAGTCTTGATGATGATATCGTCGACGTAGACTTGAACATTGCGTCCTATCTGTCTTGTAGACAGTTTTTGCATCATGCCTGGTACGTTGCAGCTGCGTTCTTGAGCCCGAAAGGCATGGTTGTGTAGCAGTAGACCCCGAGCGGGGTTATGAATGCTGTTTTCTCTTCGTCTTCCTCTTTCATCCGAATTTGATGGTATCCAGATATGCATCCAAAAATGATAACCGAGCGCATCCTGCTGTTGAGTCGATGATCTGGTCAATTCGTGGCAATGGGAAGTGGTCTTTTGGACAACATTTGTTCAGGGCGGTAAAATCCACACACATCTGCAGGGTGTCCGAGTGCTTCTTTCGACTAGTACAGGGTTGGCAACCCAGTCTGACTTTTTGATTTCTCGAATGAACTTTGTAGCGAGTAACCTGTCAACTTCGCCTCGATTGTGCCTCTTTTGGGACCGGAGACACGGCGCATAGTTTGCTTAACTGGTCTATAACCTGGCTTGAGTTGTAGAGTGTGCTCGGCAAATTCCCTGGGAATACCTGGCATGTCAGCTGGACACCATGCAAATATTTCCCAGTTTTCACGGAGGAATTCGACGAGTGCGCCTTCCTGTGCGCTAGTAAGACTTGACGACACTTGAACCGCTTTGAGGATCAGTCGGTGCACCTGGTGCTTTCTTGTGTCGTTCGTGCGTTGAATTCTCTGTCGGTTGCCAGCCTCTTGTTAGAGACCTCAAGTTCGGCGAGTGACTGCCCCATCCCGTACATCTCGGAGATTTTACTGAAGTCGCGGTCGCATGAATCTGATCTTTGAAAATTCCCGCTAACTGTGATGACTCCTTTTGGTCCTGGCATTTTGAGCTTGAGGTAGGCGTAGTGTGGGACGGCCATGAATCGAGCGAAAGTGGGCGCTCGAGTATTGCATGGTATTGTGATTTCCAGTCGACCACTTCGAACTCATCGACTCGGTTCTGAAGTGAGTAGGATCTCCAAATGTAACATCGAGTTGAATTGTACCTTGCGGGAGTACCGCTTTGCCTGGACGATACCTTGGAAGGTATTTGTGGATTTCGGCAGGTTTTCGACTGTTTTGTTCATCCTGCGCAGTGTATCCGCGAAGATTATGTTGAGGCCGCTACCTCCCCCATGAAGACCTTGGTCATGGCGTAGCCTCCGATCTGAGCGTCGAGTACCAAGCTGCGTGCCCTGGTCGATATACTGCTGGTGGGTGGTCCTCTCGATTGAAGACGATTGGAGTTTCTGATCCTCTCAAAAAATCTGGGACAGCTAGGGGTGCCATGACTGCCATATTGACGTGTCGAGTGTGTGATTTCTTCTCTCTGTTGGATGGGCGTCCTCGCTGGATCATGTTCATCTGCCCGCGGGTTAACGGGATATTTTTGCTCATCTCCTTGCTACATCTGGTGCACGACTGCTGCCATTTGTGTTCCCATATTGGTTGTGCTGGTACCATGTACACCGGTGTCGGCTGCGCTTGCGTTGGTGCAGAATACACCTGAGTAGGCTGTGCTTGCGGTGGTACAGAATATACCTGAGTTTGTTGTACTTGTGCCACTAGTACAGAACGACACATCGGATACCCCTCTATGGAAATGGCAGGCGTTAGGCGACGGAGAATCGCGCTTTCCGCGCGGCCAGTGCGTACAAACCTGACCTGGGCCGCGGCTGGCCCATCAACATAGGTAACGGAGAAAGTATAAACTCCGTTACCCATATTATTGGCAACGGTTCCCAATGCGCCTCCGTTTCTGATATGTGGTTCTACGGTAACGGTCATTTCGATATGTCCGTTTCACATGTGGTCGCGTTCAAGCTTCTTGGAATTCGAAGCGAGGAGAGTAAATGCCATGGCGTAGTGGCACCGCCCACTACTCCTTAAAAACCCCAATCCTTGCTAGCTCAAGACGCCACAGAATCTGCTCTCTCTCTCGCTCCCTCGCTCGCTCCCTCCTACTGATTAGCGAAGATGCCTCGCAGCAACGACACCAGGAGCACACTGAGTCACCGCGGGACAGTCCCCCCGTCAGCAACGAGTCCGTTGAAGGACCGACGCCGGAGTCGAGCGACGACGAATACGCCAACTTCCATGATCCCACCTTGATGTTGGGCCCGCCGAAGGTTGATTCTGATGAGGAGTCAACCGAAGAGGAGAAGGAGAGGAGGAGGAGGAGGACGACGAGAGGACGAGGCGGAGGCGCTGGTCCCGAAGAAGGGAATCCCGGCGACCGAGAAGAAAGCTGCCGCCACCGCCTCCGATATGCTCCCGCCACCGCCGCCACCACCTCCAATGGCCCCCAACAAGCGAGGCCGTGAGAAGGAGGAGGAGGACGAGGCGGAGGCGCAGGTCCCGAAGAAGGGAACCCCGGCGACGGAGAAGGAGGAGGATTGCGCGGAAGCAGGGCGCAAAAAAAAAAAGAAGTAGCTAGTAGTAGTTCTATAAGTTCTCCATCTGTAATTTAATTTATTATTATTAATATGTACTGCGTATGTAATGTAGTACTCACTAATATTAATTTAAGTATCCTATAAGTGGTTTTCTCCATATAGTAGAGATTAGGAAAATATTATTCCAGAGAGTAGTAGAAATTCCACAGAGCGGGCGCGTAGGTCCCACACCTCAGTGGAAGAAACACAAAGGAAACGGTCCTTTTAAAGAACCGTTTCCTATGTTTTACCTATATATATGGGCGTACAGAGCAAAACCTAACACTCACTCGTTTGCTCACTCTGTCTCAGTATGCTAGATCTGTTCGTGGCGGTGGCTCCAGGCGTTGCGACCATCGCCGGCGCCGTGGCGGCGCCGTCTCCGCCCAGACGACGGCTATCACGGCGAGGTCTTCGCCATCTCCCACGACACGGCGAGGTCTTTGCCATCGCCCCCGACACGGCGAGGTCAGGTCTTCGCCATGTCCCCCGACACGGCGAGGTCTTTGCCATCTCGCCCGACACGGCAAGGTCGTCGCTCTGTCCGCTTCCTCTGCTCCACCACTTCCGGATCTGCTAGATCGATCCAACGGCGACGTGAAGAAGGTATCAGATCCACTCTTTGATGTAGCTAACTTTCCCATTGTGCACATGATCTAGAGCAACTAGTTGTAGTTTAGCTAACTTGTTGATAGTAGTTCAGTTCACATCCGGTAGTTCTATCTAATAATTTCTTGATGTATTAACTTGCCTATTGTGCACTTGCAACTAGTTGTAGTTTAGCTAACTTGTTGATAGTAGTTCAGTTCACATCCGGTAGTTCTATCTAGATAATTTCTTGATGTAGTTAACTTGCCTATTGTGCACTTGCAACTAGTTGTAGTTTAGCTAACTTGTTGATAGTACTTCAGTTCACATCCGGTACTAATTTCTTGATGTAATTAACTTGCCTATTGTGCATTTGCAACCGGTTGTAGTTTAGCTAACTAGTCCATGTGAAAACAGGAGTCTATTTTTGTGACACTGCATAAAAAAGTCGGAGACACAGAACAAACAATGAACACTACTCAAGACAGTAGTGTTTGTTAACTTTCCCATAATGTCCTCCAATTATATACACAGGTCAGTACACACTAAATATACTACTATACTTCATATTATTGTGTTAAATTGTTCGTTCTATCTAGTAGTGTCAGAACTAACATAAATCCTTATTTACATTTAGGGATATTAAGCTATTCCCTTTCAAACTCCACCATACATATCCACCGTCGCTATTGTGACGTTTTGGTACACTGCATAAAATACTTTTTTAAGTAAGAGTGTTTTATACAGTGTCGCCGAAATGTCACATCGGTGACGTATTAGATTAGATTTCGGTGACACTGCATAAAAAATCCAGAGCCGGTGGTGGCCTCCATGGAAAGGATGATCGGTGTCAGGCATCTTATGAAGCTGCTAACATCGCAATATCTTGTTGACAAGCCGTGTGTTGGCTGCTCCGGTTCATCAATAAGAGCCACCTCAAGACATAGGTAAGATATCATTTCAGTTTGCTTAAATTCATAGTGTATTTGCTTTAGCATATGTATTTAACAATTGTAACTCTATTTATTGATGTATAGGTCCAAAGCTTCAACATCCTTCTCTCAAGAAGTTGAGATAAGAAGAGATTGCTAGAGTGACACCTGCGAGGATTGTGGACAAGGATGTAGGGAAGAAATCATATATTCTTTCCGTCGTTTGACATGATAGGCTTAGTATAGATGAAATCTATATCGTTTTACCTCTTATGTTTGTCACGTCTTGTGATGCAATTGTAAAGGTGAAATTGTGGCTGAAATGTAAAGTTACATTGTGATATGAATGAAATCTGTTACCGTTTTAGTATTTGAGCTTGTGCTGTGAGATTTTGAATGTCAATTGGCAACCGCATTGCTGTTGTAGGCTTCTGAAGAAATCTCAATGCAAACGAGTAAAACAGAATCTCCGTTTCTGATGTCCCGATACATCGGCAACGGAGACTGGATGGCAACCGTAGCCAAAATCATGCCTCATCGGTGACGGTTTTTCTTGTCCGTTGTCGATGAGAGCCTTCACATCAGTGACAGGGTCAGGGACACGGACCCTTTTTCCGTTTTCGATGGGGTTTTTGGCCCGTTTCCGATGTGTCGTTATGTACTAGTGTGCGGTGCTGGATATACCTATGCAGGTTGTGCTTGTGGCGCGATTGATTGAGTCTGCATCAGTTGCGGAGGTGCACGCCCATCTCTTTGCAGTCGCAGTACGTGTTCAATCGCAAGTTGATCGAATTCCCTGCAGTTTCTCAATGAGTGGTTAGAGCGTAGCTTACCGCCATCCCCTTTGTACAGATGGAACCTGCAATTATCATCCATCCTTTCTTCGACTGAGCGCTCAGGTTCTTTGTCTGCTCGCCTGCGCCACTTTGGCCTCCTGTAACTATCGCGGTTGTCGCGTCTGCTGTCTCCATAGCGATCTCGACTGTCGCGACGATCATCTGTACGATGGTCTCGATTGTCACGACGGTCATTTGTGTGATGGTTTCGACTGTCACGATGATCATCGGGTCGTTTGTCAGCCTGGTCACGGTTGTCCCGCGGCTGCGCAAAGCCTGCCCCGACGAAGCTTGGATGGTCCTCATCGTGGTAACGATGCTTGCGTTTGCGCCTCCCTCCGATCATCTCTATAGTTATCTCTGCGGTCTCGACTACCGCGTTCATGGTTTTCATGTGAAGAAACGGGTCGAGTGCCTCGTACAGAGTCTTCTCCGTCCGCCCACTTTGTTGCGAGTACCATGAGTGCCGCCATTGATCTTGGGTTTTCCCTACCAAGCGTCTCTTGAAGTCTTCTCTCCAGAGTCCGTTCTTGAAGGCATCGATTGCCCTATCTTCTGACACGTTGCCTACTGAGTTTCGGATGGCGGTCCATCGCCGTATGTATGATCTCAGCGATTCATCCGATTTTTGTTTGCAGGTTCGAAGTTTTTCGAAAGTTTTGGGGCGCTCGCATAGAGGTTCGAAGTATTTGATGAAATGATCTCTGAAGTGTTCCCACGAATCGTAATATGACTCGGGTAGCGATTTGAGCCAATCGCGAGCTGTTCCCTCCATCATGAGCTGTATGTATTGCATAGCTGTGGTTGTAGTGCCGCGCTGACATCCGACTGCCAGCCTGTAGTCCTCTAGCCAGCCTGATGGCTCTTGTTTGCAGTTGAATTTGGGCGTGGAAGCTAGTGAGAACTTCTTTGGCATTCGAGCCTCCCGTATTCGTCGAGTGAAGCATAATGCTCCACAGGGTCCGATTTCTGCTTCCGAGTCTGAACTGCTGATGTATGATCTCCTAGACCGGCTCCTGCTGGAGCGGCGACGGCGTGAGCTTTTTCGACTGCTTCCCCTCGAGGGCTTCGATTTCGACGGTCCCGATCTGCATCTCTCCTTGGAGTTGCTTGTGGTGGTTGTATGGCTTTTGCTACTATCGCCAGTTGCTTGTACAGCTGGAGGTGCTGATCTCTCTTTGGGTCTCCTGCAGAGGTTCGATTGTTCTGAGGTAGGTGCCTAACGTCATCAACGCTCCGGCTGGTTCAGTAGGTATGGGGACTCCTTCTGCGTCGACTGCCATGAAGGCTGGATCCAGGTTTCGAGTGACCGCTGCACGATCTGCGTCACCGAGGTTTATGACTCGCGACCTATTTGCGGGGTCGTTCCTTCCTGTTGAACTCACAGATAATGCTCTTCGTTGAGCACTCGATATGCTGGCCTGCTTTTTGCGTTTCTCGAGTACTGCTCTGTAGTTCTTCAGTCGTATTGATTTTTGCCATTGGAAGTACTGCAGGTCAATATCTCTTCTGGGGTTGCGTTTGCTGGCAGCATTGTGCAGCCTTCGATTACTTTGCTCACTTTCTCTGCCATCTCTGCCATGATGGTTAACGTGGTTGTTCCGTCAGGCATGGTAACTATGCACGGGTATTCTGTAGGTCGACGGCATGCCGCAGTCGTTGATGCTTCTACGGTACTCGCGGTGTAAACCTGATAAGGTATCATCCAATCTTCTGTCCACATGCTGTTGACGCGCATCATGGATTCGGCGTCGTCGTCCAGGCTCATGTCAGAGTTGCTTTGTTTGCTGGGGTTTCCGCCACAATCGAGTAGATCCTCGAGTGTTTTGTCCAAGCTGTCTGCTTTGCAGGTGAATATTTCATGGCTGGCATGGATTTCTGGGCCGTTGAGATCGGCGAGGTATATGTTGTCGTCTATGTCCTCCTTGTTTCTAATGATGTCGTTGCAGTCGACGATGTTGTCGAGTGACTCAGTCGAGTTGTTTGGGCGATACGCAGATTCGATCTCACTCCTTCCAAGTCTTTTGGCCACCTCGTCGCGGAACTCCTGCGAGTTCATGGTTGTTGCGGAGTCGCTTGGTGATTGGATCGGAACGATCTGCGATGACGCTGCCGCCAAGATGGATGGTGTTGCAGCCGATAGGTCGTCGAGTATCTCCGTGTCGAGTGGATCCAGTAGGTCCTGCACACCATCTTTATCGACAAAGAAGTTAAATCCTCCAACCGTAATATCCAAACATGATTCGAGACCGGCAAAGGTCTGTTGAGCTTCCATCGAGTGTGGCTTGAGCCTCTTGGAGAGATCAGCGAGTGATCGCCTCTTGAGTTGATGCTAGTCGATTTTGCCGGCGAGTTGCCGTTTGCAGCCATGATCGGCGATTTGCCGTTTGATGATGTAGCTGGTGAGTTACCTTGTGCAGATGCGATCGGCGAGTGGCCGCTTGATGATGAAACCGGCGAAACCGTGAGCCCAACACTACCTGTTCCCACAGGCGGCGCCAATTGACGAGGTGTGCCCTCGGCAAGTCCCATGGTTTAGATACCTAGGGTTGATTATGTGGTAGAGAACGCGTAGTGTTAGTGGAATCGACGGCTGACAAGCGGGATCTACCCAGGTTCAGGCCCTCGAGTGAGGTAAAACCCCTACTTCCTGCCTGTCTGTATTTGATGTTGTGAATATGAGGGTTACAAGGGTCCGGCGAGTTGTTGATCTCGTCGGGTTTTGATGGCTATGGATTGCTCCTCCTTGATCGATCACCCTCCCCGCCTTTATGTAGGAGGCTGGGTCTTGGGATACATAACCGACCAAGGTTACATGTATGGAAAGCCTTAACAGACTATAACTTAATCTATCTTTGAAAGCACTCTTCGTCTTGGGCCTTCCTTCGTGGGCTTCGGTTAAACTTTGGGCTTCTTTAGTCATCACGTGCACCAGGTACCCTTGCGCTGGGGTACCCGCAGAGTATATCCTCGTCAAAGGTTGAGGAGCCAGGTCTGGGCTTCTCCCTTCAGGGCCAGCGGGAACCAGTTGGCCATCATGACCTCGTCAGCCCCGGCGACCATCGCAGCCAGAGAGTAGATCTGCAAGAAGTCCAGGGGGTTGGTGGTGCCATCGAAGCGGAGGACATCGATCTTGAACTTCTTGGGCCAGTCAAAACGGCGAATCTCGGGGGCGAGAGCGTTGCAGCCTTCCGCGACGTCATCATCGCGATCTTCACGGCGGTGACGCTCCCGGCGGTGTTCAATACGGGTGCGCATGTCCTCGCGCCGGCGATTGTCGAGGTCGTCACGAAGTTCATGATCTCCCGAGGTTGAAGACCCAACGAAGATGGCCTTGTCTCGGCCTTGACGCGGCTGGTTGGCCAGGGGTGGAGCGGCTCGTGGTGGCTCAGTCTCCGCGTGGCGTTCGGCTCGGGGACGAGTCCGCGGTTCGCGCGTCTGGCCTATCGCGGCTCCTGGGTTGTCGACGGTGGTTGCCTACATGGTCGCCGGTACCGGGCCTCCGTCGGCGTAGTCGAGGAGCTTCTCCACGCGAGTCCTCCATGCCTGGTACACTTTGGGTCAACGGTGCTTGGAGGGAACTGCATCAGTGCCTTGGCAGCCACCAGTGCATCATGGCGAGCTTGAGCGTCGGAGGGCGCGTGCGTAGAGGACCTGCTCTTGGAAGGCTGAGCAGCTCCAGCCGTCTGGTCCTTGGCTGCTCCGTTGCCGACGCTTTTCTCTCCAGAAGGAGGGGGCGGAGGCCGGAAGGAAGCGCGAGGAAGCGAGGCCTCCTTGGATCCGCTGCCGTGCTCGTGGTCGGGTCCATCCGCGCCACCGGGCACCGTCTTCTCCGCGGGTTGCACGGGTGGCATAGCTTCGCGGCGTGCGCTCGCAGAGCGGCGTTCAGCGGAGGCTCGGGTGCGCGAGGGAGAAGCTACCTTGGAGGCCGCAGGGCTTCTTCTTGGGTGGCATGCTTGACGAAGAACTTGACGAAGATCTCCGAGCTGAGGAAGACGAGATCAGCACTTGCGCCCCCCTACCTGGCGTGCCAGATGTCGTGTCACGAAGGACGGACACGGGGGATGAAGGACACCCCCTTTGTAGATTTGGTAGGGGCGCGAAGGAGGCTGAAAGACGTCTCCCGGAGAGGTACCGTCGGCAAGCTCTCCGTCTCTCTCTCTCTCTCTGCGTGGATGGTAAGCAAACAAAGGACACAGCGATCTACCCAGGTTCAGGCCGCCCGAAGGTTAACAGCCCTACTCCTGCATGTCTGGATAGATGGAAGCATCATGGTGTGGCTACAATGGAGTCTCCGGCGAGGTACCCGGGAAGGGTTTTGGCCAGAGGAAGGAGACAGGGCAGATCCTGGCCCGAGGAGATCACCTCCCTTCTCTTCTCTGCCCTAGCTATGTCTTGCCTTGCTTGGATCTTGCCTAGCGCCTAGCTTCTGGTGGTCTTGATCCTCCTCCTCCTCGCTATGACTTGGTCCTCCTTTTATAGGCAGGGGATGCCACAGAGGTCACACGAGGAGCATGAGGGGGTCTTGGCGGGAAGTTCCCCCTCTCCGTGGTGGAGGTGGCGACGTGGCCTCTTCTCCTCCAAGTATGTTCCTCCGGTTTGGTGAGATCCCCGCCTTTTAGGGGAAAGCGCGGTGGAGGAAAGCTGGCACACCGCAGGTGGTGTCCCATGCTCGCGCCTTGCTTCCCAAGTCTTCTAGGCTCTTCTACCATCTTCGGGAGGGTGCTGGAAACCCTCGGCTTCGACTGGTACGGCTTGATACCCGAGAGGGAGTCCGGCCCTGCCGGGGTCTCGGGCTCTCGGGGTCCTCCTTCTCTTCCGGGGTGTGAGGGATCCCGGGGTCCTTTGCACCCGGCAGACTTGGCTGGTTCGCGGGGTGCCCGCCAGCCAAGTGTCGAGTCTTGGTCTTGTCCATCTTCGAGCTGGGCCCACAGGCGGTCGACCCACTTTGGCAGCACTAGGGGAACCCCGTGTTCCACTGCTGCGACACGCTCTCAACTTGTTTAGTATGGAAGATAATAAGAACTCTATTGCCATTCGTTGACAGGAACAACCACCTCCCAAAATAATTTTACTTCTGTTTTTAAAAATAAAAGCTCTAGCACATTTTAATCTCTGCTTCCCTCTGCGAAGGCCCAATCTTTTACTTTTATGTTGAGTCACCATCCTTTCTTTGAGCACCTTCTCGAGAGCATAACTGTCATTCTTAGTGTAATGTGCTTGTCCCAGAATGCGGTTAACTGTGGTATAACTTTGATGCTTTTATCTTTGACATTCTTACTTCTAGTCTTCACTTGAACTTCAGAGGTGCCTTGTCATTTATGTTTTGCTCCACAATTAAGGGCAAGCGAGATACCACTCTAGCATGTATTATGATCATTACAATCTTGTTGATGTTTATAAATTTCATATTATGAACTCTTAGTTGGTTGATACTTTTCATTAGGTAACATGATTGCTAAGTTTTATTATCCATACATCATGCAATTGTTAAAGACCTGATCTTAGCATTTACAATCAAAAATTATTTTGTTATCATTTACCTACTCGAGGACGAGCAGGAATTAAGCTTGGGGATGTTGATACGTGCAAAATGTATCTATAATTTTTGATTGTTTCATGTTAATATTATGCCTTTGGCACTTGTTTTTATATTAAGTTTATGATATATTTGGACTAACCTATTAATAGTTGCAAAAGTGCACAATGTTCTTGTTTTACACTTTGATGTGTAGGAATTATCAAGAATACAAGAGGAAACCTTGTTGGGTCGAATTGGGACTTTTGCTGAAATCTGTCCCAGAACTGTTTTCGGAGTTTGTCAGTTTGACCCTTGAAGATGACGTCCAATGGAGGTCCGTCTGTTTAAAAAGTTGTCACCAATTTCCATACGAAGATTTTAAGCCCGAGATCAGCACAATCGAAGTTCGGATGCGGCCTGTAGGCCCAATATGGTGAAACCCTAAAAGGGGGTGACGGAAATCCGAGAAGATATATAAAGGGAGGAAACCTAACTCGTGGAGGACTCCCCACCCACGAATTTCAGCCACCAAAAACCACGTTTTTTGCCTCCCCCATGGATCCCATCTCCATGGGGGAGGGCTCCCAAGAAGCCATGAAGGAAGAGGGCTAAGGGGCAGCGCTCCCCCATGGAACCGGCGGCGCAGGAGGAGCCCCCTGCGCCACCGCCGGTGCCGGCGCCACCCTGCACCTCTCGCTGCCCTCTCCGCCGTCTTCACCGCCATCTCCATCACCAACTCCTCCTTGTATTCAGTGGTTCATCCTCCCACAAACCTCTATACCGTCCTATGTAAACATGGTGTTTGATGCTATAATATGTATCCTATGATCTATGACATGTTTGCGTAGTTTATTTGTCTTTTGATTGCTTTGTTGAATGTCTATAGTTCATTAGAGTTGTATGTTGATATTGTACTGTCCTTTGGTGTCCATTATATTTGTGCGCGCATGGATCAACACCCTAGGGTAGTAGTATGTGCAAAGGAAGGGGGTAGTCCTGCCGGAGTGACAGAAACCCGAGGGCTCAAACCGGTTAGTTGCATGTATGGGAGTAAGAGGACCATGAACTTAAGGCTATGGTTGGGGAAACCTTGATGCATTGTTAGTATTTACGGATGTTTGCTAACAATCCAATCATATAGTACTTGTAATCCCAAGTAGTGGAGTGCATGTATATTTAGCCTCTCCCACATAGAAAACTGCATTGAAGACAATGAACCTGATATCTTGACTAATTAATCTTGGACAAAGCCATCACAATTACCACACTTTTCCACACTCATGGTACTGTTAGTATATGGTTACTTAGTGTACTTTATTGGTGCAGCACTAACTTTACTTTCTTGTATTTATTAATTCCTAGATAATGCAAATGTTTAGTGTGTGTAGAGTTGTATCAGTGGTTGATAGAACATGAGAGAATACTTATCCTACATTTAGCTCCTCGTTGGGTTCGACACTCTTACTTATCAAAAAGGCTACACGCGATCCCCTATACTTGTGGGTTATCAGCTGGCGCCGTCAACCCTAACTTGGGAGGGTTCTGAAGCTCTTCCCGGCACCCTGTCGGAGAGGGGAATCATCACCGGAGGGCTCTACATCGCCATGCCTACCTCCAGAGTAATGCGTGAGTAGGTCATCCTTGGTCTATGGGTCCATAGTAGTAGCTAGATGGTTGTCTTCTCCTCTTGTGCCATCATGTTTAGATCTTGTGAGCTGCCTATCATGATCAAGATCATATTATTGTAATGCTACATGTTGTGTTTGCTAGGATCCGATGAATATTGAGTACTATGTCAAGTTGATTATTGAATTATCATATATGTTATTTATGATCTTGCATGCTCTCCGTTACTAGTAGATGCTTTGGCCAAGTTGATGCTTGTAACTCCATGATACCCGTAGAAGTGATAGCCTTCAGTAGCTACCTGCAATGAAAAGTATACGGGGTTAGGTTGAGCCTCCAGGTGCAGAGTATGTAGTAAGTGAAAGACGTGTTTTCCCCATGAGGGGTGACTCGAGGGTTTAATATCGAATTCTCGGGGAATCAGTAGTGAAAGATTTATCTTCCTATCCTTCTTTTGGTTACCTACAAAACAAAGTTAAATGTTTTGGTCCTCAACCTCACCTGTGGTTGTCAAGCACAAGGTGTAAGAATGATATCAAGATAGTTATGCAATGCAAGCAAGAAATAAATATGCAATGGTGGTGAATAAATGTGCAAGGATGATGATGATAACAATGATAAATTATATTTTTGGGTTTTTTTATGATGAATGCAAGATGTAAAAGTGTTTTTGTATTTTCGGATTTAATAATTGCAGAAAATGGAAAAGTGGTAAAAGTTGTTGGAAAGGTGTTTCTTGTGATTAAAAATGGACCGGGGTTCATGGTTTCACAAATGCACTCTCTTTAATAAAGTGGTAGACAATGGAACACTAGAGTTGACATATGAGATTGCAACACAAGTTTGATGACAAGTTACTAATTATATGGGCATCACGTCCTAACATAGAGATCTTTTGGTTATTAATCTCACTTATACTCCACCAAGATGCGAACTAAATCATAACACCTTAGTAATTAAGATAACTCAGAGTATAGCTTTAAGTATCATGACATGAAGTTAAAATAAGAACATGCTAGATCTAGTCACGAAGAAGTGGCAAATCACCCACAACCCTTGTAGCATGGTATTTTTGTTTATCCCTAGTGAGGCAACAAAGTAAGGTAAAACACCCAAGTGGATCACGATATGACAGTTGTCAACTTACCGCACTCACCACCCCCCGTTACTCCAACTAATGCACATATCACCCCACACACGCTCTCATAAACATGCTTGATCATAACAAGTGAATAAGAACGGGGTACATAATATGCATCTATATTCATAACTGAAACAAACATTGCAATCTCAAACATATATTAACTCATAAAAAGATCCACCACATAGGAATTACATATATGACCGTAATCATGTTCAGCAGCTCATATGGTACTAATTAGTGAAGCTCAAAGAGAGGAGAGATACATAAGTTACTTCCACAAACCCATAGTCCAGAGGTGGACTACTCCCTCTTCATCATGGAGACGGTGGAGATGTCGATGGAGACCATGCCGGCAGCGCCCCGCCGGAGTTTTCCCCCTCCAATCTGCAGCTCCAGATCTCTCTTTTGGTGTTTCTGTGTTTCGGCAGCGCTCCTTCCAGAGAACGACGTGGGACTTCTATTATAGGCGTTTTTAGGTCAAGACGATGTCGGTGGAGGAAAGATCGACGGCAGCAAAGCCACGTGGGCCAAAATGGTGGCCCCCACGCGGCCAGGTACAAAGGCCGCGTGGGCCCCCCTCTTTTGGTCTTCCGGCTTTGTTTGCTTGCTTCCTTCGCTCCCAAGTCTTCCTCCTTCCAAAATATTGACGCTCGTAATTTTCCAGGTCATTTGGACGTCGTTTGCGTCCCTGAAACTTAAAAGGAAAAAATAGGGTTTTCTGCCTGCGCAGGGTTAATTCCATAAAAATAGGAAAGAAATATAATATTCCCCAAAATCATTATATAACAGTGATATAACCCTTATATGATGCAAATATGATTGGAATATAAGTGATATAGTGCAAAGTTCATGTATGCATTTTACATGCATCACCATCCCCAAGCTTAACCAATACTCGTCCTCGAGTATGAAGGTGATAAAACTAACATGGACTTTGCAATATAACACTAACAATGGATATCAAAGATGATTGCTACTGCTACATAGAGTCAAATGATTCATTCTTCAAAGAAGTAGCAATATGCAAAATAGTTTATGAAGTGATATCAAATATTCAATGCAAGGGGTGTTCAATGATAGTTCACAAAGTGTAACATAGAAGATAGTAATATGGACCACATGCATGCATAATGATAAGTAAGAACGTCCTACATTGGTCATAGAGTGTAGATGAAAATCTGAATATAAAAGGTGGACACTTTGGAAAAGATGTATATGTGAGTAGAGGTAAAGCATGCATAAGTTTCATCTAACTTCCAAACTCTTCTACATGAATAACTTTCAGCATCAAAACATGAATAAGAGATAGCTCTTGATAAAGCATTTGCAAATTATTACCCATAAACAAGCTCCTGAATCATGCAGTTATATGTATCATTAAAAATCAAATCAAACATCCCTTTTCCCAATACAATAAAAGCATCCAACATATTTCAACCCATATTTCCAGTAGCTCTTTCACATATAAATGATAGTGTGGTGGTCTCACAAAAACAAAAATCAAATCAAAACAAACAAAAAGATGCTCCAAGTTTATGCGATAAAGTATTTCGATCGAAAAACAGAAGTTGGACGTGCGCAAACCGAGAGTGTGTAGGTCCAGCGGGTTGTCTTCACATCCCCAAGCTTATGGTCTTCACCATCCTTGGATAGCTCTTGGTGAATCTCCTCCAATCCCTGTGAAAAAACTTCAAAACACCGTTTCTCCCATCTCTTTTCTGTGGGGTGCATTAATAGTGATAAACAAATAGGTTCCTTGCTGCATATAATCCTTGAACAAAAAATTCATATGAATGTTCAGAAAGTATATAATGTTGTATGCCTACTCATAAACTCAATTGGATCAAAAAGATTCAACTTAAAAGCTCAAAGCATGCATCAAACAAAATGGGACAGAATCTGTCCAGAAAAACAGCAGCAGCAAAACGTATTTTTCTACCCTACCAAACTTTCTCGAAAAATTCCGAACAAATTCATGCATACAGAGGATGAAAAGTTGCAACTACAGTTCAAATATGAGCTCATTCGGAGTTACAGAATAAGAATTAAAAATCATACCGTGCACAGATTCGTGCAGGAATAAAATCTCCGAACGCTATAAGCAACTTTCTCGAACCAATATGGGTAAAACTTGGCATTTATTCAAAATTCCAGAAACTAAACTAAAAACAAACTCTCTTGATACAGCAAGAGGACACAAAGAAAATCACACATAAAAATAACCGGGTTGCCTCCCGCAAAGCGCTTTCTTTATAGCCATATAGCTAGGCTTCTTACTTGTTGTTTATTGAAGATGAAGCTCATGAGGGAGCTTGAACTTTGGTGTGCCCTTCTTTCTTGGGAAGTGTTCCATGCACTTCTTGTGTGGAAACTGAAACTTCACATTCCCCTCTTTTGAATCAATAATGGCACATGTAGTACGATGAAAAGGTCTTCCAAGAATAATAGGACTAGAAGTTTTATTTCCCATGTCCATGATTAGAAAATCCACAGGCACAAAAGTCATATGTAACTCTACCATAACATCACTTACTTTCCCTAAAGCATGTTTAATGGAATCATTAGCAAGTGCAAGTTCAATAGAGCATTTTTCAAGATTTTTCAATTCAAGTACTTCATATAGTTCTTTAGACAAGACAGAGACACTAGATCCTAGATCATGTATGGCATGGTGTGTCTCTTTACCAATAGTTACTAGTACCTTGGGAATCCACAAATCCCCAAGCTTAGGTGGTATCATGGCCTCTTGGTTGTACCTAGCAATTTTCTCTATCAAGACAAGATTAGCAATATAGGAACCAAAGCCAGCTTGATTAGTGTTGATGGAAGGATCACTTGCAAACATTTGTAAGATTGAGATTAATTCATGCAAGCTACAATTTTCTAAGTCAAGCAAAGGATCTTTGACTTCACTAAGCATTTTAACTTCCTCAACTTCTTTCTCTTTCATTACCCCCAATAGATTCTTTAGCAACTCTCTCTAACTCAATCAACATAAGAGATTCATCATATTCAGTTTCTTTAACTTCTTCTCTTAAACCACCAAGTTGAGACATGAATGGCAACAAATATTCAGGATAGTTCATTAATTCACTAAGAGTTTTCTCCAAAGTAAGAGGAACATTATCAGCAATAGTAACATAATTCATTCCAACCACAGGTGATGCTTGTGGTTTCCCAGCAGACATACTCAATAAAGTGGCTTGATTATCAGCCAGTTTTGACAAAGCTTTGTCTAGTCCTGCAGCTTGGAGTTGTAAACCTTTAATATCAGAACTAATAGAAGCAACAGACTTATTCAACTCTTGTATCATTGTATTATGGCTAGCAACTTGTTCCATAAGAATTTTGGTAGCCTCAGAATCATCATTGCGTGATGACATAGGCTTCCAACTATTATCATTAGCATTAGGATATGGAGCAAAAGGACGATTGTTGGGAACATATGGGGGTTTATTATAAGAGTTATAATTGTTGTTACCATACCCATTATTACCATAGTTCCTAATGAAGTTGACATCAATATTTTCAGAATTATTACCAACTAGTTCTTGCAAAGGAACATTTTCACCACTAGGTTTATTGAGCAAGGTGATACGTCTCCAACGTATCCATAATTTCTGATGTTCCATGCTTATATTATGCCAATTGCTACATGTTTTATATACACTTTATATCATTTTTATGCATTTTCAGGGACTAACCTATTAACAAGATGCCACAGTGCCAGATCCTGTTTTCTGCTGTTTTTGGTTTCAGAAAAGTTGTTCTGGAAATATTCTCGGAATTGGACGAAACAAAATTCAAAGTCCCTATTTTTCTGACACGTACACGGAGTCCGAAGGAGAGACGACGGAGGGCCGTGGCCGCCCTCACCACCTGGTGGCGCGGTCCCACCTCCTGCCGCGTCGCCACGTGGTGAGGAGGCCACGGGCCTCCACCGACGCCGCCCCTTTGCCTATAAATTGCCTTTGACAGGAAAACCCTCAGTACCCGAGTCAAAAACCACGAAAAGTTCTAGAGCCGCCGCCGCCATCAACCCTAACTCGGGAGGGTTCTGAAGCTCTTCCCGGCACCCTGCCGGAGAGGGTAATCATCACCGGAGGGCTCTACATCGCCATGCCTGCCTCCGGAGTGATGTGTGAGTAGTTCATCCTTGGACTATGGGTCCATAGTAGTAGCTAGATGGTTGTCTTCTCCTCTTGTGTCATCATGTTTAGATCTTGTGAGCTGCCTATCATGATCAAGATCATCTTATTGTAATGCTACATGTTGTGTTTGCTGGGATCCGATGAATATTGATACCATGTCAAGTTGAATACTGAAATATTATGTCTATGTTATTTATGATCTTGCATGCTCTCCGTTGCTTGTTGATACTCTGGCCAAGTGGATGCTTGTGACTCCAAGAGGGAGTATTTATGCTAGATAGTGGGTTCAGTCTCCATTTAATCTGGGGGAGTGACAGCAACCCCTAAGGTTGTGGATGTGCTGTTGCCACTAGGGGTAACCTAATGATGCTTTGTCTAAGGATGGATGTGTTGTTTACATTATGCACTTTACTTAATGCAATTGTCTGTTGCTTGTAACTTTATACTGGAAGGGGTGCGGACTCTAACCTGAAGGTGGACTATTTAGGCACAGATGCATGCTGGATAGCGGTCTATGTACTTTGTCGTAATGCCCAAATGAATCTCATAGTAGACACCACAACTTGCACATGCATGTTATGCACTTATCAATATTGTCAATTGCCCAGTTGTAATTTGTTTACCCAGCATGTTAGTTATTTATTATGGAGACAAACATCATTTTCCACACTATACGTCTAATCCTTTGTTTTCAGCAAGCCGGTGAGATTGACAACCTCACTGTTAAGTTGGGTCAAAGTAGTTTGACTGTGTTGTGCAGGTTCCACGTTGGCACCGGAATCCCTGGTGTTGCGCCGCACTACACTCCTTCACCAACAACCTTCAAAAGTGACTTTGATCTCCTACTGGTCCGATTAAACCTTGGTTTCTTACTGAGGGAAAACTTGCTGCTGCACTCATCATACCTTCCTCTTGGGGTTCCCAACGAACGTGTGACTTTCACGTCATCAAGCAACCTTTTTCTGGCGCCTTGCCGGGGAGGTCAAGCCTTCTGTTAGGGGAGTCTCTCACTTCCAATCTCTTTACTTTGTTATTGTCTTGCTTAGTTTATTTTTATTTTTGCTTTGCTTGCTCTCTTTATCAAAAACACATAAAAAATAGTTACTTGTTTTTATTTTGTTATTTCGGCCTAGTCTTATTTTTGCTAAAATGAGTACTCCTGAGAACACCAAGTTGTGTGACTTCACTAGCACAAATAATAATGATTTCATATGCACCCCTGATGCTCCACCTACTTCTAAAGCAGACTTTTATGAAATTAAACCTGCTCTATTAAATCTTGTTATGAAAGAGCAATTTTCTGGTGTTAGTACCGATGATGCTGCTGCCCATCTTAATAATTTTGTTGAACTTTGTGAGATGCAAAAGTATAAGGATATAGATGGGGATATTATAAAACTGAAATTATTTCCTTTCTCTTT
Organism: Poa pratensis; assembly: GCA_947311845.1. Classification (NCBI taxonomy): domain Eukaryota; kingdom Viridiplantae; phylum Streptophyta; class Magnoliopsida; order Poales; family Poaceae; genus Poa; species Poa pratensis. The sequence goes on from CAMZMU010000063.1 coordinate 19,319,030, forward strand.
GAGAGGAAGAGCTAAAGACTGGTTGCTATCTTTGCATAGAAATAATATTGATTCATGGACTAAATGCAAAGATGCTTTCATTGGAAAATATTATCCTCCTGCTAAGATTATATCCTTGAGAAGTAGCATTATGAATTTCAACCAATTTGATAATGAGCATGTTGCCCAAGCATGGGAAAGAATGAAATCATTGGTAAAGAATTGTCCCACCCATGGAGTGACTGCTTGGATGATCATCCAAACCTTTTATACAGGACTGAATTTTTCTTCAAGAAACCTATTGGATTCGGCTGCAGGAGGTACCTTTATGTCCATCACTTTGGGTGCTGCAACAAAGCTTCTTGATGATATGATGATTAACTATTCTGAGTGGCACACCGAAAGGACTCCTCAAGGTAAGAAGGTAAATTCTGTTGAAGAAACCTCTTCTTTGAGTGATAAGATTGATGTCATTATGTCTATGCTTGTGAATGGTAAATCTCATGTTGATCCAAATAATGTTCCTTTAGATTCATTGGTTGCTCAAGAAGAGCATGTTGATGTGAACTTCATTAAAAATAACAACTTCAACAACAATGCTTATAGGAATAATTTTGGTAACAACAATTATAAGCCTTATCCTTCAAATAGTGGTAATGGTTATGTCAATTCCTATGGTAATTCCTACAGCAATAATAGGAGTGTTTCCTCTGATCTTGAAGCCATGCTTAAGGATTTTATTAGTACACAAAATGCTTTTAATAAAACTGTTGAGGAAAAGCTTGTTAAAATTGATGTTCTTGCTTCTAAGGTTGATAGCCTTTCTCTTGATGTTGCTCTTTTGAAACTAAAAGTTATGCCTAATGATGTTAAAGAGAATAAGACTTTTGCTACTGCCAATGCTATCCAAATTAAAATTGACAACAATATTAGGATGTTGGCTGAATTGCATGCTAGGTGGGAAAGAGAGGATAAAATTGAAAAAGAGAATAGTATAGCTAGAGTTTGTACTATTACTACCACTAGCAATGCTAATGTTTCACATGCTAGTAAGCCTCCTACTATCAATGGTAACATAATTGGTGTTGGCAATGTTTCTACTACCTCTGCAAAGCGTTTAAAATTGCCCAAAACCACTGAAAATGTTCCTGATAAGAGTGCTGAATTTTTTTGAAATATGGGAGACAATGGTTCCTTTGCCATTGATCATAATGATTTTGATTTTGATGATTGCAATATTTCTGAAGTAATTATGTTCTTGCAAAAGCTAGTTAGAAGTCCTAATGCTAGTGCTATTAATATGGCTTTCACAAAACATATTACAAATGCTCTCATGCAAGCTAGGGAAGAGAAACCAAAACATGAAGCTTCTATCCCTAGGAAGTTAGAAGATGGTTGGGAACCCATCATTAAGATGAAGGTGAATGATTTTGATTGTAATGCTTTATGTGATCTTGGTGCTAGCATTTCCGTTATGCCTAAGAAACTCTATGATATGCTTGATTTGCCACCTTTGGACATTGTTATTTGGATGTTTATCTTGCTGATAATGCTATGAAGAAACCTTTGGGGAGAGTTGATGATGTTCTTATTATGGTTAACAATAACCTTGTCCCCGTTGATTTTGTTGTTATGGACATCGAATGCAATGCATCTTGTCCTATTGTTTTGGAAAGACCTTTTCTTAGAACTGTGGGTGCCATTATTGATATGAAAGAAGGAAATATAAGGTACCAATTCCCACTCAAGAAAGGTATGGAACACTTCCCTAGAAAGAGAATGAAGTTGCCTTTTGATTCTATTATTAGAACAAGTTATGATTTGGATGCTTCTTCACTTGGAAATACTTGATTTTCACTTTCTGCGCCTAGCTGAAAGGCGTTAAAGAAAAGCGCTTATGGGAGACAACCCATGGTTTTATTTCTGCAATTTTTTTTTCTTTGAGTCTTGGAGTTTGCTTACTTCTGTAACAACTCCTTTGTATCTTTATTTTATTGCATTGTTGTGCCAAGTAAAGCCTCTAATAGAAAGTTGATGCTAGATTTGGATTTCTGCGCAGAGACAGATTTTTGTTGTCCACCGTTTTGAGCTGTACACACTCCAGAAAAATCTAAAAATTCTGAAAGAATTCAGGCGTGATCCTCATATATGTACGCAACTTTCATTAGTTTTTGACTTTCCGCATCTGACAACTTAAGTGCCTCGAAAAAATTCGTCTTTCCAGACTGTTCTGTTTTTGACAGATTCTGCCTTTTATTTCGCATTCTCTCTTTTACTGTGTTTGAGTGGATTTCTTTGCTCCACAAAATATCAGTGGTTGTAGCTAATGTCCAGAAGTATTGGAGATGATTGTGTCATCACATAACATGTGAATTTTTTGATTATGCACTAACCCTCTAATGAGAATTAATCTGAGTTTGGTGTGAAGGAAGTTTTCAAGTATCAAGAGAGAAGGATGATATGATATGATCAAGAAGAGTGTGACGAGGTGTGGACTCGGCAAATCCCTGGGTTGTGTACCCCGGGTTGATTGAGGGGAAGAGAGATGAGCGTTGGTGATCACGACGGCTGACAAGCAAGGTGTTTTACCCAGGTTCAGGCTCCCGGAGGATAACACCCTACTTCCTGCTTGTCTGGTATTGAATGGCGAGTTGTGGCTACAATGGCGAGATGGCAATCTCGCTAGGGTTTGTGATGGCGGCTATGAGCTTACCCTAGATGAAGGACCCTCCTAGCCTTTATATGGTAGGCTAGGTCTCAGGTGAACGGTGCCGATGGCGCTTACAAGATGATAGGAGTCGCATGACCTATCCGTCGACTATCTTGGGCCGCACGTCGTCCTCCTTGGGCCTTCCTTGGGCCCTCGTCATAAGGCTGATAGGCTTGGCGTGACCCAGGTGTCCCCACCGTGGGGCAGTCGAAGAGTGACCCCACGACAGGAGCCCCCGAGTGCTTAGTCGAATCGTAGAGTCGGGTAAAGGACTCCTTCCTCCTGGGCACGCCGTCGGGTTACTGAAAGGAACAAGTAAAATTAGTCGACTCCGGCCGTTCAGGGCTTATGGAGGATTCCTTAGTCGGTGATTTTTCGACTGCTATTGTTCTGAGTCACTCGGGAGCGCGAACAGCGCTCCCGATGGGAGTAGCCCCCGAGATTGAGCTGAATTGCTTGCAATTGAGGTTAAACTCAATTTTTCTTCAGTCGAAAAGCCCGCTCCCGATGGGAGTAAAGAAGGGACTCGACCTGATGGAGTCGCGACTGGCTTTGCGTGACTTACTGTGTATTCGGCCGGTTTGGCTTACTGCACGAGTTTGTTCAGCTCTTGGAGCTTACTGAATCTTCTTGCACTCGAATGAACTGTTCGAGTTCTCAATCAGCCCGTTGGCTTACTTCCTACGCCTTCGCGGTTGACGTCAGCGCTGACGTTTTTGGCGCACTCTGTGTCCGATGGGACGTGACAGTGCGGTCCCACTGTCAGTATTGACTGGAGACAGCGGTTGCCGCTTTATACTGACCGTTGGGCGCGAAAATTTCGCGGTGTGATGATGGCGCCTTGATTCCCTGCGTAGTGGGCGGCGTGGCCGCGACGGTTGCTATCTCCGCGCGACACGTGGACGGCCAGATGATGTTGTGGAGTGCGGTTTCGCTGAGGACGGCCTGGATTAACTGGCCACGCGGTATATATTTTTCACCGCGGCGGCGAACAGTTCATTCCATCCCCATTCTGCCATCGTCTCCGCTGCTTGCTCTCCGCCATTGTTGTTCTTTTCTGCCAGTTTCTTTTCTCCACCCTCCATGAGCAAGGCCGCGATGAAGAGGGGGAAGCCTGCTGCTGGCGCCGTCGCCGCCGCCGAGGCGAGCGTGATGAAGAAGCCCGACGGCGACTGGGTGAAATCGTCGGTGAAGAAGGCCGACCTCGAGGCCCTCCGCGCGCAGGGGCTGCTGCCGCCGGCAGAACAGGCGACGGTGCGCGCTCCCGGGAAAGAGGTATTCCCCGCTCCTCGCGAGGGGGAACGCGTTTGCTTCGTGGATTTCCTTCCGCGGGGTTTCGGGTTCCCCCTCCACGATTTCGTCCGTGGTCTCTTGTACGCTTATGGGATTCAGATCCACGATCTGACTCCCAATAGCGTCTTGAGCATCGCGAGCTATATCGTGCTCTGCGAGTGCTTCCTGGGAATCGCACCCAACTGGCTGCTGTGGAAGTCGCTATTCCTCGTGAGGAGGAACGTGGGGAAGAGCAAGCAGGTGTATCCAGTCGGCGGCTTCGGCATCCAGGTGCGTGGCGACACCACCTACTTTCAGATGAAGAAGTCCGACTCCGTCCAGGGCTGGCGGAAGAAGTGGTTCTACATCAGGTGCGACCAGGAAGGGCTTCCCGACTTCGCGGCTGATCGCGAGTTGCGGAAGACGAACGCGTGGGCGCACCCGCTGTCGAAGGAGGACAGGGAGGCGACTCAGCCCTTGCTGACGCTTCTTCGTGGCCTTCTGAAAAGTCTTGGGCGCGAGACAGGTGGAGTTCACCTTATTGCCACCTTCTTCAGGCTTCGGGTGCAGCCGCTCCGCACTCGCGTCCACCCAATGTGGGCGCGTGAGGATGTTGGCGATGAGCTCGATGATGACGCAGTCGAGTCGAAGGTGAGGAGCATCACTAGTCTCCGAGCCGCTGACCCGTGCAATGTCAAGTGCCCGTCGAGCCGTATGGGCCTAATAACCCTGTGCCTGAGGTGAGCTTCGTTTGCTTTGCTTTTGTCTTGTATCTTCTTCTGTCGAATCTTTTTGCCTGACTCGAATGCTTCATTTGCTGACAGGGTCGTTCGAGCTATGTTAGTCTTCCTCCGTTGATGGAGAATGGACCTCACGAAGAGGCAGAGTTCCCTGAGGAGACGAGGTTGATGACGATGAAGTTCCCTCCGCCACCTCTCCGAGTGAAGAGTTGGAGGAGGACGATGAAGATGAGGAGCCGCTGCTGAAGCGGCAGAGGCGAAAGAGTGGCGACTCTGCTTCGGCTTCGTCACCCGTGAAGGAGGCGGGTGTGGAGAACGAGGAGGAGGCGAGCGAGTCGTCCTCGGGCGCTAGGCACACGAGTGACCTGGCTGAGCCTTTGATCGTGCCTCCCCTCGGCTCTGCACCGCCGACTGAGTTTGCGAGGATGGCCTCCGTCTCCCTGGGCAGTGAAGATGATGTGGATGGCGCCAGGTTAGTCGCGTAACCATTGCCTTGTTTGTGTCGAGTTTGCTTTTTGATTTGCGAGTCCTTGAATTGAGTTATCTTGTCACAGCGACCGTACTGGCGCTGCTGGTTCTCCTCCTCGTGAGATGGAGCACACTTCTGCTCCCATGATCGAGCAGACTGCGAAGACGACCGGAGAAGAGGCTCAGGCGGGTGACGCTTTGGCCTTGAAGGCTTCGACCTCCTCCGTGCCAGAGAAAGCTGCTGATGCGACTCCGGCTGACGCTGGGCTGCTTGAGCATGTAAGTGTCCTTTGACTCATTCTGCAAAATCTGTATCGGGTGCGCGAACAGCGCTCCCGATGGGAGTAGCCCCCGAAGATGTGCGTGACTAGAATAGTCGGGCGCAGATTGATGTCTTGTGTTTCCCGCAGCCGTTTTATCGCCAGCAGATGGAGGGAGCCGCAGCCTTCGTTCGCATGGAGCAGGAGAGGGATCAACTCCGCACTGCTCTGGAGCAGGCGAATAGTGAGTGTGAACCCTTGTGTTCGAGGGGCGCTTCGACTGCCTTTTATGACTAACACTGCTCTTGATCCTTATAGGCGAGAGGAGAGCATGAAGAAACGAGTCGCGGAGCTGGAGCAGTCGCTGGGTGAGGCCCGAGAGCGTGAACAAGCTCGGGATGATCTGGAGAAGACCCAGGTCGACCGCTTGCTCGCACTCGCAGATGTTGTTGGAAGTAAGTATTTCGGCTCAGTGCCTACTTTGCCTTTTGTCGACTTCTGATGTCTTACGGGTGTGGTTTTCTTTTGATCAGAGACTTGCGGAGGTGCTCCTCCAGAAGGGACTTCCAGCGAGAATGTCGGCTTGGCGGAGGCTGTTGGCTTCATCGACCGCGTCTGCGCGTATGCTTCGGCGGCGCTGCAGAAGTCGACAGGCGCCTTGGCGACTGTGCACCGGAGCATCTTCCCCAGCAAGCCATCGCCGGTTGCTGTCGACGCGCTTGCGGCTCCGTTCGAAGGCAATGCGACCACCTTGGTGGACTACACGCGTGCGCAGACGGTACGCGGCTCAGAGCTCACTTTCCAGCTACTTCTTGGTCACCAAGTCGTAGGTGATTTTGAGAAGGTTGTCAGCGACTTCCCTCGGAAGCCTGATGGCAAGACCGCGTCCCTTAGCGGTGTGAAGGCGCAGGCGAGTCAGCTGGCTGCAAAGTTGATCGCCACCTTCGAGAAGAGGATTGCCAAGGCTGCAGAGTTGGCTGCTAGGAAGAGCCGTTCCCAGTCGGAGTCTGTGATGTAGACTCCGTTCTTTTAAGATTCTTCTGCTTTTGGTTCTTGGTCTGTAATGAACTATATATTTGCGGGTCTTCTGGCCGCGAACATGCTGATGTTGAAATGTGAATTTGTGCCTTCGAGTCTTCTTTCATATCTAGGCTTGAATGAATGTGTTCTTTTCCTTGCTTGACGCTGTCGAACTTGGCAGTCTGAGATGGGCGAAGCTCCTGGGGTCGCTGGAACGACTGGTGCGGGCGACGAGGAGGACACCTCTTCGGCTGCACCCACTCGTCGTCGCCGTCGAGCTCCTCCAGCTCCTGCGCGAAGTGTGAATGATCAACGAGTGATCACCTTCATGAGGAACAAGGTTGTTGAGCTCGAGTCGAAGTTGAAGAGCGCCGAGTTGGAGTTGGAGCGCTTGAGGTCACGGCCCGTTGCGCCGTTCTCCCAGCGAGAGGAGTTTCTGCTGGGCGAGATGGACTTGATCAGTCGGCAGCTGCAAGGTTGGTCTTCTAGCACTGTGCTTCGACTTCTTTATCCTTTTACTGTTCTTAGTGCTGGGTCTTGATGCAGATGTGAACTCTGACTGGAAGGCCGAGCAAAGTCGAGTAGACGAGCGGGTGGAGAAAGAAGCCGCCGGTGACTCACCCGAAGCGCGTCAGTTTTGGTCGAATAAATCCAGAGGTAGTGTACTGGCGCGAATGTTGGATCGCACCTGGCGGGCTGCTGTGCTCTTGGAAGGTTGTAGAAAAACCCTCTGGCAGATCAACAGGGTGTACTTTCCGCACAACGAGCAGCCTAATGGACTGGCTGCGCTGCTGGAGAGGTTCCGTGAAGGCAGTGCGTTGAAGGAAGTCGTGCACACTCAACTTGTTGCCGGGGCGAACGTGGCGCTGGCGTACGTTCGAATGCACCGGCCTAATCTTCCACTGTACAAGGTGCTTGACGGCTTGCCTGGAGAGGGTGACTACACCGATACTCTTGCGGCTGCGCGTCAGATGATTCAGCAGGTCCAGAGCTTTAGTGAGCACCTTGTAGGGCCACTCGATGCGCCAAAGGGCGAGCCTGTAGAATAAGAGTAGTAGACTGCTGTTGTATATCGTTAGCTTGTAAAAGCAATTTTTCCAAGTGGAAATATGAGTGTATGTATGCCGAGGTGGGGGTAGCCCCCGAGTGAGTAAATTGTATCTTGTAGACTTCTGTAAACCTGTATGGTGCAGCCCCGAGCGGGTCGAGTGCGGCCTAGGTGTTTCGAATCAGACCTGTACGGCGTAGCCCCAGTGCTTCGAGTGCGGCCAAGGGGTGTCGAGTCAGACCTGTGCGGCGCAGCCCCCGAGTGCTTCGGGTGCGGCCAAGGTTTGACTTAGACCTGTGCGGCGCAGCCCCCGAGTGCTTCGGGTGCGACCTAGGTTTTCGAGTTAGACCTGCATTGGCGCAGCCCCCGAGTGCGTCGGGTGCGGCCTAGGTTTGACTTAGACCTGTGCGGCGCAGCCCCCGAGTGCTTCGGGTGACGGCCTAGGATTTCGAGTTGGACCTGTATGGCGCAGCCCCCGAGTGCTTCGGGTGACGGCCTAGGATTTCGAGTTGGACCTGTATGGCGCAGCCCCCGAGTGCGTCGGGTGCGGCCTAGGTTTGACTTAGACCTGTGCGGCGCAGCCCCCGAGTGCTTCGGGTGACGGCCTAGGATTTCGAGTTGGACCTGTATGGCGCAGCCCCCGAGTGCTTCGGGTGACGGCCTAGGATTTCGAGTTGGACCTGTATGGCGCAGCCCCCGAGTGCTTCGGGTGACGGCCTAGGATTTCGAGTTGGACCTGTATGGCGCAGCCCCCGAGTGCGTCGGGTGCGGCCTAGGTTTGACTTAGACCTGTGCGGTGCAGCCCCCGAGTGCTTCGGGTGACGGCCTAGGATTTCGAGTTGGACCTGTATGGCGCAGCCCCCGAGTGCTTCGGGTGACGGCCTAGGATTTCGAGTTGGACCTGTATGGCGCAGCCCCCGAGTGCTTCGGGTGACGGCCTAGGATTTCGAGTTGGACCTGTATGGCGCAGCCCCCGAGTGCGTCGGGTGGCGGCCTAGGTTTGACTTAGACCTGTGCGGCGCAGCCCCCGAGTGCTTCGGGTGGCGACCTAGGTTTTCGAGTTGGACCTGTATGGCGCAGCCCCCGAGTGCGTCGGGTGGCGGCCTAGGTTTGACTTAGACCTGCGCGGCGCGGCCCCCGAGTGCTTTGGGTGACGGCCAAGGATTTTTCGAGTTGGACCTGTATGGCGCAGCCCCCGAGTGCGTCGGGTGCGGCCTAGGTTTATGTTGCTTTTTGACTAAAAAAGTAAAGGGGAGAGCTTGTTCCACAAATCACTTCATTGATTTCTGCGAGCAGGCCGCCTCATTAAAACCCTTCCAGTCCCCTCAGGTACCCTGGTAAGGGAAAGAGTGCGTCTGGAACCTGCCGCCTCTTGACATGTATGCTTTGTTACAAGGGGGAGTCGACTAGGCGTAGAAGCGGCGCAGTTGCGCAACGTTCCACGGGTTGTGGCAGACTGTCCCCGTCTTCGAGTCCTTCAGGCGGTAAGCTCCGCCGCCGATTGCCTCTGTCACGATGTATGGACCCTCCCACGGGGAGGCGAGTTTGTGCACCTTCTTTGTTTGAGGCGGAGGACAAGGTCGCCAGAGACGAACGCTCTGGGCCGCAGTCGCCGCCCGTGGTAGTTGCGTAGGTCTTGCTGATACACGGCTGTGCGGGTAAGGGCGATGTCGCGTGCTTCGTCCAGGGTATCCATGTTCCCTCGAGTGCTTCTTCTGCGTCGGACTCGTCGTAAGCCACCACTCGGGGCGCGTCAAACTTGATGTCGCACGGCATGATTGCTTCTGCGCCGTAGACCATGAAGAATGGCGTGTACTGAGTGGATCTGTTTGGCGTAGTGCGCAGACTCCACAGCACAGATGGCAGCTCTTCAACCCAGGCGCCTGCAGCGCGCCTCAATGGTACTCGCAGGCGCTTCTTGATGCCCTTGCAGACTAAGCCATTGGCCTTTTCGACCTGTCCGTTGGACTGCGGGTGCGAGACAGATGCGTAGTTGAGCTTGATGCCTTGCTCGGAGCAGAAGTCCTTGAACTCTTCGGCTGTGAAGTTCGTGCCGTTGTCGGTGATGATGCTGTGCGGCACTCCGAACCTGAAGATTATCGACCTGATGAAGTTAACCGCCGAGGAGGCAGTCGAACTTGTGACAGGTACAGCTTCGATCCACTTCGTGAACTTGTCGACTGCCACCAAGAGATGCGTGTGTCCTCCCGGCGAGGACTTCTTGAGTGGACCCACCATGTCGAGCCCCATTGAGCAAAGGGCCAGGCGAGTGGAATGGTCTTTAGTGCTGATGCTGGTGCGTGCGGCTTGTTGGCGAACTCCTGGCAGCCGAGACATTTCCTCACGAGTTCTTCTGCGTCTGGCATTGCGGTGGGCCAGTAGAACCCGGCTCGTAAGGCTTTGGCCACTAAGGCTCGACTGCTGGCGTGGTGCCCGCAGATGCCAGCGTGGATATCGAGTAAGATGGCTTGACCGTCGACTGGGTCGATGCACCTTTGGAGGACTCCCGAGATGCTTCGCTTGTAGAGTTCTCCGTTGATGACGGTGAAGCCCTTGGAGCGGCGGATGACGCGCTTGGCTTCGACTGAGTTTGTTGGGAGCCTCTGCCGCAGTATGTAGGCCAGGTATGGGCTCATCCATGTGGGCTCGATCAGCAGTACTTCCATAGGCTCCTTCTCCGTGCTGGGCGGGTCGACGGTGCTCGTTGTCGATGTAGAGGATCCCGGCGCGGGCCGGAGCTTGACGGAGCGTTGCGTGATGCACTCGAGGAAGACTCCGGGTGGCACCGGCGCTTTGTTTGAGCCTAGGTTGGCGAGGAAGTCGGCTTCCTCGTTGCTCTCGCGGCCGACGTGCCGCAGCTTGCAGCCGTCGAAGGTGCCTTCCAGCTGGTTGTACAGGTCCTGTAGGCGATCATGTTGTCGGCGATGGCGTCACATTGCTTCATGGTTTGTTGCATGACGAGGTAAGAGTCTCCGTAGATCATGAGGTGAGTGGCGCCGCAGTTCTTGGCCATCCGCATGCCGTGGATCAGGCCTCGTACTCTGCCTCGTTGTTGGAGGGCGTTGGGAAGTTCATCTGCAGCACGTACCTCAGCTTGTCGCCTTTGGTGAGATGAGGACGACTCCCGCCCCTGCTGATCTGAACTTCTTGGAGCCGTCGAAGTACATTGTCCATGCGTTGGACAGGTCGGGTACGTCTGGTAGCTGGGCCTCTATCAACTCGGTGGTGAACTCTGGAAGCACTGGGCCTTGATTGACTTCGGGAGCGCGTACTTCAGCCCCCAGGGCCCTAGCTCAACAACCCACTTGGCGACTCGTCCTGTCGCGGCTTGGTTGGTGAGGATGTCGGAGAGCCCGGAGGAGCTTACTACCGTGATGGAGTGCTCGGAGAAGTAGTGGACGACCTTCCTTGATGTCATGAAGACTCCGTACGCTAGCTTCTGGTAGTGCGGGTACCGCTGCTCGGACAAGGTTAGCACCTCACTGACACTACTAGGAAAACCCTTATAGGTAGGTTGCATTCTGTGGCGCACCCTTAATTGGTGCGCCACAGAAATATATTTCTGTGGCGCACCAGGCTTGTTGCGCCACAGAAAGTCTGTGGCGCACCAAGCCTGGTGCGCCACAGAAATGTGACTTGCTGTGGCGCACCAGGCCTGGTGCGCCACAGAAAGTCACATTTCTGTGGCGCACATGGCCAGGTGTGCCACAGAAAGGTTTCCGGGGGGCGGGTTAAAATTTGAAAAAAATAATTCTGTGGCGCACCTGGCACGTGCGCCACAGAATGTCGCCTTTCTGTGGCGCACCTAGCTTGGTGCGCCACAGAATTTATTTTTTTCAAATCCCCCCCCCCCCCCCCCCACTCCCCTGATGGATCGCCTTTTTTGGCTTGCAGGAAGTAAAAGAAAATGATGAAAAATTCAATAAATAGAATCCTTTGACATGTAGTTAGGTTTGAGTGTCTAGTAGGTATAGAAAATTTGAAATATGAATTTTGACCTTTTCTGCAACAAACAGGAAAAAAAACTTGTAACGGCCATAACTTTTGCATACGACGTCGAAATAATGCAAAAAATATGTCAAAAAAAATATGTTTACCCGGTCAGCAATTCACAGATTCCTCAAATTCCAAAAGAAAAAAAAATTATTTCAAACAGACGATTTTTCGCAGCAAAATCAAAAAAATTCAAAAATTCAAAAAAGACACAGAAATGTATAACAAAGAAGATTGTTGACTTTTCTTGACTTTTTTATTTTTTTGGATTTTTTTTATATTTTTGGATTTTTAGATTTTTTGAATTTTTTTGGATTTATTTGGATTTTTTGAAAAAATTTAAGTTTTTTGAATTTTTTTGGATCTTTTGAAACTCTTGAATCTCCTTTTGAAAGTTTAGAAGTTTTTGAAAATCTGAAATTTAAAAACACACGTTTATAACATATACATAACATATACACATACAAGACTTAAGATGATTCATATGATATATATATCAATAACAACTTGAGTAGCACAATGGTAGGTGAAGTGGGTGGAACTTATAAGTTAAGCGTGCTAGGGTTGGAGCAATTTGAGGATGGGTGACCTAGCGGGAAGGTATCAGTTTAAAAAATTCAAACAATCTGAAAATAATTCCAATAATTAGGATTTTTCATATTTTGATTTTTCTGATTTTTTTGAAACTTTTTAATTTTTTCTTGAGTTTTTGAATTTTTTCAGAATTCTGTGGCGCACCAAGCCTGGTGCGCCACAGAAATGTGACTTTCTGTGGCGCACCAGGCCAGGTGCGTCACAGAAAGTGGATTTCTGTGGCGCACGCCCATGGTGCGCCACAGAAAAAAAAATTAGTGGCGAGAATTCTGTGGCGCACCCAGCAATTCTGGGGTGCGCCACAGAATTCTAATTTGGTGCGCCACTGATAACCCTTCTCCTAGTAGTGTGAGGTAGTAGACGGGCCGTGAACAGGGTGACTGTGTCCTTCTTCTTCTCGTTCGACTACGAGTACCGTGCTGACCACCCTGTTCGTGGCTGACACGTAGAGGTATAGCGGCTCGTTCTCCAGTGGCGCCACCAGTACTGGGGAAGTGTGAGGGTTTTCTTGAGTTGGTCGAACGTGTCTTGCGCTTCTTCTGTCCACTCGAACTTGTCTGTCTTTTTCATCAGTTGGTAGAAAGGCAGGGCCTTTTCGCCCAACTTACTAATGAACCGGCTGAGAGCTGCGACTCGGCCGGCTAGGTGTTGCACCTCATGAAGCTTGGTCGGTGCTGGCATTGCGAGTATGTTTTGCACCTTCTCGGGGTTGGCTTCGATTCCTCTTGCAGAGACGAGGTACCTGAGCAGTTCTCCGGCTAGCACGCCGAAGACACACTTGTCCGGGTTCAGCTTGATCTGATACTCGTTGAGGGCGGCGAAGACCTTGCGGAGGTCGGCGATGAGAGTGTCCTCCGTTCGAGTGGTGACGACTATGTCGTCGACGTAGACTTGGACGATCTCTCCGATTAGCCCCTTTAGGCAGGCTTGCATTGTGCGCTGGTACGTGGCTCCAGCGTTCTTCAACCCGAAGGGCATCGTCTGGTAGCAGAAGAGGACATGAGGTGTGATGAATGCAGTCTTCTCTTCATCGTCGACGTTCATCCTGATCTGCTGGTACCCTGAGTAGGCGTCCAGGAAGGATAGGCGTGCGCAGCTTGCAGTCGAGTCGATGATCTGGTCTATCCGCGGAAGCGGAAGTGGTCCTTGGGGCAGCATTTGTTGAGGGCGGTGAAGTCGACGCACATGCGGAGTTTCTTCGTCTTCTTCTTCTCCACCAGGACCGGGTTCGCTACCCAGTCCGAGTCCTTGATCTCTCGGATGAATTTGGCGTGGAGCAGTCGATCGATCTCCTTGCTTATTTCATCTCGTTTGGGTCATGAAAAGCGTCGCATGGTCTGCTTGACGGGTCTGGCATCCTTGTGGACGCGTAAAGAGTGCTCGGCGAGGTTCCTGGTATGCCTGGCATGTCAGAAGGTTGCCAGGCGAAGATCTCCCAGTTCTCACGTAGAAACTCGACGAGCGCGCTTTCCTATGCGATAGGCAGACTCGACGACACTTTGACTGTCTTGTTTGCGTCCGTCGGGTGGACCTGATGAGTTGTTGTGTCGTCAGTCGTGTTGAAGGCGGCGTCCTTGGCTTGCTTCTTGCGTGGCGGGAAGATGGTTTTGTCGTTGTCGACTGCCATCGCCTCGAAGTGCTCTTCCATTCCGAAGAACTCGGAGATCTTGCTGAACTCGCGGTCGCAGCTGTTGGAGCGGTCGAAGTCGCCGTGCACCGTGATGACGCCCTTGGGTCCAGGCATCTTGAGCATGAGGTAGGTGTAATGAGGCACTGCCATGAATCTGCAAAGGTTGGGCGCCCGAGTATCGCGTGGTACTGCGACTTCCAGTCGACTTCCTCGAAGTCGATCGACTCCCTCTTGAAGTTTTCGGGTGTGCCGAAGATGACATCGAGTGTGATCCTTTGGACTGTTACTTAGTATTATGTGAACATATGTGTGAACTATATGGACATTGTTTAAAAGTAGCCCAAGAAAATGTAACTGGACATAATGCCAGGCTGCCAGTACTTGGACAACGTTGCTTGTTTAGCTCTTGCCGAAATTGTTGTCCGACAATGTAAATTTTCTATTTCGGTTGAATATCGAAATCACTATATTTTAAGCGATTGAGTGCTTGCGCGACGCTCTACCTCTTTTCTGATTTCTCTTCCCTGGTCTAACCCTAAGTCCCCCCCCCCCCCCCTCACTTCTTGCCGCCCAATCCGAGCTGATGTCGCCGATGCGATCGGCAGGGAGCTACAACATAGAATGTGCCGACGAGGCTGAAGCGACGTGGCAACCGAAAATGACCTATAATGTGGGGGCGCGTGGTGTGATGCATGAGTTGCAGAAGAAGGGGTAAGTGGAGGTTAGAGAAATGGTCGGGACGGCGTTGGACCGGCGGATGAGTGGGCATGGAGGGTGGGAGGGGGCGACAGCGGAAGCGAGTGTTGACTGTGGGGTCTTGCTCCCTCGTCCTATCATTTTCCTTGTCAGAAATTGATTGAGCCCTCGCATGGTGGACGAACGAATAGCATCACCCGCTTTACATGGTCTTAAGTGGCTAAACAATCTATACTCACCATAGACTCAGTTAAGGCTACGGGATGAATTATTGTACCCTGCAAGTTATCGGGATATGGGGAATATAGTTGCCTAGACAATATCCGAAAGACCAAAAAAATATCTTACTTGAGAAAAATTGTCCGAAAAACTCTTTTTCAGTTTTGGTGTGTTCATGGTGTAACAAGTACAACATAATATCTAACCCTGAACAATTTCAAGGTTGCTCCCGAGTGATTCGGGAGGCCACCACCCTTGCCACCTAGAGAAGGCACCCACAACCTCCCAAACCTCTTGCCGCCACCTAATGGTTGTTGACAGCGGCGGGGCACCCTCTGCACATTGTTTTACTTCCTTTCCCCCACACCTTGCATGGTCGATCATTGCTCCATCCCTCCTCTGCCTCCAAGGCTCCGGCCACCTCTTTCTTAGTGCCTCATCGAAACCCCAAAAATTGTTGTTGGCTCTGTATCGCCTCGTTCCACGTCTACCTTCCTTATGTGCGGAACACACATGTAAATTATGCCTTGGCGGTGGATCAGACACTTGGCTTGCCTTCCCGTCAAGCATGGCGGGCGGCCGGTTCTGGTAAAATGGTGAGGTGGCACATAACATCCCACCCCGTATATCTTAAAGATTGATCTATAACTAACACTTACCAAATATTACTATTCCTTTTCTTCAAATGGCAACAGTGCTCCATGTTTTCAGCCTAATAAAGTTTTGGATCCTACAATTTTTTTGAAGAACTTGGTTCTGACAAAACGGGAGATCCTACAGTACAACACGATAATTTTCCATTATTCCATCATGATTAAGCGGCGACGACAAAGGTGAGAACATTGTTGCATCCTTTTACTATTGGGGAAAAATCACTATGTGATTATTTTTATTCATGTATCTCGGCCAACAATTAAGCGCTTTTTCTTCGGAGATTCATACACACATATATAGATCTCCATGAAGAAATTAGGCTCATCTAGCAGTTTCTGGAGCAGAAACAGCGGCGCTGAAAGCCACGACACTTGCCTCCTTCGTAATCCTCGTTCAGGCACGCGCTTGCGCAGTTAGCCTGGCGGAAGCAATATCCCTTGAACGTGTGGCTCTGTGAATAGCACTCCTTCGCCAAAGCTACTTGCACTAATCCATGGTCCTCTACATGAAAAAATAGAGCAAAACCAATTATCTCGCATAATCATAGCAGCAGCTAGCACAATTATCTTGGATAATTTCAGTATTAAGTGCATGTCTACCTGAGGTCGCAAGAAGCAGTAGAACGACAATAAACACCTTCACGGGCATATCCATTACGATGTGTTATGAAAGGTGAAGATGACCACAGTAGATTGTATGCTCTAGTATGAGAGAAGTAGAGGGTGGAGATGGCAGAGCGGTGGCTTGTGTTTTATACTTCTAGCAGCACAAAGATTAATTTCTCGGTTGCTTCTAGGCAAAGCAAACAAATTAATGCAGGGTAATGTAATTGACACCTGAAATTAAATTCCTTAAAACCTTCCACATTACTATGCGCAGTCTGAGCCAAGCAATAACTTTACATAATTATCATATGGCCAAACTACGCATAATTAATGGATGACCATTACTCGTTTTACTATCATTAATGGATGGCCATTATTAATCACTTTTTCTTCACAAATTAATGGGGGTATTTATCATCACACCTTGAACTATTTATTTCTCGTTGACATTCATAGTGTTTGATGATGATCTTCTTGGGGTTGCATATGCCAAATGTCAATATTAAGATTGAGCGATCCTTAATTTCGACTTGGAAATAGTTATGTCGTAGTGGTCCGAGAAATAGCAAAAGTGATATTATACCCTGGATTTCAGGGAAAAAATGTATTTTCTTATTTTGTTCTATGAATGGACATAATGCAAAGATAAGATTAGTTATTCTTCGTCATAAAAATTTGACCATTTGTTCCACAATTAGGAAATCCGTTTCGGAGCAAGTGTTCAGGATAATCCAGCGTCTCGAAGCCGGTTTTCCCATCCGACTAGGAAACTCGCCCCACAGACGGTTCTTAAGATGACCCGCCTCTGTAACCTGAGGCAGACGCAGCTAAGAACCGACGCGCGCATGGAAGGCGGGCAGGTTCCTCGACCGGCTGCACCAGGACGAAACGTATGGATATACCCAGAAGCCCCTGCATGATTTAATTTGGAGGCGGTTGTGAATAAAGTAGTCTGGTCTTGTATGCGTCGGTTACATTTGTTAGGCGGCTCCAATTTAGACAGAGGTTCTGACAGAGACCAGGCGGTCCATATTTATCGTTTGGCATACGATCGATCCGGAGTGCGTGCATTTATCCGGAAAAGCGTACATCCAAAAGGTACATTCTTTTCCGGAACTTATCATGCCCACCATTTCAGAAACGAGCGAATTAATATTGATGCTGGACAATTATTTAGCACGTATATTGCTGATCAATCAGACTTCCATTATATGACGACTAAAAACAAATAAAAACCTTCTAGATATCATACATAGCTAGCTGAATTCTAAATCCTAGCTTAATTGGCTGAAATGTTTCATCCACTAAATCCAAAATACATGTCTACTTTTCACAGTTGTTCGAAATACATATGGATGTCTGCATAGAACCTTATGCCGCACAAAATGATGACCGAGTTGATTCCAAATCCAGCTTTCTAAGCAAATTCAATCCAGTTTACTTCTTCAAGCAAAGTATGTTTTTTCATCTTCGAACAATTTCCCAAAGCAAAGGTTAGTTGGTTCAGACTGCAAACAGAGTCGACCAGACAAGGGGATGGTGAGATGTTGATAAAAACAAATTCTAATCTTCTGCAAATATGAGGAGAATTTTCTGTGATATATATCATATACAATTAAAATATATGAGGCCAGTTATCAACTCGGACATTAAAATTTGGGCTGTAAAGAATTTGCTCAAGTCTGCCCTGATTGCCGTTAAAAAAAAGTCTTCCCTGACTTATGGTGAACTGAGCCCTGCTGCAAGATTTATAAAATAGCCACACCGAATACCGAAATGTACAGCTGAGCAGAGAACCGTGTCTTTTTTTCATTGGGAAAATTTTAGGATTGTAGGAGATCCCACAGGATGATGCAACTTCGGTCAGCCGGCAGCTCATCTGTCTCAGTTAAGCGGCATGTTCGAATACGATATTTGACTTAGTAGTGACCTCCTGTTTCTAAAAAAAACTTAGTAGTGAACTCTAATAATTTATTCAAAATCGTGAGCAATGCCATCGTTATAAACAACACTCAATATGGCTAACAATTACTGCGAAATCTGGACGAATAAATGCACTCCATATTGACATCAGAACATATCTGGACGCTTCCTGCAAATGCGACGGAGCGGGAGCTGCGGGTGGCGGAGCTGGTGCTGCGGGGCGCGGAGCCGGTCCTGCGGCGACTGTGGAGGGGCGCACGCCCGATGGGCTTGGCGGGCCGATGGGCCCGTCAGACCCGGATGGCGCTGGCACGGCGGTGCGAGGTGGGAGATGGCCACGCGGCTAGGCGCGCGCGGTGCGGGTGCTGGGCGCAGCGTCGAGCGGAGGAAGAGGTCGCGCGGAGGCAGGTGGCCGGTGAGGCGCGGGGCAGTGCGTGCCTATGATGCTCTGCGTGGGGCGGCACGGCGCGGTGCGGATGCCGGGGCGGACCTGCAGCACGTACCTCAGCTTGTCGCCTTTAGGTGAGATGAGGACGACTCCCGCCCCTGCTGATCTGAACTTCTTGGAGCCGTCGAAGTACATTGTCCATGCGTTGGACAGGTCGGGTACGTCTGGTAGCTGGGCCTCTATCAACTCGGTGGTGAACTCTGGAAGCACCTGGGCCTTGATTGACTTCGGGAGCGCGTACTTCAGCCCCCAGGGCCCTAGCTCAACAACCCACTTGGCGACTCGTCCTGTCGCGGCTTGGTTGGTGAGGATGTCGGAGAGCCCGGAGGAGCTTACTACCGTGATGGAGTGCTCGGAGAAGTAGTGGACGACCTTCCTTGATGTCATGAAGACTCCGTACGCTAGCTTCTGGTAGTGCGGGTACCGCTGCTTGGACAAGGTTAGCACCTCACTGAGGTAGTAGACGGGCCGCTGAACAGGGTGACTGTGTCCTTCTTCTTCTCGTTCGACTACGAGTACCGTGCTGACCACCCTGTTCGTGGCTGACACGTAGAGGTATAGCGGCTCGTTCTCCAGTGGCGCCACCAGTACTGGGGAAGTCGTGAGGGTTTTCTTGAGTTGGTCGAACGCGTCTTGCGCTTCTTCTGTCCACTCGAACTTGTCTGTCTTTTTCATCAGTTGGTAGAAAGGCAGGGCCTTTTCTCCCAACTTACTATGAACCGGCTGAGAGCTGCGACTCGGCCGGCTAGGCGTTGCACCTCATGAAGCTTGGTCGGTGCTGGCATTGCGAGTATGTTTTGCACCTTCTCGGGGTTGGCTTCGATTCCTCTTGCAGAGACGAGGTACCCGAGCAGTTCTCCGGCTGGCACGCCGAAGACACACTTGTCCGGGTTCAGCTTGATCTGATACTCGTTGAGGGCGGCGAAGACCTTGCGGAGGTCGGCGATGAGAGTGTCCTCCGTTCGAGTGGTGACGACTATGTCGTCGACGTAGACTTGGACGATCTCTCCGATTAGCCCCTTTAGGCAGGCTTGCATTGTGCGCTGGTACGTGGCTCCAGCGTTCTTCAACCCGAAGGGCATCGTCTGGTAGCAGAAGACGCCATGAGGTGTGATGAATGCAGTCTTCTCTTCATCGTCGACGTTCATCCTGATCTGCTGGTACCCTGAGTAGGCGTCCAGGAAGGATAGGCGTGCGCAGCCTGCAGTCGAGTCGATGATCTGGTCTATCCGCGGAGCGGGAAGTGGTCCTTGGGGCAGCATTTGTTGAGGGCGGTGAAGTCGACGCACATGCGGAGTTTCTTCGTCTTCTTCTTCTCCACCAGGACGGGTTCGCTACCCAGTCCGAGTCCTTGATCTCTCGGATGAATTTGGCGTGGAGCAGTCGATCGATCTCCTTGCTTATTTCATCTCGTTTGGGTCCTGAAAAGCGTCGCATGGTCTGCTTGACGGGTTGGCGTCCTTGTGGACGCGTAAAGAGTGCTCGGCGAGGTTCCTGGGTATGCCTGGCATGTCAGAAGGTTGCCAGGCGAAGATCTCCCAGTTCTCACGTAGAAACTCGACGAGCGCGCTTTCCTATGCGATAGGCAGCTCGACGACACTTTGACTGTCTTGTTTGCGTCCGTCGGGTGGACCTGATGAGTTGTTGTGTCGTCAGTCGTGTTGAAGGCGGCGTCCTTGGCTTGCTTCTTGCGTGGCGGGAAGATGGTTTTGTCGTTGTCGACTGCCATCGCCTCGAAGTGCTCTTCCATTCCGAAGAACTCGGAGATCTTGCTGAACTCGCGGTCGCAGCTGTTGGAGCGGTCGAAGTCGCCGTGCACCGTGATGACGCCCTTGGGTCCAGGCATCTTGAGCATGAGGTAGGCGTAGTGAGGTACGCCATGAATCTGGCAAAGGTTGGGCGCCCGAGTATCGCGTGGTACTGCGACTTCCAGTCGACTACCTCGAAGTCGATCGACTCCCTCTTGAAGTTTTCGGGTGTGCCGAAGATGACGTCGAGTGTGATCGTTCCCATGGGCGTGACTGCTTGCCCTGGTACTATGCCATGGAAGGTGGTCTCTGATGCCGCCAAGTTTGTCGTTGGCCTGTTTATCCTTCTGAGGGTGTCGGCAAAGATGATGTTGATGCCGCTGCCTCCGTCCATGAACACCTTTTTCAGGGTGTAATCTCCGATCAGAGCTTCGACTACCAGAGCGGCGTGCCCGGGTCGTGGTACTGCAGGCGGTGATCTGCTCTGGAGAACGTGATTGGTGTCTCTGACCCTCTCAGGTAGTCGGGTACTGCAGGTGGACAGGTGATGGCCTGGAAACTTGCGAGTGATGATCTTCTGGGTCCTGTTTGAGGGGCGCCCCTTCTGTATCATGTTGAGTTGTCCGCGTGCCGCTGGATATGCGTCATGGACCCTGGTGGGGCATCTTGCTGCGGCTGCTGCTGCTGCTGCTGTGGAAAGGCTCCCGCCGCCTGTGCTGGATTAGCGACTGCGGGTGCGGGTGCTGCCTGGATGGCCAGCTGCGCTGGCTGCGCTGCGGGTGCTGGAGTGACTCTCTCTTGCGTGCCTTTCGACAGTCCTTCAACAGGTGGTTGGATCCCCACTTGCCCGTTTCCGGGTTCCTGAACATGTGGTGCCTGCAGGGTTGTTCCAGCTCTTCCGCTGGGCTCATGTGCGTTTCTGCCACTCGCGTTTATGGCCTCCGTCGCTGCGGTAGCTGCTGCCGCCGCTTCGGTTGTATTGCCCTGGCTGTATTGGCGACTCTGGTCACCGCCGCTTCGACTGTACTGTACATGGCTGTATTGGCGACTGCTGTCGCGCGCTTCATCACGGGGGGTTTGGAATCCCGCCGCTACTAACTCGATTGAGTCGTTGCCGTTGTAACGCGCTTCTTCTTGTGGCGTCCTTCTCGCCAGTTGCTTGGTCCGGCTTCGTCCTTGGGGAGTAGCGTGAACTATCGCGGACCGAGTCCTCTCCGTCTGCCCACTGGTTGGCTATCTTCATGACCTCGATCATGTTCTTCGGCCGGAGCCTACCAAACTCCTCGCGGAGGTCGCGGCGGGAGACGCCGTGCATGAAGGCATCCATCACTCGGTCCTCCGAGGCGGTCTCCATGGTGTTGCGGAGCAGGGTCCAACGCTGGATGTACGACCGGAGCGGCTCGTCTCGTCCTTGCTTGCATGCTTGTAGCTCGACGAAAGTCGTCGGTCTCGAGTACGTCCCCAGGAAGCTCTTAACGAAGGCCTCCGCGAACTCGTCCCACGTCCTGAAGGCGTTCTTGGGTTGAGTGTTTAGCCACCCGCGTGCAGAGCCCGTGAGCATCAGCTGGATGTACTGCATGGCCGTAGTCGAAGTACCGCCCTGGCAACTGCAGGCTATGAGGTAGTCTTCTAGCCAGAGTCTCGGGTCCTGCTTCCCGTCGTACTTGACTGCTTCTGCCGTGAGCTTGAAGCCCTTGGGCATTCTTGTGTCGCGGATGTTGAAGCTGAAGCATGCGGCGCCGCATGGCTCGAAGTCGCCGTCATTGCGGTCGTCAGTATTGGGCGTGCTGACCGTCCGCTGGGTGCGGCTGCGGTCCACCGTCCTCTGTGTGATGACGTTGCGGAGGTCTTCGCCTGGCTGCGGTTGTCGCAGTTGTCTTGCCGCCGGGCCTGCGAGTGCTGTGGGCTCGCGGTCGCGGTGGCCCGATCTTCTCGCACCTTTTCTGTCGGCGCCTTGTTCATCAGAGCTTCTTCGACTGCCTTGATAGACATGATCTGCTGCTTGTGGAGGAGAGCGCGCGAGTCGCCCTCGGGCGGCTGCGTCAGCCGCAGGTATGTTTCGACTGCCATGAGCGCGGCTCCGGGCGTTTTGGGGACGGGTATCCCGTCTGCGTCTTCGCTCATGTATGATGATTCGAGGTTGCGGGTGACTCTAGCGCGGTCGGCCTCCGTCATCAGGGGCACGCGGGCTCTGTGGCGCCTTGCTCCTTGTGAGACCTCTGTTGAGGCAGTGAATGAGTAAGCGGCCCTCCTGGCGCTCGACGCGTCAGCCTCCTCCTTGCGTCGGAGTAGCTCGGCCTTCTCTGCGCGGAGTCGTTCGCCTTCCTTCCGTAGCAGGTATTGGACCGCCATAAGGTCCTCCCGGGGTGCGTCTGGTGGGGGGTACGTGCCGTCCTCGACGTGCTTCAGGGCTCTGATTGCTATCTCTCGGGTGATGGTGAGCCGCGTCACCTGGTCCGGCATGACCACCTCCAGTGGGTATGCGGGTTCGTCGCCGTTGCCCTGCGTCGGGCCGATCATGAAGACTTGCGCGGGGTATGTCTGGGGAGTGGGCCGGGCGCTGCCACTGCTGCTTCCTTCGTCCGAGCCGTGCTCGGAGCCGAAAATGGACGCAACGTGGTGGGTACCACAGTCGCTGCCGAGGCTCCTTCCCTGGAGTCTCGCGATCTCCGCCGCTGACGCGAGGAGTGATGTCGCCGTCGTCGACGCGGGCGCGATTGGCTTGTTGACGATCTTGTAAGTTGACGGAGACGCGAGTGGGCGGGGTAGAACGACGCGACTTCCGTCGCGCGCGAAGGTGTGGTCGACGTAGTCGAAGTTGACGTAGATCTTGGCCTTGCCAGCGACGCGATCGAGGTAGTCGAAGTAGACTCGATCCGCGCGGTGGTCGTCGAGGTGGTCGATGTAGTCGTAGCCGATGCGATCTCCTTGACGGCCGGAGACGCTGATGGCGTGGCCGTGTTGGGCGCGATCTCTGCCGCAGCGGAGGCGGTCGGTGTAGTCGAGGCGGATGCGATCTTCTCAGCAGTCGAAGATGCTGTCGCCGCAGTCGCAGCAGATGCGATCTCCGCAGCAGGTGGGGGCGTGGTTGGGGCAGCCGCGGCAGATGCGGGTGCTACCACCGCGCGCGGTGCGATCGCCGTGGATCTGAGTACTCCACAGCTGTCTACGAAGTAGTGCATGGTACCGAAGGTGAGGCACATACCTACATGCAGATCGGCGTACACCGAGCGGTGGGCCGGCGGGTGGAAGGTGTACTCGAAGGAGCCGAAGCAGATTGGCTCCTTGGTGATGCAGACGTCGGTCTTCAAAGTCGATGGGGCCGGTGCGACCATGGTTCCAGCGCTCGTTCTTTCCCACAGACGGCGCCAATTGACGAGGTGTGGACTCGGCAAATCCCTGGGTTGTGTACCCCGGGTTGATTGAGGGGAGAGAGATGAGCGCTGGTGATCACGACGGCTGACAAGCAAGGCGTTTTACCCAGGTTCAGGCTCCCGGAGGATAACACCCTACTTCCTGCTTGTCTGGTATTGAATGGCGAGTTGTGGCTACAATGGCGAGATGGCAATCTCGCTAGGGTTTGTGATGGCGGCTATGAGCTTACCCTAGACGAAGGACCCTCCTAGCCTTTATATGGTAGGCTAGGTCTCAGGTGAACGGTGCCGATGGCGCTTACAAGATGATAGGAGTCGCATGACCTATCCGTCGACTATCTTGGGCCGCACGTCGTCCTCCTTGGGCCTTCCTTGGGCCCTCGTCATAAGGCTGATAGGCTTGGCGTGACCCAGGTGTCCCCACCGTGGGGCAGTCGAAGAGTGACCCCACGACAAAGTGAAAATTCTAAGCTTGGGGATGCCCTCATGGATCACCCAAGCATATTTCAAGAAGACTCAAGCGTCTAAGCTGGGGATGCACAAGGCATCCCCTTCTTCATCAACAACTTATCAGGTCATCTCTAGTGAAACTATATTTTAATTCTTTCACATCTTATGTGCTTTACTTGGAGCGTCTGTGTGCTTTTATTTTTGCTTTGTTTTCTGAATAATTTGGATCCTAGCATTCTTGTGTGGGAGAGAGACACGCTCCGCTTTTTCATGTGAATACTCGTATTCTTCACTTATATTTGTTGAGTATTCTTGACTAGCTACTGCAATGCTTTTAGCTCATGTTTTTCATGCATCTCTTGTTCAGACTGTTAGTTCTTGTAGAGAAGTACTCTTTTGTTTCATTGTTGTATTATTTGGAGAGTTTGTGTTGAAATAAGTTGATTGGTGTTTGGTTGGAAACAGAAAATGCGACATGTGGTAGATGGTATAGTGAAAAGTCATATTCATTCTTGTAGATCATTGTCTTGGATAATTTGATCCTTTGCAATTGTTTTGAGCTCTCAAGTAGATCATGTTTAAGCTCTTGCATCATGTAGTTAAAGCCTATTAGTGGAGAACTACCGTAGAGCTTGTTGAAATTTTGTTTGCATGTTTGATATCTCTAAGGTCTAGATATTTTCTGGTAAAGTGTTTGAGTAACAAGGAAGACAGTGTAGAGTCTTATAATGCTTGCAATATGTATTTATGTAAGTCTTGCTGTACCGGTTGATATCCTGTGTTTGCTTCAAACAACATTGCTAGCCTAAACTCTGTACTGAGAGAGAATGCTTCTCGTGCATCCAAACCTTGAGCCAAAACCCATGCCATTTGTGTCCACCATAACTACCTACTATGTGGTATTTCCTGCCATTCCAAGTAAATACTTCATGTGCTACCTTTAAACTATTCAAAACCTTATTACTCCTTATTTGTGTCAATGTTTCATAGCTCATGAGGAAGTTTGTGGCGTTTTCTCTATCACCTTGTCATTTACTCATGACAGACTTTCACCAATGGACTAGTGGCATATACATCCGCTTATCCAATAACTTGCAAAAAGAGCTGGCAAATGGGGTGCCCAGTCCCAATTAATTACAACTATAACTGCTTAATTCTCTTCACATGTTTGCCAATGATTTATCTAAAGCAAATTTCAAAGTGTTAAACATTATCAAATAGGCACTCCACCATGATATGTGATTGTTGGAAGGCACCCGAGGATTCGGTTAGCCATGGCTTGTGTAAGCAAAGGTTGGGAGGAGTGTCATACCAATTTATAAATATGCATGTGTAAACAAAAGAGAAGAGGGATGATCTACCCTTGGGTAGAAATAACGTCCTTCATGGGAGACGCTCTTGAAAGTCTGGGTGACAAGGGGGATAGAGTGCCCACTGCCATTCGTTGACAACAACAAACACCTCTCAAAAACTTATTTTATGCTCTCTATATGATTTCAAAAACTTAAAAAGCTCTAGCACATGATTTAATCCCTGCTTCCCTCTGCGAAGGGCCTTTCTTTTACTTTATGTTGAGTCAGTTTACCTACTTCTTTCTATCTCAGAAGCAAACACTCGTGTCAACTTTGTGTGCATGATTCTTATATGCTTACTTATTGCACTTGTTATATTACTTTGTGTTGACAAATATCCATGAGATATACATGTTGAAAGTTGAAAGCAATTGCTGAAACTTAAATCTTCCTATGTGTTGCTTCAATGCCTTTATTTAGAATCTATAATTACTACGTCTCCAACGTATCTATAATTACTGATGCTCCATGCTTATATTATGCCAATTACTACATGTTTTATATACACTTTATATCATTTTTATGCATTTTCTGGGACTAACCTATTAACAAGATGCTACAGTACCAGTTTATGTTTTCTGCTATTTTTGGTTTCAGAAAAGTTGTTCTGGAAATATTCTCGGAATTGGACGAAACAAAAGCCAAAGTCCCTATTTTTCTGACACGTGCACGGAGTCCGAAGGAGAGACGAAGGGGGGCCGTGGGCCGTCCTCACCACGTGGCGGCGCGGTCCCACCTCCTGTCGCGTCGTGACGTAGTGAGGGGGCCACAGGCCTCCACCGACGCCGCCCCTTCGCCTATAAATTGCCTTTGACGGGAAAACCCTAAGTAGCCGAGTCAATTTCCACGAAAAGTTTCAGAGCCGCCGCCGTCAACCCTAACTCGGGAGGGTTCTGAAGCTCTTCCCGGCACCCTGCCGGAGAGGGGAATCATCACCGGAGGGCTCTACATCGCCATGCCTGCCTCCGGAGTGATGTGTGAGTAGTTCATCTTTGGACTATGGGTCCATAGCAGTAGCTAGATGGTTGTCTTCTCCTCTTGTGCCATCATGTTTAGATCTTGTGAGCTGCCTATCATGATCAAGATCATCTTATTATAATGCTACATGTTGTGTTTGCTTGGATCCGATGAATATTGATACCATGTCAAGTTGAATACTGAAATATTATGTATATGTCTTTTATGATCTTGCCTTCTCTCCGTTGTTTGTTGATACTCTGGCCAAGTGAATGCTTCTGACTCCAAGAGAGAGTATTTATGCTAGATAGTGGGTTCAGTCTCCATTTAATCTGGGGGAGTGACAGCAACCCCTAAGGTTGTGGATGTGCTGTTGCCACTAGGGGTAACCTAATGATGCTTTGTCTAAGGATGAATGTGTTGTTTACATTATGCACTTTACTTAATGCAATTGTCTGTTGCTTGCAACTTAATACTGGAAGGGGTGCGGACGCTAACCTGAAGGTGGACTATTTAGGCACAGATGCATGCTGGATAGCGGTCTGTGTACTTTGTCGTAATGCCCAAATGAATCTCATAGTAGACACCACAACTTGCACATGCATGTTATGCACTTATCAATTGCACAGCTGTAATTTGTTTACACAGCATGTTAGTTATTTATTATGGAGAGACACCACTAGTGAACTGTGGACCCCGGTCCATTCTTTTATATCTGAAATACAACCTACTGCAATCATTATTCTCTTTCATTCTCTGCAATTAAACATCATTTTCCATACAACACTTTTAATCCTTTGTTTTCAGCAAGCCGGTGAGATTAACACCCTCACTGTTTCGTTGGGGCAAAATAGTTTGATTGTCTTGTGTGCAGATTCCAAGTCAACCGCCGGAACCACCCCATCAACGCAAGTTTTCTAGCGCCGTTGACACCTTCAGAAGTGTCTTCATCTCCTACTGGTTCGATAACCTCGGTTTCTTAATGAGGGAAGACTTGCCGCTACACTCATCAAGCCTTACTCTTGGGGTCTCCCAACGAACATGTGGTTTACACGCATCAACACACACCAACCTAGTATATTTTTTTGGTTTATTGAGCATCACCCAAACAGGAAGATTGAGAGGAAAAACCGGAGAAGACTACCCAGATAATCGCACCATTCTGTTGCTTCAACGGTTCAACCGAACAAGTAAAAACAAAACTGTTCAACCTTACCAAAAAAAGGTGCATCGCCGTTTCTAACCCTGAGGTTATTCAAGTTTAAGGCACAGTCGTGACGTGTATCCATTGTTCCACAGCTAAATGGGCCATTTATGTATGACGCTCCTAGCATCCGTTACCAAAGAGACGCCCACACGCGGTGGTGTACTGGCCCGACCCAAACAAGGTACGCCTCCTTTTTGGTTTATTTCTCCATTTTTCCATTTTTGATTTTCTTTTTTTTTCTTGTTCCTATTATTTTTCTGTTTCTTTTCCCTTTTTAGGTTTCTGTTTATAAAAATCTAAATTTAAAAGTTAATCTTTTCATTTAATTATTATTATTATTCTTAATATTTATGTATTTTAAATATGAATTGATTTTTTTTTGTAACGTGTGAACAACTTTTTGGAACATGTCAAAAATTATTTTCAGAGTTGAACATTTGATTAACCCGTGATAAAATACTTATAAATATGTGGGGATATTTTTTGAACCTTTGGACTGTTACTTAGTATTATGTGAACATATGTGTGAACTATATGGACATTGTTTAAAAGTAGCCCAAGAAAATGTAACTGGACATAATGCCAGGCTGCCAGCACTTGGACAACGTTGCTTGTTTAGCTCTTGCCGAAATTGTTGTCCGACAATGTAAATTTTCTATTTCGGTTGAATATCGAAATCACTTTATTTTAAGCGATTGAGTGCTTGCGCGACGCTCTACCTCTTTTCTGATTTCTCTTCCCTGGTCTAACCCTAAGTCCCCCCCCCCCCCCCCCCCCCCCACTCACTTCTTGCCGCCCAATCCGAGCTGATGTCGCCGATGCGATCGGCAGGGAGCTACAACATAGAATGTGACGACGAGGCTGAAGCGACGTGGCAACCGAAAATGACCTATAATGTGGGGGCGCGTGGTGTGATGCATGAGTTGGAGAAGAAGGGGTAAGTGGAGGTTAGAGAAATGGTCGGGACGGCGTTGGACCGGCGGATGAGTGGGCATGGAGGGTGGGAGGGGGCGACAGCGGAAGCGAGTGTTGACTGTGGGGTCTTGCTCCCTCGTCCTATCATTTTCCTTGTCAGAAATTGATTGAGCCCTCGCATGGTGGACGAACGAATAGCATCACCCGCTTTACATGGTCTTAAGTGGCTAAACAATCTATACTCACCATAGACTCAGTTAAGGCTACGGGATGAATTATTGTACCCTGCAAGTTATCGGGATATGGGGAATATAGTTGCCTAGACAATATCCGAAAGACCAAAAAATATCTTACTTGAGAAAAATTGTCCGAAAAACTCTTTTTCAGTTTTGGTGTGTTCATGGTGTAACAAGTACAACATAATATCTAACCCTGAACAATTTCAAGGTTGCTCCCGAGTGATTCGGGAGGCCACCACCCTTGCCACCTAGAGAAGGCACCCACAACCTCCCAAACCTCTTGCCGCCACCTAATGGTTGTTGACAGCGGCGGGGCACCCTCTGCACATTGTTTTACTTCCTTTCCCCCACACCTTCCATGGTCGATCATTGCTCCATCCCTCCTCTGCCTCCAAGGCTCCGGCCACCTCTTTCTTAGTGCCTCATCGAAACCCCAAAAATTGTTGTTGGCTCTGTATCGCCTCGTTCCACGTCTACCTTCCTTATGTGCGGAACACACATGTAAATTATGCCTTGGCGGTGGATCAGACACTTGGCTTGCCTTCCCGTCAAGCATGGCGGGCGGCCGGTTCTGGTAAAATGGTGAGGTGGCACATAACATCCCACCCCGTATATCTTAAAGATTGATCTATAACTAACACTTACCAAATATTACTATTCCTTTTCTTCAAATGGCAACAGTGCTCCATGTTTTCAGCCTAATAAAGTTTTGGATCCTACAATTTTTTTGAAGAACTTGGTTCTGACAAAACGGGAGATCCTACAGTACAACCCGATAATTTTCCATTATTCCATCATGATTAAGCGGCGACGACAAAGGTGAGAACATTGTTGCATCCTTTTACTATTGGGGAAAAATCACTATGTGATTATTTTTATTCATGTATCTCGGCCAACAATTAAGCGCTTTTTCTTCGGAGATTCATACACACATATATAGATCTCCATGAAGAAATTAGGCTCATCTAGCAGTTTCTGGAGCAGAAACAGCGGCGCTGAAAGCCACGACACTTGCCTCCTTCGTAATCCTCGTTCAGGCACGCGCTTGCGCAGTTAGCCTGGCGGAAGCAATATCCCTTGAACGTGTGGCTCTGTGAATAGCACTCCTTCGCCAAAGCTACTTGCACTAATCCATGGTCCTCTACATGAAAAAATAGAGCAAAACCAATTATCTCGCATAATCATAGCAGCAGCTAGCACAATTATCTTGGATAATTTCAGTATTAAGTGCATGTCTACCTGAGGTTGCAAGAAGCAGTAGAACGACAATAAACACCTTCACGGGCATATCCATTACGATGTGTTATGAAAGGTGAAGATGACCACAGTAGATTGTATGCTCTAGTATGAGAGAAGTAGAGGGTGGAGATGGCAGAGCGGTGGCTTGTGTTTTATACTTCTAGCAGCACAAAGATTAATTTCTCGGTTGCTTCTAGGCAAAGCAAACAAATTAATGCAGGGTAATGTAATTGACACCTGAAATTAAATTCCTTAAAACCTTCCATATTACTATGCGCAGTCTGAGCCAAGCAATAACTTTACATAATTATCATATGGCCAAACTACGCATAATTAATGGATGACCATTACTCGTTTTACTATCATTAATGGATGGCCATTATGAATCACTTTTTCTTCACAAATTAATGGGGGTATTTATCATCACACCTTGAACTATTTATTTCTCGTTGACATTCATAGTGTTTGATGATGATCTTCTTGGGGTTCCATATGCGCAAATGTCAATATTAAGATTGAGCGATCCTTAATTTCGACTTGGAAATAGTTATGTCGTAGTGGTCCGAGAAATAGCAAAAGTGATATTATACCCTGGATTTCAGGGAAAAAATGTATTTTCTTATTTTGTTCTATGAATGGACATAATGCAAAGATAAGATTAGTTATTCTTCGTCATAAAAATTTGACCATTTGTTCCACAATTAGGAAATCCGATTCGGAGCAAGTGTTCAGGATAATCCAGCGTCTCGAAGCCGGTTTTCCCATCCGACTAGGAAACTCGCCCCACAGACGGTTCTTAAGATGACCCGCCTCTGTAACCTGAGGCAGACGCAGCTAAGAACCGACGCGCGCATGGAAGGCGGGCAGGTTCCTCGACCGGCTGCACCAGGACGAAACGTATGGATATACCCAGAAGCCCCTGCATGATTTAATTTGGAGGCGGTTGTGAATAAAGTAGTCTGGTCTTGTATGCGTCGGTTACATTTGTTAGGCGGCTCCAATTTTGACAGAGGTTCTGACAGAGACCAGGC
Source organism: Poa pratensis (assembly GCA_947311845.1). Taxonomy (NCBI): domain Eukaryota; kingdom Viridiplantae; phylum Streptophyta; class Magnoliopsida; order Poales; family Poaceae; genus Poa; species Poa pratensis. The sequence continues at coordinate 19,349,801 of CAMZMU010000063.1, forward strand.
GGTCCATATTTATCGTTTGGCATACGATCGATCCGGAGTGCGTGCATTTATCCGGAAAAGCGTACATCCAAAAGGTACATTCTTTTCCGGAACTTATCATGCCCACCATTTCAGAAACGAGCGAATTAATATTGATGCTGGACAATTATTTAGCACGTATATTGCTGATCAATCAGACTTCCATTACATGACGACTAAAAACAAATAAAAACCTTCTAGATGTCATACATAGCTAGCTGAATTCTAAATCCTAGCTTAATTAGCTGAAATGTTTCATCCACTAAATCCAAAATACATGTCTAGTTTTCACAGTTGTTCGAAATACATATGGATGTCTGCATAGAACCTTATGCCGCACAAAATGATGACCGAGTTGATTCCAAATCCAGCTTTCTAAGCAAATTCAATCCAGTTTACTTCTTCAAGCAAAGTATGTTTTTTCATCTTCGAACAATTTCCCAAAGCAAAGGTTAGTTGGTTCAGACTGCAAACAGAGTCGACCAGACAAGGGGATGGTGAGATGTTGATAAAAACAAATTCTAATCTTCTGCAAATATGAGGAGAATTTTCTGTGATATATATCATATACAATTAAAATATATGAGGCCAGTTATCAACTCGGACATTAAAATTTGGGCTGTAAAGAATTTGCTCAAGTCTGCCCTGACTGCCGTTAAAAAAAAGTCTTCCCTGACTTATGGTGAACTGAGCCCTGCTGCAAGATTTATAAAATAGCCACACCGAATACCGAAATGTACAGCTGAGCAGAGAACCGTGTCTTTTTTTCATTGGGAAAATTTTAGGATTGTAGGAGATCCCACAGGATGATGCAACTTCGGTCAGCCGGCAGCTCATCTGTCTCAGTTAAGCGGCATGTTCGAATACGATATTTGACTTAGTAGTGACCTCCAGTTTCTAAAAAAAACTTAGTAGTGAACTCTAATAATTTATTCAAAATCGTGAGCAATGCCATCGTTATAAACAACACTCAATATGGCTAACAATTACTGCGAAATCTGGACGAATAAATGCACTCCATATTGACATCAGAACATATCTGGACGCTTCCTGCAAATGCGACGGAGCGGGAGCTGCGGGTGGCGGAGCTGGTGCTGCGGGGCGCGGAGCCGGTCCTGCGGCGACTGTGGAGGGGCGCACGCCCGATGGGCTTGGCGGGCCGATGGGCCCGTCAGACCCGGATGGCGCTGGCACGGCGGTGCGAGGTGGGAGATGGCCACGCGGCTAGGCGCGCGCGGTGCGGGTGCTGGGCGCAGCGTCGAGCGGAGGAAGAGGTCGCGCGGAGGCAGGTGGCTGGTGAGGCGCGGGGCAGTGCGTGCCTATGATGCTCTGCGTGGGGCGGCACGGCGCGGTGCGGATGCCGGGGCGGACCTGCAGCACGTACCTCAGCTTGTCGCCTTTAGGTGAGATGAGGACGACTCCCGCCCCTGCTGATCTGAACTTCTTGGAGCCGTCGAAGTACATTGTCCATGCGTTGGACAGGTCGGGTACGTCTGGTAGTTGGGCCTCTATCAACTCGGTGGTGAACTCTGGAAGCACCTGGGCCTTGATTGACTTCGGGAGCGCGTACTTCAGCCCCCAGGGCCCTAGCTCAACAACCCACTTGGCGACTCGTCCTGTCGCAGCTTGGTTGGTGAGGATGTCGGAGAGCCCGGAGGAGCTTACTACACTACTTCAGAATAGGCTATCAGTGACAGGCTGAAAAGACCCATTAATGACGGGCAAAGCGCCTGTCACTGATGACTAGTCACTGGTACAAGGCTACTAGTGACAGGCAAGTGCCGTCACTGGTATGAGAACCAGGCAATTGCGTGTGCCTGTCACCAGTATGTGCAAACTAGTGACAGGCAAATGAAATGCATGTCACTAGTTGCGATCGAAGGCCACAGCGCTGTCAGTTTTGTAATGACAGGTGCATTACTCTACCTGTCACTGGTTTGAGTTTCGGTAATAAAAAAAATTAAATCCACGTATTAGATCTCGAATTTGCTCACAAATGTCAACTAACATAGCAGCTAGCACAACACTTACACAATATTTGGGCAATCCAAAAGACATACTAATTGATTCCTAAATCGTGAGTTGAAAGAAGTGAGAAAAGAAAAGTCAAATGCACAATAGTTTACAATAACCACTATGTTAGTGGCATTTCAAAATAATCTTCAGTTGCATTAGCGCCAGCACGTCCGAACTCCAGCTTTGGGAGAAGCCAACAGGCAACAGCAGACAACAGCAGAGTATTACCAGCTTGCTCCTAGACTTCAGTCCGGTCACCTAAAATATAAAAATGGTACAAGTATGAAGTATATGACTATATATGCTAGCAGTAACTTGCACGTCAGTGTACATGACACATTAAAATCCATTTAGCTACAAGTTTCTTCACAATTAGTTGTCCTAAACAGATTCTCTGATTTCGAAGTATCAAGGGTAATAGACCTACATACTAGATCATTGAAAGTAAAAGATAGCCTAGATAGGAAATCAAAACCAAAAGCATCATCATACATTTAGCTATAATATACAGTTCTCAGAATCTGAATCTGTTGGAATCTGTTAGTATTTTTGTTTAACCGAATAATCCAAACTCTAGATGGAAAGGGCAAGACCAAATGATTTGTGATCCTAAATGAGGCCGACGCAACATAGGCAGGGAGGGAGCGACTAGACCAGGAACTTAGACATGAACAAATAGTAATGCCCCATACCTCATTCGGTGATCCTGCCCTTGATCAATTGGGTTGCGGCCGCCTTTATGCGTGAATCATGAACCTCCAGTGAGTCATCAACGCCATAGAAAAGCCCAGATTCCGAGGCGACCTACAGTGGTAGGCTATTCTGCACTGGTAGACTCATCAGCTCCAGCTGCTATCTAGAAAAATCGAGCAGTCACCGATTTAGGCAGCAAACCAGCAGGCGTTTAACAGCAGCCAGACAACACTTCAGTGCACACGGCACCACCCAACTTGGGCTTTTTAACATTCATCTGCATGGGGCGAGAAATAGAACACTTATTCAGTAATAGAAATCTTGGTTGCTGCCAGGCATGATAACAGAAAGTCTCGATACTATAAGAGAAAACTCAGATGCTAATTTGGTACATACGAACAAGATTACAAAAGTACAACCATGTACCAGAAACAAAGACCAGCTTACTACACACAGAAAAATCAATTTCTGGACAGTAAAACTAAAGTGGTTGCTGCTCGCAAAGAGCTTAAACAAATTGTGCAACGAAATACTTGGTGGACCAGATGGAGACGCATACTACCAATTCTATTTATGAGGCCATGCCAAAAAAATATGGTCATTACTAACCCAGATTATACTCAAAACTTAGTGTCCAAAACCGCAAATTGTAGCAGTTCTTCTAACTGAACCTGCTATCCACGTTCAGACCAGCACGGCCTGCGCCAGGTGAATTCTAGGAAGAACTAAGCTAATTCTGTTAGAACCTGCTATCCACGTTCAGACCAGCACGGCCTGCGCCAGGTGAATTCTAGGAAGAACTAAGCTAATTCGTACCTCAAACAGGGAGTCGGTGGTGGGGAGGAAAAGGTTGATGGCTGTCTCCTCCACGGCTCGTAGTCACCAAGCGGGCTGTGCAGGAAGAGGTTGTTCGTGGTCTCCTCCACGCTCCGGCGTATTAGTCGAGCGGGCTGTGCAAGTAACGGAATCCCTTGTCGATGTATTAACCGTATAGTAGAGAATATGGTTCACCAGTTGCACCGCTCTTAAGTACAGCAAGATTCGGCAAGTCATTCTTCTTATTTTCCTTCAACACAAAAATATGCGAGTAAGTTAGTGACAAAGGCCTTCCAGTTCAGTCTTTAGACAGCTAACACTTAACAGCTAACATTTAACACAAGAAAGCAGTAAACAAAATCCTAAACTGTACACAGAACCAAGAGCCATTGTTGCCAAAAGATGCACACAATGATGTGCAATTTGCTGGTTCTAATGGCGTTTTATAATTCATAATTCTAATAGCATATGGTATTGTGACATAATCATTTCAGACAACAAAAGCAACAAGACGAACAACTTGATGCAAACTTCAGTACAATAAATTTAATTCCATAGATATTTCATCTAACCGGAGAAATCATCTTCGTACGTACTGCACTATTCTTATTTTTAAGGAACATTCTGGATAGTAAATTAACCTATCGCAGATGCCAGGCTCCGTCGTGTACCTCGCCAGCCCTTCCGCAACTATACGCTGCCCATCTAGAAGCAGTGTCTCCCAACTGCGTGCAATTGGTAGATCAATCAAAGTTGGACAGAAAGTGGCAGCAGCACAGAAAAGATATCGAGGTGTGGAGCAGACTAACGTTTTACAGACATTCTTTTGCAATCTGATCTTAGCAACAACCTTAGCAATCAAAGTGAGGAAATTAGAACAGAGATGAACAAACAGGACTAGAACTAATTAACACTATTAATGTACTACAGAGATTTCGCTAAAGCAGAATCCAATCGAATAAACATCATGATCATCCATTCATTATACAAAAAGCTGCAATTAACTGGAAATGCTAAAGCTAGCACTCATGTTCTGGTACAAAAAATTATCACATAATCGCCAAGCAAGTTCCCATCTCCTATTGGAGTCTTAATAAATAGATGAACAACACAGACGCCTTTGGACGGAGAATTACCAGGTAAACTATGCGTCAGATCTAGCCACTGATAGCTAAGTGCACCACATCTCTAAGTAAAAAAATGTCAAAGATTATACCTCAGATCTAGCCACTGATAGCCACTGATCTAGCCTTTTGACTTGAGCTGAGTGAGACAGGAAGAGAGATGGAAAAACGACGACGACCGCCGGAGCAGCTCGTACTGTCGAGATCCAATTCGACTCGATCCGTCGCTGTTTCTGCTTCCTGGCTCGAAGAAGGAACCTCCTGCATCGTGAGTAAAAGAACAACAGGAAGAGTAGGCTCAGCTAAGCTGAACAAGCCGGCGAGGGAGCTTGGGGCGGAGGATCTGAAGAAAGCTGGATCGGAGGGATTACGACGGCGGTGCAGGGGAGGGCCGTGGGGTCGTCGTCGTCGCCGTCCTGGGCCTCTGGAGGTCCCTCCGGCGCCGTCTCTAATACCGACGGCCATGAGGATGCAGGGTGGGTCGCCGGTGGAGGATACCGGCGGCGTGGTTGACAAGAAGCGGGCAGTGGGGGCGGTGGCAGCCGGAGTAGCATCTGGCGGTGGCAGCCGAGTAGCATCTGGCGGCGGCGTTAGATGGGACGAACCTAGCGTTGAGAAAATGAGAGACGGTTGGGCACGCTCGAGAGATGGGATAAGACGCGCGGAGTGAGGGGATTTCGCCCGCGGAAATTTTTGGCCCCGCGCGGCGAGGGATTTCCTCCGCGAAAAAATTCGCTACGCGCGGGATTTTTCACCCACTACCAAAATAGAATATCATACGAAGTAATTAAGTTAAAGTAGAAACGACTCCTACTATCATACGTTACCGGTGACGGGTATTTAAAAATGACGTCACTAACTAATTTTTCCTCTTTGGCGGCCCTCACAAAAAATACTAGTGACAGACACTTTTACGTGCTCGTCACTAATGTTTCGTACTAGTGACAGGCTTATTCTTGCCCGTCACTGATAATATTATCAGTGACGGACACAGTTTTGTCCGTCACTAACCACATGGCGTCTATAAGCCTTTCTGCAGTAGTGCTACCGTGATGGAGTGCTCGGAGAAGTAGTGGACGACCTTCCTTGATGTCATGAAGACTCCGTACGCTAGCTTCTGGTAGTGCGGGTACCGCTGCTTGGACAAGGTTAGCACCTCACTGAGGTAGTAGACGGGCCGCTGAACAGGGTGACTGTGTCCTTCTTCTTCTCGTTCGACTACGAGTACCGTGCTGACCACCCTGTTCGTGGCTGACACGTAGAGGTATAGCGGCTCGTTCTCCAGTGGCGCCACCAGTACTGGGGAAGTCGTGAGGGTTTTCTTGAGTTGGTCGAACGCGACTTGCGCTTCTTCTGTCCACTCGAACTTGTCTGTCTTTTTCATCAGTTGGTAGAAAGGCAGGGCCTTTTCTCCCAACTTACTTATGAACCGGCTGAGAGCTGCGACTCGGCCGGCTAGGCGTTGCACCTCATGAAGCTTGGTCGGTGCTGGCATTGCGAGTATGTTTTGCACCTTCTCGGGTTGGCTTCGATTCCTCTTGCAGAGACGAGGTACCCGAGCAGTTCTCCGGCTGGCACGCCGAAGACACACTTGTCCGGGTTCAGCTTGATCTGATACTCGTTGAGGGCGGCGAAGACCTTGCGGAGGTCGGCGATGAGAGTGTCCTCCGTTCGAGTGGTGACGACTATGTCGTCGACGTAGACTTGGACGATCTCTCCGATTAGCCCCTTTAGGCAGGCTTGCATTGTGCGCTGGTACGTGGCTCCAGCGTTCTTCAACCCGAAGGGCATCGTCTGGTAGCAGAAGACGCCATGGGTGTGATGAATGCAGTCTTCTCTTCATCGTCGACGTTCATCCTGATCTGCTGGTACCCTGAGTAGGCGTCCAGGAAGGATAGGCGTGCGCAGCCTGCAGTCGAGTCGATGATCTGGTCTATCCGCGGAGCGGGAAGTGGTCCTTGGGGCAGCATTTGTTGAGGGCGGTGAAGTCGACGCACATGCGGAGTTTCTTCGTCTTCTTCTTCTCCACCAGGACGGGTTCGCTACCCAGTCCGAGTCCTTGATCTCTCGGATGAATTTGGCGTGGAGCAGTCGATCGATCTCCTTGCTTATTTCATCTCGTTTGGGTCCTGAAAAGCGTCGCATGGTCTGCTTGACGGGTTGGCGTCCTTGTGGACGCGTAAAGAGTGCTCGGCGAGGTTCCTGGGTATGCCTGGCATGTCAGAAGGTTGCCAGGCGAAGATCTCCCAGTTCTCACGTAGAAACTCGACGAGCGCGCTTTCCTATGCGATAGGCAGACTCGACGACACTTTGACTGTCTTGTTTGCGTCCGTCGGGTGGACCTGATGAGTTGTTGTGTCGTCAGTCGTGTTGAAGGCGGCGTCCTTGGCTTGCTTCTTGCGTGGCGGGAAGATGGTTTTGTCGTTGTCGACTGCCATCGCCTCGAAGTGCTCTTCCATTCCGAAGAACTCGGAGATCTTGCTGAACTCGCGGTCGCAGCTGTTGGAGCGGTCGAAGTCGCCGTGCACCGTGATGACGCCCTTGGGTCCAGGCATCTTGAGCATGAGGTAGGCGTAGTGAGGTACCGCCATGAATCTGGCAAAGGTTGGGCGCCCGAGTATCGCGTGGTACTGCGACTTCCAGTCGACTACCTCGAAGTCGATCGACTCCCTCTTGAAGTTTTCGGGTGTGCCGAAGATGACGTCGAGTGTGATCGTTCCCATGGGCGTGACTGCTTGCCCTGGTACTATGCCATGGAAGGTGGTCTCTGATGCCGCCAAGTTTGTCGTTGGCCTGTTTATCCTTCTGAGGGTGTCGGCAAAGATGATGTTGATGCCGCTGCCTCCGTCCATGAACACCTTTTTCAGGGTGTAATCTCCGATCAGAGCTTCGACTACCAGAGCGGCGTGCCCGGGTCGTGGTACTGCAGGCGGTGATCTGCTCTGGAGAACGTGATTGGTGTCTCTGACCCTCTCAGGTAGTCGGGTACTGCAGGTGGACAGGTGATGGCCTGGAAAACTTGGCGAGTGATGATCTTCTGGGTCCTGTTTGAGGGGCGCCCCTTCTGTATCATGTTGAGTTGTCCGCGTGCCGCTGGATATGCGTCTGGACCACTGGTGGGGCATCTTGCTGCGGCTGCTGCTGCTGTGGAAAGGCTCCCGCCGCCTGTGCTGGATTAGCGACTGCTGCGGGTGCGGGTGCTGCCTGGATGGCCAGCTGCGCGCTGGCTGCGCTGCGGGTGCTGGAGTGACTATCTTCTGCATGGCTTCGTATATTTGCGTGCCTTTCGACAGTCCTTCAACAGGTGGTTGGATCCCCACTTGCCCGTTTCCGGGTTCCTGAACATGTGGTGCCTGCAGGGTTGTTCCAGCTCTTCCGCTGGGCTAGTGTGCGTTTCTGCCACTCGCGTTTATGGCCTCCGTCGCTGCGGTAGCTGCTGCCGCCGCTTCGGTTGTATTGCCCTGGCTGTATTGGCGACTCTGGTCACCGCCGCTTCGACTGTACTGTACATGGCTGTATTGGCGACTGCTGTCGCGCGCTTCATCCTCACGGGGGGTTTGGAATCCCGCCGCTACTAACTCGATTGAGTCGTTGCCGTTGTAACGCGGCTTCTTCTTGTGGCGTCCTTCTCGCCAGTTGCTTGGTCCGGCTTCGTCCTTCGGGGAGTAGCGTGAACTATCGCGGACCGAGTCCTCTCCGTCTGCCCACTGGTTGGCTATCTTCATGACCTCGATCATGTTTTCGGCCGGAGCCTACCAAACTCCTCGCGGAGGTCGCGGCGGGAGACGCCGTGCATGAAGGCATCCATCACTCGGTCCTCCGAGGCGGTCTCCATGGTGTTGCGGAGCAGGGTCCAACGCTGGATGTACGACCGGAGCGGCTCGTCTCGTCCTTGCTTGCATGCTTGTAGCTCGACGAAAGTCGTCGGTCTCGAGTACGTCCCCAGGAAGCTCTTAACGAAGGCCTCCGCGAACTCGTCCCACGTCCTGAAGGCGTTCTTGGGTTGAGTGTTTAGCCACCCGCGTGCAGAGCCCGTGAGCATCAGCTGGATGTACTGCATGGCCGTAGTCGAAGTACCGCCCTGGCAACTGCAGGCTATGAGGTAGTCTTCTAGCCAGAGTCTCGGGTCCTGCTTCCCGTCGTACTTGACTGCTTCTGCCGTGAGCTTGAAGCCCTTGGGCATTCTTGTGTCGCGGATGTTGAAGCTGAAGCATGCGGCGCCGCATGGCTCGAAGTCGCCGTCATTGCGGTCGTCAGTATTGGGCGTGCTGACCGTCCGCTGGGTGCGGCTGCGGTCCACCGTCCTCTGTGTGATGACGTTGCGGAGGTCTTCGCCTGGCTGCGGTTGTCGCAGTTGTCTTGCCGCCGGGCCTGCGAGTGCTGTGGGCTCGCGGTCGCGGCGCCCGATCTTCTCGCACCTTTTCTGTCGGCGCCTTGTTCATCAGAGCTTCTTCGACTGCCTTGATAGACATGATCTGCTGCTTGTGGAGGAGAGCGCGCGAGTCGCCCTCGGGCGGCTGCGTCAGCCGCAGGTATGTTTCGACTGCCATGAGCGCGGCTCCGGGCGTTTTGGGGACGGGTATCCCGTCTGCGTCTTCGCTCATGTATGATGATTCGAGGTTGCGGGTGACTCTAGCGCGGTCGGCCTCCGTCATCAGGGGCACGCGGGCTCTGTGGCGCCTTGCTCCTTGTGAGACCTCTGTTGAGGCAGTGAATGAGTAAGCGGCCCTCCTGGCGCTCGACGCGTCAGCCTCCTCCTTGCGTCGGAGTAGCTCGGCCTTCTCTGCGCGGAGTCGTTCGCCTTCCTTCCGTAGCAGGTATGGACCGCCATAAGGTCCTCCCGGGGTGCGTCTGGTGGGGGGTACGTGCCGTCCTCGACGTGCTTCAGGGCTCTGATTGCTATCTCTCGGGTGATGGTGAGCCGCGTCACCTGGTCCGGCATGACCACCTCCAGTGGGTATGCGGGTTCGTCGCCGTTGCCCTGCGTCGGGCCGATCATGAAGACTTGCGCGGGGTATGTCTGGGGAGTGGGCCGGGCGCTGCCACTGCTGCTTCCTTCGTCCGAGCCGTGCTCGGAGCCGAAAATGGACGCAACGTGGTGGGTACCACAGTCGCTGCCGAGGCTCCTTCCCTGGAGTCTCGCGATCTCCGCCGCTGACGCGAGGAGTGATGTCGCCGTCGTCGACGCGGGCGCGATTGGCTTGTTGACGATCTTGTAAGTTGACGGAGACGCGAGTGGGCGGGGTAGAACGACGCGACTTCCGTCGCGCGCGAAGGTGTGGTCGACGTAGTCGAAGTTGACGTAGATCTTGGCCTTGCCAGCGACGCGATCGAGGTAGTCGAAGTAGACTCGATCCGCGCGGTGGTCGTCGAGGTGGTCGATGTAGTCGTAGCCGATGCGATCTCCTTGACGGCCGGAGACGCTGATGGCGTGGCCGTGTTGGGCGCGATCTCTGCCGCAGCGGAGGCGGTCGGTGTAGTCGAGGCGGATGCGATCTTCTCAGCAGTCGAAGATGCTGTCGCCGCAGTCGCAGCAGATGCGATCTCCGCAGCAGGTGGGGGCGTGGTTGGGGCAGCCGCGGCAGATGCGGGTGCTACCACCCGCGCGGTGCGATCGCCGTGGATCTGAGTACTCCACAGCTGTCTACGAAGTAGTGCATGGTACCGAAGGTGAGGCACATACCTACATGCAGATCGGCGTACACCGAGCGGTGGGCCGGCGGGTGGAAGGTGTACTCGAAGGAGCCGAAGCAGATTGGCTCCTTGGTGATGCAGACGTCGGTCTTCAAAGTCGATGGGGCCGGTGCGACCATGGTTCCAGCGCTCGTTCTTTCCCACAGACGGCGCCAATTGACGAGGTGTGGACTCGGCAAATCCCTGGGTTGTGTACCCCGGGTTGATTGAGGGGAGAGAGATGAGCGCTGGTGATCACGACGGCTGACAAGCAAGGCGTTTTACCCAGGTTCAGGCTCCCGGAGGATAACACCCTACTTCCTGCTTGTCTGGTATTGAATGGCGAGTTGTGGCTACAATGGCGAGATGGCAATCTCGCTAGGGTTTGTGGTGGCGGCTATGAGCTTACCCTAGACGAAGGACCCTCCTAGCCTTTATATGGTAGGCTAGGTCTCAGGTGAACGGTGCCGATGGCGCTTACAAGATGATAGGAGTCGCATGACCTATCCGTCGACTATCTTGGGCCGCACGTCGTCCTCCTTGGGCCTTCCTTGGGCCCTCGTCATAAGGCTGATAGGCTTGGCGTGACCCAGGTGTCCCCACCGTGGGGCAGTCGAAGAGTGACCCCACGACAAAGTGAAAATTCTAAGCTTGGGGATGCCCTCATGGATCACCCAAGCATATTTCAAGAAGACTCAAGCGTCTAAGCTTGGGGATGCACAAGGCATCCCCTTCTTCATCAACAACTTATCTGGTCATCTCTAGTGAAACTATATTTTAATTCTTTCACATCTTATGTCCTTTACTTGGAGCGTCTGTGTGCTTTTATTTTTGCTTTGTTTTCTGAATAATTTGGATCCTAGCATTCTTGTGTGGGAGAGAGACACGCTCCGCTTTTTCATGTGAATACTCGTATTCTTCACTTATATTTGTTGAGTATTCTTGACTAGCTACTGCAATGCTTTTAGCTCCTATTTTTCATGCATCTCTTGTTCAGAGCTGTTAGTTCTTGTAGAGAAGTACTCTTTTGTTTCATTGTTGTATTATTTGGAGAGTTTGTGTTGAAATAAGTTGATTGGTGTTTGGTTGGAAACAGAAAATGCGACATGTGGTAGATGGTATAGTGAAAAGTCATATTCATTCTTGTAGATCATTGTCTTGGATAATTTGATCCTTTGCAATTGTTTTGAGCTCTCAAGTAGATCATGTTTAAGCTCTTGCATCATGTAGTTAAAGCCTATTAGTGGAGAACTACCGTAGAGCTTGTTGAAATTTTGTTTGCATGTTTGATATCTCTAAGGTCTAGATATTTTCTGGTAAAGTGTTTGAGTAACAAGACAGTGTAGAGTCTTATAATGCTTGCAATATGTTTTTATGTAAGTCTTGCTGTACCGGTTGATATCCTGTGTTTGCTTCAAACAACATTGCTAGCCTAAACTCTGTACTGAGAGAGAATTTCTCGTGCATCCAAACCTTGAGCCAAAACCCATGCCATTTGTGTCCACCATAACTACCTACTATGTGGTATTTCCTGCCATTCCAAGTAAATACTTCATGTGCTACCTTTAAACTATTCAAAACCTTATTACTCCTTATTTGTGTCAATGTTTCATAGCTCATGAGGAAGTTTGTGGCGTTTTCTCTATCACCTTGTCATTTACTCATGACAGACTTTCACCAATGGACTAGTGGCATATACATCCGCTTATCCAATAACTTGCAAAAAGAGCTGGCAAATGGGGTGCCCAGTCCCAATTAATTACAACTATAACTGCTTAATTCTCTTCACATGTTTGCCAATGATTTATCTAAAGCAAATTTCAAAGTGTTAAACATTATCAAATAGGCACTCCACCATGATATGTGATTGTTGGAAGGCACCCGAGGATTCGGTTAGCCATGGCTTGTGTAAGCAAAGGTTGGGAGGAGTGTCATACCAATTTATAAATATGCATGTGTAAACAAAAGAGAAGAGGGATGATCTACCCATGGGTAGAAATAACGTCCTTCATGGGAGACGCTCTTGAAAGTCTGGGTGACAAGGGGGATAGAGTGCCCACTGCCATTCGTTGTCAACAACAAACACCTTTCAAAAACTTATTTCATGCTCTCTATATGATTTCAAAAACTTAAAAAGATCTAGCACATGATTTAATCCCTGCTTCCCTCTGCGAAGGGCCTTTCTTTTACTTTATGTTGAGTCAGTTTACCTACTTCTTTCTATCTCAGAAGCAAACACTCGTGTCAACTTTGTGTGCATGATTCTTATATGCTTACTTATTGCACTTGTTATATTACTTTGTGTTGACAAATATCCATGAGATATACATCTTGAAAGTTGAAAGCAATTGCTGAAACTTAAATCTTCCTATGTGTTGCTTCAATGCCTTTATTTAGAATCTATAATTACTACGTCTCCAACGTATCTATAATTACTGATGCTCCATGCTTATATTATGCCAATTGCTACATGTTTTATATACACTTTATATCATTTTTATGCATTTTCTGGGACTAACCTATTAACAAGATGCTACAGTGCCAGTTTCTGTTTTCTGCTGTTTTTGGTTTCAGAAAAGTTGTTCTGGAAATATTCTCGGAATTGGACGAAACAAAAGCCAAAGTCCCTATTTTTCTGACACGTGCACGGAGTCCGAAGGAGAGACGAAGGGGGGCCGTGGGCCGTCCTCACCACGTGGCGGCGCGGTCCCACCTCCTGTCACGTCGTGACGTGGTGAGGGGGCCACAGGCCTCCACCGACGCCGCCCCTTCGCCTATAAATTGCCTTTGACGGGAAAACCCTAAGTACCCGAGTCAATTTCCACGAAAAGTTCCAGAGCCGCCGCCGTCAACCCTAACTCGGGAGGGTTCTGAAGCTCTTCCCGGCACCCTGCCGGAGAGGGGAATCATCACCGGAGGGCTCTACATCGCCATGCCTGCCTCCGGAGTGATGTGTGAGTAGTTCATCTTTGGACTATGGGTCCATAGCAGTAGCTAGATGGTTGTCTTCTCCTCTTGTGCCATCATGTTTAGATCTTGTGACCTGCCTATCATGATCAAGATCATCTTATTGTAATGCTACATGTTGTGTTTGCTGGGATCCGATGAATATTGATACCATGTCAAGTTGAATACTGAAATATTATGTCTATGTCTTTTATGATCTTGCCTTCTCTCCGTTGTTTGTTGATACTCTGGCCAAGTGAATGATTGTGACTCCAAGAGAGAGTATTTATGCTAGATAGTGGGTTCAGTCTCCATTTAATCTGGGGGAGTGACAGCAACCCCTAAGGTTGTGGATGTGCTGTTGCCACTAGGGGTAACCTAATGATGCTTTGTCTAAGGATGAATGTGTTGTTTACATTATGCACTTTACTTAATGCAATTGTCTGTTGCTTGCAACTTAATACTGGAAGGGGTGCGGACGCTAACCTGAAGGTGGACTATTTAGGCACAGATGCATGCTGGATAGCGATCTGTGTACTTTGTCGTAATGCCCAAATGAATCTCATAATAGACACCACAACTTGCACATGCATGTTATGCACTTATCAATTGCACAGCTGTAATTTGTTTACACGCATGTTAGTTATTTATTATGGAGAGACACCACTAGTGAACTGTGGACCCCGGTCCATTCTTTTATATCTGAAATACAACCTACTGCAATCATTATTCTCTTTCATTCTCTGCAATTAAACATCATTTTCCATACAACACTTTTAATCCTTTGTTTTCAGCAAGCCGGTGAGATTGACACCCTCACTGTTTCGTTGGGGCAAAATAGTTTGATTGTCTTGTGTGCAGATTCCAAGTCAACCGCCGGAACCACCCCATCAACGCAAGTTTTCTAGCGCCGTTGACACCTTCAGAAGTGTCTTCATCTCCTACTGGTTCGATAACCTCGGTTTCTTAATGAGGGAAGACTTGCCGCTACACTCATCAAACCTTACTCTTGGGGTCTCCCAACGAACATGTGGTTTACACGCATCAACACACACCAACCTAGTATATTTTTTTGGTTTATTGAGCATCACCCAAACAGGAAGATTGAGAGGAAAAACCGGAGAAGACTACCCAGATAATCGCACCATTCTGTTGCTTCAACGGTTCAACCGAACAAGTAAAAACAAAACTGTTCAACCTTACCAAAAAAAGGTGCATCGCCGTTTCTAACCCTGAGGTTATTCAAGTTTAAGGCACAGTCGTGACGTGTATCCATTGTTCCACAGCTAAATGGGCCATTTATGTATGACGCTCCTAGCATCCGTTACCAAAGAGACGCCCACACGCGGTGGTGTACTGGCCCGACCCAAACAAGGTACGCCTCCTTTTTGGTTTATTTCTCCATTTTTCCCTTTTTGATTTTCTTATTTTTTTTCTTGTTCCTATTATTTTTTCTGTTTCTTTTCCCTTTTTAGGTTTCTGTTTATAAAAATCTAAATTTAAAAGTTAATCTTTTCATTTAATTATTATTATTATTCTTAATATTTATGTATTTTAAATATGAATTGATTTTTTTTTGTAACGTGTGAACAACTTTTTGGAACATGTCAAAAATTATTTTCAGAGTTGAACATTTGATTAACCCGTGATAAAATACTTATAAATATGTGGGGATATTTTTTGAACCTTTGGACTGTTACTTAGTATTATGTGAACATATGTGAACTATATGGACATTGTTTAAAAGTAGCCCAAGAAAATGTAACTGGACATAATGCCAGGCTGCCAGCACTTGGACAACGTTGCTTGTTTAGTCTTGCCGAAATTGTTGTCCGACAATGTAAATTTTCTATTTCGGTTGAATATCGAAATCACTTTATTTTAAGCGATTGAGTGCTTGCGCGACGCTCTACCTCTTTTATGATTTCTCTTCCCTGGTCTAACCCTAAGTCCCCCCCCCCCCCCCCCCCCCCCCCCCCCACTCACTTCTTGCCGCCCAATCCGAGCTGATGTCGCCGATGCGATCGGCAAGGAGCTACAACATAGAATGTGCCGACGAGGCTGAAGCGACGTGGCAACCGAAAATGACCTATAATGTGGGGGCGCGTGGTGTGATGCATGAGTTGGAGAAGAAGGGGTAAGTGGAGGTTAGAGAAATGGTCGGGACGGCGTTGGACCGGCGGATGAGTGGGCATGGAGGGTGGGAGGGGGCGACAGCGGAAGCGAGTGTTGACTGTGGGGTCTTGCTCCCTCGTCCTATCATTTTCCTTGTCAGAAATTGATTGAGCCCTCGCAAGGTGGACGAACGAATAGCATCACCCGCTTTACATGGTCTTAAGTGGCTAAACAATCTATACTCACCATAGACTCAGTTAAGGCTACGGGATGAATTATTGTACCCTGCAAGTTTTCGGGATATGGGGAATATAGTTGCCTAGACAATATACGAAAGACCAAAAAATATCTTACTTGAGAAAAATTGTCCGAAAAACTCTTTTTCAGTTTTGGTGTGTTCATGGTGTAACAAGTACAACATAATATCTAACCCTGAACAATTTCAAGGTTGCTCCCGAGTGATTCGGGAGGCCACCACCCTTGCCACCTAGAGAAGGCACCCACAACCTCCCAAACCTCTTGCCGCCACCTAATGGTTGTTGACAGCGGCGGGGCACCCTCTGCACATTGTTTTACTTCCTTTCCCCCACACCTTGCATGGTCGATCATTGCTCCATCCCTCCTCTGCCTCCAAGGCTCCGGCCACCTCTTTCTTAGTGCCTCATCGAAACCCCAAAAATTGTTGTTGGCTCTGTATCGCCTCGTTCCACGTCTACCTTCCTTATGTGCGGAACACACATGTAAATTATGCCTTGGCGGTGGATCAGACACTTGGCTTGCCTTCCCGTCAAGCATGGCGGGCGGCCGGTTCTGGTAAAATGGTGAGGTGGCACATAACATCCCACCCCGTATATCTTAAAGATTGATCTATAACTAACACTTACCAAATATTACTATTCCTTTTCTTCAAATGGCAACAGTGCTCCATGTTTTCAGCCTAATAAAGTTTTGGATCCTACAATTTTTTTGAAGAACTTGGTTCTGACAAAACGGGAGATCCTACAGTACAACCCGATAATTTTCCATTATTCCATCATGATTAAGCGGCGACGACAAAGGTGAGAACATTGTTGCATCCTTTTACTATTGGGGAAAAATCACTATGTGATTATTTTTATTCATGTATCTCGGCCAACAATTAAGCGCTTTTTCTTCGGAGATTCATACACACATATATAGATCTCCATGAAGAAATTAGGCTCATCTAGCAGTTTCTGGAGCAGAAACAGCGGCGCTGAAAGCCACGACACTTGCCTCCTTCGTAATCCTCGTTCAGGCACGCGCTTGCGCAGTTAGCCTGGCGGAAGCAATATCCCTTGAACGTGTGGCTCTGTGAATAGCACTCCTTCGCCAAAGCTACTTGCACTAATCCATGGTCCTCTACATGAAAAAATAGAGCAAAACCAATTATCTCGCATAATCATAGCAGCAGCTAGCACAATTATCTTGGATAATTTCAGTATTAAGTGCATGTCTACCTGAGGTCGCAAGAAGCAGTAGAACGACAATAAACACCTTCACGGGCATATCCATTACGATGTGTTATGAAAGGTGAAGATGACCACAGTAGATTGTATGCTCTAGTATGAGAGAAGTAGAGGGTGGAGATGGCAGAGCGGTGGCTTGTGTTTTATACTTCTAGCAGCACAAAGATTAATTTCTCGGTTGCTTCTAGGCAAAGCAAACAAATTAATGCAGGGTAATTTAATTGACACCTGAAATTAAATTCCTTAAAACCTTCCATATTACTATGCGCAGTCTGAGCCAAGCAATAACTTTACATAATTATCATATGGCCAAACTACGCATAATTAATGGATGACCATTACTCGTTTTACTATCATTAATGGATGGCCATTATGAATCACTTTTTCTTCACAAATTAATGGGGGTATTTATCATCACACCTTGAACTATTTATTTCTCGTTGACATTCATAGTGTTTGATGATGATCTTCTTGGGGTTCCATATGCGCAAATGTCAATATTAAGATTGAGCGATCCTTAATTTCGACTTTTTTTTAGAGAGTACGCGAACGCGTACCGTACTTTTATAGAAGGCAGAATAATGTTACAAACCATGAAATCTCTGCGTACAAAGAGATCAGAGGGCTTAGACAGAAACTCCATTACATCCAAAAATAAGCTAGGCTAACTTCTCGCGGCATTATTTTGAGCTCCCTCCCTACTTCTTTTCACTGCCAGCAACATTGCTACCTCGTCAGCGATGAGAGCAGCCACTCTGTCCGTCTGAAATTGCGCGTGCGTGTTGCCAAATGCACGTGCATTCCTCTGCTTCCACAGAAACCACACGCCTGTGCAGACCGCTGTGTCGAGCTCCTTCTTCCCTCTGACGCTTCTTCCGTTCCGCTGCGCGCACCACCACTGCTCCAAGGTGTCGTCCATGGCAGGCGCCGCCACTGCCGCCCCGAAGCTCTGGAGACAGCGGTGCCAGACCTCCCTCGCGTACGGGCACTGAATCAGAATGTGCTCCGCCGTGTCTTCCGCCTGCAGGCAAATGAAGCAAGGCGATGTGGTGGCCTGCAGGCCATGGCGATGGCGTCGGTCAGAGGTCCAGATCCGGTGCTGGACGGCGAGCCAGGTAAACAGCTTGCTCTTGGGCGTTGCCCAGTTCCTCCAGATCGCATCAGCTAGGTTGAATCTGATTTGTCCCTGCATCATGGCTTGATATGTAGAGCTGACCGAAAATTTCCCCGATGCAGTCCATGGCCAAGCAAAGGTATCTGCCACTCCGACATGCCTCCGTACCCCAGCAATGGCGATCCAGAAGCGGACGCATTCCAGGGCAGCGCCGCCCTCAACAGCTCCAGCTACATCCGAGATCCATCTATGGTTCTCTAGCGCTTGTTTGACCGTGCGGTGGTTCTTGTTCCTAGTGCTCACCATGGCGGTCAGAGTAGGAGCCACATCCGCCGCCGCTAGGCCCTCGATCCATCTATCCCGCCAAAACAGCACCTGCTCACCATCTCCAACCGTGATTTTGACCAAGCTGTCGAACACATCCCGGGCGTCAGAGTCCCGCAGCATCGGGAGTCCCTGCCACGGCCGGTCCAGGTCGGTCCTTCGCAGCCATTCCCAGCGCGTACGAAGCGCGATGCCCTGGACTCGCAGGTCCTTGACCCCTAGCCCTCCATACTCCATCGGTTTGCAGATTCTATGCCACGCCACCAAGCATTGGCCACCATTTGCTCTCAACTTCCCTGCCCAAAAGAACCCCCTCATGCTTCGCTCGATTTCCTCCAACAGCCACACCGGGGCCTCGGCCACGAGCAGATGGTGCACCGGCCTCGCCGCAATCACTGATTTTACGATCTGCAGCCGCCCAGTTCGATTGATCATCCCCCTCTGCCAGGCCGGAACCAAGTTAATCGTGGCATCTAACAGTGGTTGCCACTCTGCCTTCGTGAGGGGTCGCAGCGCGAGCTGCAAGCCGAGATACCTGATCGGGAAAGGGGTGATTTGACAGTTCAGCACCCGCTCGACCAATTCCTTCTCCTGATCTCCGCCACGAATCAGTGTGGCCGAGGATTTCCGGTAGTTGACCACCAGACCTGACGCCTGCCCAAAGCTCTGAAGAATTGCTTTGATTGCGGCTAAATCCACCTCCGTGGGCTTGACAAACAGTACGACGTCATCGGCGTAGGCTGACACTCGCTGCGTCGGAGAGCAGTTCGCAACCGGCGACAGTACTCCTTCGCTCACCGCACGACAGACGAGGAGCGTGACAATCTCCATAGCCAGCACGAACAAGAGTGGGGATAGCGGATCCCCCTGGCGCAGGCCGCGCGCGTGCCAGATCTTCCCGCCCGGCACTCCGTTCACCAGCACTCGCGTGCTTGCCGTCCGCAGCGCGATGGCGATCCAGTTCAGCCACTCCTCCGGGAAGCCCAATTTCCGCAGGACCTCAAACAGGAACGCCCAAGAGAGCGAATCAAAGGCTCGAGAGATATCCAATTTGAGTAAAACTCCTTTTTCTTGTTTCCTGTTGATCTTGCGGGCAACCTGACGAACAAGAATGAAATTATCGTGGAGGCTTCTTCCCTTTATGAAGGCAGATTGATTGGAACTCACAAGCTGCCCCATCTTCGGCCTTAGCCTATTCGCGAGCACCTTCGAAAACAGTTTCGCAAAGCTATGAACCAAGCTAATTGGCCGGTAATCTCCCACTTCCTCCGCATCTGGTTTCTTAGGGATAAGCGTAATTACCGCTCGATTAAGTTTACCAAATGCCCGTCCGTCGCCCACGTAGAGCTTGAAGAACACGGCCATGATCTCATTTTTTATCACGGGCCAGGCCCGCTTATAGAATGCGCCCACAAATCCATCCGGCCCAGGGGCCCTATCCGCTGGAATCTCCTTGATAACGGCCCAAACTTCTTCCTCTGTGAAGATTTGGCCCAGCTCCGATAGATCATGCTGCTCCAGACCTAAAGCCTCCAGGTCAATGGTGCTGTCACGGCTCTGAATCTGACCTAACAGGCTGTTATAGGCCTCGAAGAAAATTTCCTCCTTCCTGCTTTGGTCTGTGATCAGCTCGCCATTGTGCTTGATGGCCGGAATAAAGGTTTTGGTTCTCCTTCCGTTCGCCACTGCATGGAACAGCCGCGTGTTGGCATCACCGTCCTTAAGCCAGCGCATCCGCGATCGTTGGCGTGCCATGGTGCGCTCGAGCGATGAAAGGCCCAGGACCGTGAGCTTCAACGTCTTGCGCAGCCACCATTCGCCATCAGAGAGGGGCCTTCTGTCCTGTGCTTCATCGAGCCTATGAATGATGATGTTGGCCACCGCAAGCTGGAGCTTGATATTTCCCACTTTCCTGTCAGCCCAAGACTGCAGGAAGGTCGCTAGATTTCGTAGACAAGCATCCAGCCTCATGAAAGGATCCACGATCGCAGCATCACACTTCCAGCCTTCCTGGATTTCAGGGAAAAAATGTATTTTCTTATTTTGTTCTATGAATGGACATAATGCAAAGATAAGATTAGTTATTCTTCGTCATAAAAATTTGACCATTTGTTCCACAATTAGGAAATCCGATTCGGAGCAAGTGTTCAGGATAATCCAGCGTCTCGAAGCCGGTTTTCCCATCCGACTAGGAAACTCGCCCCACAGACGGTTCTTAAGATGACCCGCCTCTGTAACCTGAGGCAGACGCAGCTAAGAACCGACGCGCGCATGGAAGGCGGGCAGGTTCCTCGACCGGCTGCACCAGGACGAAACGTATGGATATACCCAGAAGCCCCTGCATGATTTAATTTGGAGGCGGTTGTGAATAAAGTAGTCTGGTCTTGTATGCGTCGGTTACATTTGTTAGGCGGCTCCAATTTTGACAGAGGTTCTGACAGAGACCAGGCGGTCCATATTTATCGTTTGGCATACGATCGATCCGGAGTGCGTGCATTTATCCGGAAAAGCGTACATCCAAAAGGTACATTCTTTTCCGGAACTTATCATGCCCACCATTTCAGAAACGAGCGAATTAATATTGATGCTGGACAATTATTTAGCACGTATATTGCTGATCAATCAGACTTCCATTACATGACGACTAAAAACAAATAAAAACCTTCTAGATATCATACATAGCTAGCTGAATTCTAAATCCTAGCTTAATTAGCTGAAATGTTTCATCCACTAAATCCAAAATACATGTCTAGTTTTCACAGTTGTTCGAAATACATATGGATGTCTGCATAGAACCTTATGCCGCACAAAATGATGACCGAGTTGATTCCAAATCCAGCTTTCTAAGCAAATTCAATCCAGTTTACTTCTTCAAGCAAAGTATGTTTTTTCATCTTCGAACAATTTCCCAAAGCAAAGGTTAGTTGGTTCAGACTGCAAACAGAGTCGACCAGACAAGGGGATGGTGAGATGTTGATAAAAACAAATTCTAATCTTCTGCAAATATGAGGAGAATTTTCTGTGATATATATCATATACAATTAAAATATATGAGGCCAGTTATCAACTCGGACATTAAAATTTGGGCTGTAAAGAATTTGCTCAAGTCTGCCCTGACTGCCGTTAAAAAAAAGTCTTCCTGACTTATGGTGAACTGAGCCCTGCTGCAAGATTTATAAAATAGCCACACCGAATACCGAAATGTACAGCTGAGCAGAGAACCGTGTCTTTTTTTCATTGGGAAAATTTTAGGATTGTAGGAGATCCCACAGGATGATGCAACTTCGGTCAGCCGGCAGCTCATCTGTCTCAGTTAAGCGGCATGTTCGAATACGATATTTGACTTAGTAGTGACCTCCAGTTTCTAAAAAAAACTTAGTAGTGAACTCTAATAATTTATTCAAAATCGTGAGCAATGCCATCGTTATAAACAACACTCAATATGGCTAACAATTACTGCGAAATCTGGACGAATAAATGCACTCCATATTGACATCAGAACATATCTGGACGCTTCCTGCAAATGCGACGGAGCGGGAGCTGCGGGTGGCGGAGCTGGTGCTGCGGGGCGCGGAGCCGGTCCTGCGGCGACTGTGGAGGGGCGCACGCCCGATGGGCTTGGCGGGGCGATGGGCCCGTCACCCGGATGGCGCTGGCACGGCGGTGCGAGGTGGGAGATGGCCACGCGGCTAGGCGCGCGCGGTGCGGGTGCTGGGCGCAGCGTCGAGCGGAGGAAGAGGTCGCGCGGAGGCAGGTGGCCGGTGAGGCGCGGGGCAGTGCGTGCCTATGATGCTCTGCGTGGGGTGGCACGGCACGGTGCGGATGCCGGGGCGGCGTCCCCGGGTCTTGGGTCCGGTATGGTTGGTGCGGCCAGGGGCGCCGTGGCCGCCATGGCCGGTGCGGAGTGAGGCTGCAGCGGCGGGGTCGGCGGGTCGGAGGTGGTTTGGAAGGCTCTGTGCGATGGTTGCGCCGCCGTCGCACATGAGGTGTTTGTCTCAGTGGGTGTGCAGGCCGGCGGTTCCGCGGGTTCCCCCGCCTTGGTCCGGCTGCGTGGGGTCGGAGAGGCTCGAGTACTCCCGGCGAAAGCCTTACGACGCGACGTCCTTGGACGCCGTTCTCCCTCTTGAGGGGTCGTCTTGGAGCTCCTCGACTCTCCTCGGTCCTGAACCTCCTCTTCAGGTGAAGACCTGCCCCTTGTTTGTGCAGGGTCGGACGATGGACGGCGGAGTCGTTTTCGTCGCCTCCCCTCTTGAGGGCGTCGTCTTGAAGATGGTGGTTCCTTTGTGATGTCCCGTGGGCTGGACTCACATAACATCGTGGCTGGCAGCGGCTGTCGATGTCTTGGGTGCTATGGTGGCGTTGCGAACTGTGTGGCAACGATGCCGATGGTGAGCGGAGCCGAGTCGCGGCATGTCCTTCGCCTACAATCCGTGTTGTGCCCCGCTGTGAAGTTATGAAGTCGGAGCAGCGTGTCGCGGGCAGGCAGGCTAGCAACGATGCCACTTTTTCTACAGTGGCCTCGCGGATTCGGTGCAAGGTGTGCATTTCTCTGGTGAAGCTCTTCGTCGAAGTCGGAGCTGCCTCTTCCTTGACGCTTTGGGTCGACTGTTTGGCATAGGCCGACATGGCGCCCGGCATCGACTACGGCGAGGGCTTCGTGTTTGGTCGTCGAAGGTGAAGTCGGAATCGCTTGCTCAGGGAGGAGTGACGACGATGACGCTCGGTGATGACCTCGATGATGTTTTTCTCCTCGGCGGTGTGTGGGTGTTTCTTGTAGGTAGCCAGGTCGGCCGGGTTTGCCTAATGTGGTGTTTCCATGACTACATTGGTGCAATTGTAACGCTTTTCGGCCGGTTCCCCGCAAATGAACCGGTCAATTTCGACTCTTCTTTATTAATGAATTAAGGCAAATCTTTTGCCTTTTTCCGTTAAAAAAAATGTTCAGGTCAGCCACAACTACATAAGAAAGACCATGCTTTGGACCGTCCAGCCGCTCGTGCTTTCACTTAGAAGTTACTCAACGACGGGTTCGTTTCATGCATCGTACGTTAGAAGCTTCATCAGTCGTCGCGCAAACTGCGTTGTTATCAGATCACATCATATCACTTCCGAACTTCCCTTATTCAAAATACAGTGCCCATTTTCTACAAATAAAATATTTTCTGCAATGATGAGTTGTTGTAGCCATTTTCATTCCATATACAATGTACCCACTCAGTTCATAATTACCATGTATCATGGGTTTAGTAACTGACATTTTTTTCTAAAATTCGATTAAGCATATAGAAAAATATCAGTATTTCCCTTTACCCTTTTACAATAAAATCTGTGGTAGCCGTCCAGAGCAAGTATTTGAAACCGAATCCATCACGAAATCCATCACCGCCCCTCGATTGCTTCAATAAAAGCAATCGCGGCGCCCGTCCGCGCAGTCGCCTCCTAGGTATCTCGATCTGTGTAGTTAGGTCTGATTCCGTTGCACACCGCGGGAAGCGCCGGCGCTGAGATGCCCAGGAGACTCGCCTCGCGGCTCCTGTCGTCGCTGCATAGGTAGCCTCTCGATCTGTGGAGTTCGGTCTGGTTCTGTCCCCTGGCAGCTGCTATTGGTCCATGGATGCCCATCATGCTTTCCATCAGCTGCTCCGGTGCGTGCAGGGAGGAGAGATGTTCATCTTCTCTGAGGCCGCTTTAATCGCCGGTGTGCATCTCTTCGGCCACAGCCTCGCCTGCTCACTCAAAGATGTGGCCTCCCGGCTCCATGTGCGGCCCGGTATCGGTATGGCGTCGTTCCGGCCGGGTCTGTCGTGTTCTCCCGGTCGAGTCAGAGATGGACGTCTCTCGGCACCTACAAGTGTCAGATGGTGCCCGTCCTTAAATGGCGTCTGCATGTACAACAAGGCCTCGGGCAGGCAGCTCTGTCCCAGTATTCGTCGTTGATTGAGAAAATGAGAAGTTGTCGTCACCATGCAGGCCAACATCAGAGCTTCCTCCGCGCGAAGCTATGGCGTGAACTTTCAAGATTCAGTTCACGTAGGTTCTTGACCCAAACGGTGGCCACATCTGCTAGCTAGGGAGATACTGCTGGCCCGGATTCCCCAAAGTTGTCTTCGTGAACGAGGACGTGCGGCACGGCGGCCGGTCTTCGTGCATCGCCTCGGTCGTATATGCTGCTTTACTGGGTAGGCTTGAGGCTGGCCTGGGCTGCTGAACTGCGTGCGATGCTGCTAGATGTGTTTGGGAAAAATTTACCAAGCATAGTTAGCTGACGTCGTCGGCTTGCTTGCAAAAAATCTCTTTTAAAAGAAAATCAAGCTCATGTTTAATTTCCTTTATATTTTTTAGTTTTTATTTATGTCAATTTGCAATGTGCAAATTTTAGCAAAGCTACTTAATTTTTATTGCACATAAATAAATAATCTATATCTTATCTGATAAAATAATATATTCCACGAAACAAGATTTTCTTTCCCGTTGCAACGCACGGGCATTGTTTGCTAGTTATATACTAAAAGCAAAATGAGTTAATTTTCGAGACACTACGTTAAGCCACATCATCTAAATTAACTTTGGTACTTAGATCTAAAATATGTGGCTAGGATTTAATGATATATTTGTGTTACGCAAATATTGTCACGTACAACCTGTTTAGAACGTACACCATCTTACATGGCCACGTACAAGCATAATTTATATGAGAGAGAAAAAATAATAGATGTGTTACGTACAAAAAAAGAGCTAATGCAATACGTGTTGGAGAAGGACTCACAGACTAGCTTTTTCCAAGATTTTTTTTTGAATGTTTTTTCCAAGATTTTGGTACTTAGATCTAAAATATGTGGCTAGGATCTAATGGCCGGATTTGTGATTTAATTAGCGTGCATGGCATCTATCAAAACTGATCGGTAGCTAGCTTTTCTCAACAACAAAAAAACCCTGATGGGTAGACTCCCCGTTGCTTCAATTTACATCGTGTCGGCATAGCTCTTTTCAAGCTAGGTGCATCAATCTATGGCTTAACCGAAAATTAAAAGCCGTATAACCCCAAAATGTATTTACTTTACATGTGACGTAGTGAAACCAGCTCTAAAGCTAATTAAATTTCAAAAAAAGCTCTAAAGCTAGTCCATGCTGCTCACTGATATAGAAGGTAGAACGTGGTAGCAAATGCAGGCAAGGCTCTAAATATATTCCTTCTCAGCCTAAATAAAATATGTTTTAGATACACTCTAATACCAGTGAGTTAAAATAGAGATCGAGATGCATGTAACTGTTTATTCTGAAGAATTAAAAAATGTTTACCAATGCGCAAAATCTCAACTCAAAATAATTCATATGCTGTGCCACACAAAAAATAAGTAGTCTAATTATTTTTGAAAGTTCAAAATTTGCACTATTCACTACTTATTGAGATTTTGTCATTTTTGTATGACCTAAAATGGAGCATATTTATATCTCAGACTTTACGAGCTGGTAGAAGACAACATAACCTAAATCCTATATCTTTTTCAGTTATTTACTGAAACTCCAAAATATGATATATATATTTTTTTTTTTTTTAACATAAAGAGCTACATGTAGCTCGGCGACAAAACGCCAATACAGACTCATACGGAGCAAAATCAGCCAATCTACACACTAAACTGTATCTATATACATTAGTATATTATCCGTAGTGAAATACACAAATAATTAAAATAACCACGCAGGTTTCAAAAATCATAGAGCCCATACTTTAAATGGTATATGATGCTGAGATTGTTGATCACACATTTATTAGAGACACGTTCCCCATAATTGAGATTGCTGGACTATGTCAATAGCTACATGAGTATCTTTGCTGCGACTTTATGAGTTCATATAGTTTCCATAATGTAATTGAATAAACTATTATGACTGTCGTGCTTTTTAAGACTTTAGTGAAGCGCATCACTCCAATCAAAATTTTAGTTTTCTACGTTTTTATCTTGAAATCAACAACTGATTTATCGTATTCGATGGCCTGGCAATGCTACGAATATTGTTAATAACCAGCTAAGGATAATTTAGTGGTGCAATGGAACTTTAAACACTGCTGGTGAGAGGACATGCAAAATTAATCATTCATTAAGAAGTTGAAATTATGTGCCAGCCAATTCATGATCATTGTAACATAACACAAAAATACGTTTAGAACACCTCTATTGAAGCCTGGGGATACCAGGAAGAGAGTAACATAATCAATATAACACTATTTATGTTCCAAGATAGAATATGCGGCATGACATCGCTGAAAGTTTCATAAATCCACAATCTAAACTGATTCAAAATAAATGACAAGTTTTATAAAACATTACATTCAGAGTGGCTAAAGAATCCTAGATTTAAATAGATTCGTTAAAAGGATCAACTTTCTGAACATATTTAAAATGCTAAAGACTGATGCCCTCGCATTTGCGAGGGTCACCTTGCTAGTTAACTTA
The DNA here is from genome assembly GCA_947311845.1 of Poa pratensis. Classification (NCBI taxonomy): domain Eukaryota; kingdom Viridiplantae; phylum Streptophyta; class Magnoliopsida; order Poales; family Poaceae; genus Poa; species Poa pratensis. The sequence goes on from CAMZMU010000063.1 coordinate 19,376,586, forward strand.
AAGGAGCATAAAAATGATTATATGCCATTTGGTATTATAGATTTTGATTGTTTTTTTTTCCCGATATGAGTGATCAAATTTTACAAATTTTGTTTTGACCAACCTCATGATTAAGGTTAATTATGGGCTGAGAGAGAAAGTATGTAAAAGCAAAACTACCAGAGCGGTTGAGGGCGCGTCAGTTCTGGCCGCTACACGATTAAGGCGTCGTCGGCCTCCCAAGCCCCCTACCGGTGGGAGGGGAGGAAAGATCACCACCCCTACCAGATCTAGCGCCGCTAGGCCACACACAGCCACCAGATCGGCTCCCATTGCCCCGTCTTGAACCGTCAAACGTCGGCTTGACACCCATCATCCCAAATCGCGACCACTATCGGTTCGCTGTCATCCATGTAACCCTCCCCCTTGTCTTTTCTTCGTTTCCGCCAACCCCGCACACACCCTACCATAATGTTTTCGTTGCTCAGCGCTGCCTCTTTCTAGGCGCGTCGTTGTCCTCTCCGCGGTGGACGTTTTTTACTTCTGCAAGATAGCTCAGGAGGAGAATAGAGGGGAGGCAAGCAAGAGAAGGGATAAGATTGGGAGGACAATCACATGCAAGGAGGAGGTAAGCCTCCTTCACACGCGAGCATCATGTGTATATAAGGGACACCATGTTTTGGATCCTATGTCTAGATGTGACCGTTATTCAATTTTCACTTCAAATCTATTTTAAAATGTCAAAGATCATCAGAAAGTTCAGGGTAAACATCAGAATATATTATGTCACGACATGAGTTTTGCGAAAAAAGACAATTTTCATGATTTGTATAAATAAGACAAAAAAATGTCTTGTGAATGATCATGCACCAATACTCTTTTTTTTATACACACGTCACAAAATGCTTTTTTTCACGAAACATTGTAGGCGAACATAGAATGCCCGGTTGTACGCCCGATTTTTTTGGGAAAGTTTTGGCATTTCAAAATACGTTTTTTCACTAGTATTCTATACCTATAAGCCAAAGCGAATTTCAGTTTATAAGGCCATACTACTACTTGCCTGTCGGACAGATCAAATATTCAAATGCAGCAGAAGTCGCACAAAGCAACTAATGATTATTTGGAAGAACTTGCACGCACCAACTCCCTTTCAATAACACAAAACACGGCGTATGCTCCACATGATCAATAATAATTAAAAACTAAAAAAGAGATGCACAATGTATGGATGAGAAAGCACCTGATCAAACCCAAAAAATGTATCTATACGTAATACGTAAGCAACATGATATAACTACACAAAGATCCTAATACGTAATACGTAAGCAAGATGATATAACTACACAAAGATCCTGATATGGACCGGTGTTCCGCGTTATGCAGCATCTACAGCTTAGGGGGAAAATGCAGGTGTTTTCACTTATAATTTTTAATTTGACAAATGAAACCAGCATGTTATTCGAAAGCCGACACCAAAACCATATGATATGGCCCGTTATCAAAAACTTGGATGAATGGGATGCGCCACTCGTAATGGCCTGCATTATTAGCAGGCATGCACTGGCCACCTAAACAAGACCAAACATCCGCGCTGCGGAACCAAATCAGGTTCAAGTTTAGCTTGATTTAGATAAGCACGCCGGAGCGGCCTACCACACACATGCTCAAATGATTAGCTCTACTTTGACAGGTAGATGGACAAAGACATAGTACTCTCGCTGTAAGCAAAACCTTTGCCTAATATAGTTAACTCGCCAATCCAGAAAGAAATGCTCTGGAGCAGAATCCAATCGTGTAGAGAGAGAGAGGAATGGCAATATGGAAGAAGAAAATCAAGTCCTATACAATTGATCTAGTTGTAGAAACACCAAGCAGGTGCAGGAGATCTCACCGATCAGCAGCCAGCAGGTGCGCGGCCGGGAACTTGATCTCCGCCGGAAGCACGCAGCAAACGTATCATCACGATCAAGTGTTCTAGTTAGAAGAAGAAGAAGAAGAAGAATGTCTGAAAGATCACAGCCTCGATCGAATCACATTGGATGAACTGAATCCTTTCCTCTGCCACCACTCTTGCCGCTGAAGCATGACCTCCCAGCCGACGGCAATTTCTTCGTCGGCGCGGGATTTGCCGCATCCTTGCTGTGCTCCCCGTGACACCGTCTCGAGGAGCCTGCCTGCAGGAGGCCGCTCTCCCTCGCCACAGTCAGCTCGTCCTCGAGGCTTTCCTGCAGCACGTCGGCGATGGACATGCGGGCTTCACGGTGCGTTTCTGACATCGACGATGGCGTCCTGGCCGGGACAGACGGCGCGGCGTCATCTTCTCTGATCTCTACTACGCCACCGGATCTCCCTGCACGATTCTTTGCCTCCTGATTGCCGCCGCCGTTACTGCTCGCCACTGTTTCCGGCTCCTCGCGGCCCTGCCCCGCCCCAGAGTATTCATCGATGGTCAGAACGAACTCGCGGTTGGAGCCTCTCCGGTCCTCCCTTGTCAACGCAGCACGGCCCTCCGGCTCCGGCATCACCATGCCGACGGCGACGAACGCGATGTTGCAGCGGCAGAGCGGGCAGTTGGAGTGCGACTTGAGCCAGGTGTCGATGCAGGGCAGGTGGAAGGCGTGGCTGCACTTGGGCAGCAACCGCAGGCTCTCGCCGTCCCGGAACTCGCCGAGGCAGACGGAGCAGTCGGTGGAGTCGACGAACCCGTCGCCGCGCCTGTACTTGCACACGGTGATCTTGTTGATGAGCGTCTCGTCCATCCCGTCGGCCGGCGGGACTTCCCACCCCTCCTGGCCCCCTGAGTCGCCGTGTCCGTGTCCGTGTCCGCCGCCCGCGCCGGAGCCGCCGAAGACCCTGCTCCGGAGGGAGCTGAAGGTGCCGCAGTACTTGGAGACGATGGTGTAGTAGCTGACGAGGAGGAAGGCGCTGGCGAGCACCCCGATGATGGCGATGACGAGCGGCGAGAAGGCGGGGCCGGAGGAGTCGTCGCCGTCGCCGTCGGAGCCGGCGATGCCGAAGCCGGCGGCGGGGGCGGGAAGATGAAGTAGCACCACTGCGGGCAGTACATGCTGCACAGGCCCTGCGAGCAGTCCCTGGTCGGCTCGTAGGGCATCCACGTAGGTTGCGGCCCGAGAGTCGTAGGAGGAGAATTGGCCATTGCCGCCGCCATGGAAGACGAAGCGCGGTGGGAAGATTCTTCAGAGAAACGGAGGCCACTACTCCTGTCAGGCCATCCGGCAAGTTCTGGAAGCAGCAGAGCAGAGGATCTGTATGAGTTTCTGGGCAGCTGATTGTGGCGAGAAAGATGAGACAAGGAAACCAGAGAGAGATGTGGTGTGGCTGCCTGTGCTCTGCACCTCGGTGCTCTACTGCTTTCCAGGTGTTGGGAAATGTGAAAGGGGAGGGGGGCAAGGAGATCGATCATGAGATGAGATGCTTCCACCAGCTCCTACCGAGTGTGCGAGAGTGAGAGGGGTATTCGTCTACTATTCGATTTCGATCTGGTGCAAGCCTGGGAGAAATTCACCAGTGCGTGCTTGTTTGGAAAGCAACGAATTTTCGGGAGAGCGAGAGAGGCTGGAAGGAGACGCGCGGTGGGGATGGTGGTGGTGGTTGGGACTGGCCTTCGATGCCGTCGTCTCACAGGTCACGCCGGCGGGCTGCTCTCATTTCGTTTTCTTTCCTTTCCGTCCGCTGCCGAGTGCTGCTGAGCTGCTCCTCCTCCTGTCTTCTCCTTTAGCCTCGTTTGTCTGTCTCCTATGGGCTTTGGAATACAACGGAAAAGGAGGTGTTTGGATGATGAGATATCCCGTCCGTCAGTGAGTTACGAGGAATAATTAATTTTACTTCAGTGCAACAACGAAATCAATGATGAACGGATAAAGCGAACAAGTGATGCACTTGCAGCAACAGTCGACAGCAATGCAGGGAGCAGATCGTCCACCTTCAATCCGTACCATTTTTAAAAAACAGGACAAACGCTTTGCCTATTTCATTGAATAAGAAGTGTGAGAGTCACAAAACGAGTCGAAAGACCCGGATACAAGCCCTACTCTCTCGGCATAAGAGCATCTCCACTCGCGGCGCCCATAGCGCTCGTCCGGACGGGCTGCCGGCCATGGGGGGCGTCGCTCCCCACTCGCGGCGCCCAAATTGGCCCAGCAAAAGTTTTTTTTTTTGCAATTTGAAATGAGAGAACGTTAAAAAAGGCCATAATCAAAGTTTTAGCCACACTCGGCCACAAACTCAAAGTTTCATGTCGACACGTCGTGCACCGCCCTCCCCAGCGGGTCCATGGTCGACACGTCGACTGTCAAGATGGCTTTGCTTCTTCACGGCGGCTTTCTTCTTCTCGAGGTGGATCTTGATGTCGGCTTTCTCCATCAAGGTTGCCCACCTTGCGTCGTTCTCAACGCGTCTCAAGCTCAAGTTGGAGATACATCGGCGAGCACCTTGTCGATGGATGACTGCACCCTCTCCGTCGTTGCCGCCGCCGCAAGGGCCCCCTTTGCCTTCTTGTTCCCGACAGGCCGCCCCTTTGAGTTGGCCGGATCAGCGTCGAGGTTGGCGCGACATCCTTGTTGAGCGATTTCCAGTGCGCCTACCATTTCTAGCGATTTTGGAGTAACTTGAAGCAATGCATCAAGCCGAACTCTTTGTCCTTGTTTTGCGACCGAAAACATGGCTAGCGCGTGGATGAGCTAGAAAAAACAAAACGGACGATCATCATAACCGGCGATACAAGCATCAACCCAACGATCACACTATATCAATACAAAGCAACGCATCAAGCCGGCGACATGAGCTTACTTCATTCGACTGGTTCTTCCCACTCTCGGGCCGATTGGGGAGGGGGAGTTTTGTGGGATTTACTGTGTCTATGATAGGGCTGGCCCACGCGTCGGAGCCCTACGTGGCGCCGCACGCAGTTTCGTCAGGCTCAACCTAATGGCTCCCCAAACAAGGGCGTGGGCTGGGCGTGCCGGACCAATTTTTTTGGGCCGCGCCGGACCAAACCGGCGATTGGGCGCCGCGAGTGGGAGAGAATTTTGGTCCGACGCGTCCCAAATACCTTTGGGCGGCCCTTTGAACGCCGCGAGTGGAGACGCTCTAATGGAGCTCAAACATGTTGCCCCCGCAACACTCCAAAGTGATGTGTTCCTCTTAATAGACGAGAGGATTACATTAGGCATGGAGGTAAAATTTCTTAAAACCCCTAGCGTTACTCTTATTCCAAAGCGTGAGTATGAAAAGAGGAGAGGCCTTTCCGCGTTTGCCCGTTGACACCGACGACGTAGCACCACCAATCTTTGACCAAGTTGAAAGTATGCCAAGCAGGGATGTGGAGGTTTTCAAAACCAAGCCAATCTTCAATTCCTCGCCATATGCGTAGAGAATATCGACATTTGAACATTATGTGCGGCGCGGTCTCTGGTTCACGCTTGCAAAGTTGGCAAACCACAATTTGGCCATCCTCTCCGCTCAAGACGATCCGCCGTCCGCCTTGTTTTGAAGAATCAACCATGCAAAGAATTTGCATTTGGGAGGGGCCAATTTCTCCAAACCACCAGTTTCCCCTAGGATGTAGGGTGCTCCTCAAATTGAACCAAGTATGCCGAGGCCGTGGAGTAAGAGCCGTTTATGAGGAACTAAAACGAAGCCTTCCCTTGCAGCTAAGCGGACAATAGTCAAATTGGATTAACTATAGTTTGGTGACAGAAAATTAAAGACAATATATTACACCCAATGATCAATTGGGCAGTTTGCTTTTCTTCTTGTTTAAACGCACGTGTGTCCTGTCAGTCAACTAACTATCGAATTAAGATACCTCATGAGTTAGTCGCTGCAACATGCAGCGCAAAGTGCCTATGATTCACACGAAAAATAAAGTTACTGACGATCACAGGAACAACTTCGTCCTGAAAGCAAACGTGAACGACCGTGGAGCGGCGTATAGTTCTCGTCAGGAAGTACTCAAGTCAAGTCACTCTTCCGTCGTCAATGTCAAGTAAGTTCAGACGACTCTTCGTCTCCGGCTGCCTTCCTCACGTTTAATTCTCCCTCAGCAAGTCATTGATCAGTTTGCGTTGGTACAGCTACAAGAGACCGTGGCCACCTAACCCTACCTCTTCTCACGACTCACGACCATTTTTTTTAAACCGAAGGCAAAAGCTTTGCCTTATCCATTTATTAAGCCAAAGATGACCGGTTTATTAACGGAAGAAACCGGGCGAAAACCATACAACGAGCACCACGGGGCAAAACCCACACAACACCCACTCCACGGTCGGCCGGCCAGTAAACCACCCTTGCCGGAGAGAAGAAACCGCAACTGCTATGGGAGGAGCAGGTACGGGACACTCCGTCGTAGATGAAAGCGGCCACCACCGGGGAGCCAAGACGATGAACAACACCGAGAGCAACCTTGTCGCCCACACGACAAGGAGGAACGCCCTCGATGATGCAGAAAAACTCAGAGCCGCCGCCCTGACATCCAACTCGCCATCACGGCCTGCGCAAACCACCTGGACCACACTAGTACAGAACGACACATCGAAAACGGGCCAAAAACCCTTCGGCAACGGAGAAAGGGTCCGTGTCCCCGCCTCTGTCACTGATGTGAAGGCCTTCATCGGTAACGGAGGCCAAAAACCGTTTCCGATGAGGTCTCCATTTGGCAACGGTTGTGCGCAGACCTCCGTTTCCTTAGTTTTCCTTCATCAGATACGGAGTTTGCCATCCACCCGTTTGCACTGAGCATTTCTCATATTTCGGTTATATGACATAATACATGAAAGGCTGATTGCACAATGCACTAAAACGTTATTCAATTCATAACATAGAACAAATGCCATCATTACATTGGTATACAATAATATCACCGTTTTTTACAATTTGACTACAATCATATCTATCACACATTGGCATAATGTAATATCACCTATTACACTTTGACTACAATCATGAACTCTAAACCTATAAGCAACTAACCTAACAAGATGGAAGGCTGGCTTAATTAAGCCAGCGTTCCATCTTTGACTTGGAGCTCACCTTCTATGAGCTCTCGGTCGTCGCTGTACCCACTCCAAGATCAGTATCCACGAAATTTCCTTGCCTTAAGGTTTCTGGTTCTCGGAATGATACATTGGTACTTTTATGCAGTGTTGCCGAAATAAACTCCTGCGTGAAAGAAAAAAACTATTAGCGAAATGTACAAAATACATCTGGATATTAAAAAAATCAGTGGCTATTTTCCAGCAACTGCTTTGTTCAGTTGCCATTTTCGAGAAACTGCTAAGATCGACGGCAAATATCCAGGAACTGCTCTGTTTGGTGGCAGACAGTTCGCATTCCTTCCTTCTCTTCTTCCTCGTTCCACCCCAATCCCCCACCCGCCATGGACGACCGCAACAGAATAACAGAGACAACTACCGTCCGTACCCACGGCACCGTTCTGGAGGTGGTGTACACGAACGAGGAGCATACCGTGGAGCGGATCCTCGACAAGTACAAGGAATGGCTAGCAGAGGAGAAGCATCGGTTCATCGGCCTTGACATCGAGTACACCCGTAATCGTCGGCACATGTCTGTCCTGCAACTCGCCATGCGCCAGCATGTCCTCGTGTTCCACTGGTGCAAGTCCAAGAAGAATTGTCCAGAGTTGGGCAAATTCTTTGAACGCAAGAATATCACCTTCGCAAGCGTGGACATCACCAACGACAGCAAGGTGCTTTCTTCTGCCGGCTTCCACATTCCACCGGAGTACTACGTGGACATCCAACTCGTATACAAAATCAAGGGTGGAGACGAGAGGGACGGAATGGGTGATCTAGCGGCAGACCTCATCGACAAATCATACGCCAACATGAAGAAGGAGTTCCCATCCAACCAGCACGATTTTTGGGAGTGGATGCCGCTGCACAAAGTTAACCTCGACTACGCAGCAATAGATGGGTACGTGACCTACGAGTTGTATCGCAAGATCCTAACCTTGAAGGACAGGCTACGTCCAACATGGCAGGAAATGCTCTGCCCTAGGTGCAAGAATGCCCTAGGTGAATTGCAATAGGCTTTGGATGTGGGTGTTTAACTAGTTTGTACAGTTGGTGCTTTAACAATAAGTGTTTGTAATTATCAGAACATGTATGTGTGAATTTGCACTAGGAATTTGTTTATGTGATGAAATGCTCATACGTAGAACCTAGTTCATCGGCATCACAGCCGGTCACAGAAAGATTTATACCTTTCACCCGGCGGGAGAGGAGGTGCAGGCCTCTGCCAGATGCGCTGAGATGCTACCAGCGCGCTGCGACGCAATCACCTCCTCCTTCTCCTTCGTCGACATCCACCTCCTCCTTCTTCTCCAGATCAGACACCACCTACAGATCCTCCACCACCTCCAGATCGGCCACTTCCTCCTCCAGATCGGCCACTTCCTCCTCCAGATGGGTTTCTGCTGGTAGATCCGCCGGAGGTGCTGCACCACCACCTCATGAATGACCTCCTCCACATCGGCCTGGCTCAGAAGAAGCCGGGCATCACCGGAGGAGGAGGGCGTCAGATGGTGGCGCTGCCGCATCATTAGCGGACGCATGGCCGCCTCCAGATCGACCTTCCCCTCACGAAGGGCTGCCGCTAGAACGGTGCTGCCGCGGCGGCTAGAGCCGCGGCCGCGATGGCCGGATCTAGAAGCGCCGACAGAGGAAGCCATTAGAGAGAGTGAGGAGAGTTGAAAGCCACAGTGTGCGGCGGCTAGGGTTGGAAGAGAGACAAGTGAGAGAGTGATAATGAGACCGAGCCGGCAGTATATATAAGCGCACATTGGCAACGGACATTTTATATAACCGTTTCCATTGATTTTACACCAGCGAGAGAGTAAACTTACTAACAGGTACTCTAAATTACATATGAACGCAGAGACCACTTAGCAGCTAGTGCTACTACATACGGACTTGATAATGAAGTAAACGATACTACTACTATATGCTACTACTAGCAGCTGCTGATGAAGACTCGGGCTCGTCGTCGCTGTACACGAGTGCGTCCCTCCGGCATAAGGTACCGTCGAAGATCTTGATGAAGAACCCGTTGTCGCCGTCGAACTCGAAGCACAAAAAGTGCCCCTGCTCAAGCTTGTACGCTTGGGCGAATGACTTCCATCCCTGGCCGAGGTACAAATTCCCCCCGGCACTCACGGCCGTCTTCACCGCCCAGCTGCCGTTCTCGCAGTCCTCCATCTTCAGATGCATGGTAGCTGCCACCATGCCTTGGAGCTTCTCTGCGAACGCCCTCGGGAGCCTCAGGCGGCTCTCGATGCCCTTGTACAGGATAACCAAGAACTCGAAGCCGCGCAGCTCCGGGGACATGTCTTCAGAGGACGGTGAGGGCGACACCGACGGCGTGGCATTGCGGCTGCGCCCCCTACCACGGCCGCGCCCTCGTCCACGGCCGCGCCCACGTCCACGGCCGCGACCGCTGATGGTACCTCTCGCCGGGGACATGTCTTCAGAGGACGGTGAGGGCGACACCGACGGCATGGCATTGCCGCTGCGCCCCCTACCACGGCCTCGCCCTCGTCCACGGCCGCGACCGCTGCTGGTACCTCTCGCCATGGATTTGGACGGAGGGGATCTGGCGAAGTTTGAATAACTATAGGCGATGGACTGGGGCTTCAAAGAGACCGCTGCTGGTACCTCTCGCCATTTATACTCGCGGGTCTGCTCCGCCCACCTCCCCATCTGCCCATTCGCTAGCCTCCACGTATCAACATTTTCAACGGTTGGAAAATTCTATCCGTTACCATAGAGGCAAATATTGGAAACGGACAATTTTATTAACCGTTGCCAATATAATAGGTGACGGAGATTGGAAAGGGTCCGTTGCCAATGTAGGCGGGCCTGGTCAGGTTTGTACGCACCGGCCGCGCGGAAAGCGCGATTCTCCGTCGCCTAACACCTGCCGTTTCCATAGAGGGGTATCCGATGTGTCGTTCTGTACTAGTGCCACCTTCCGGGGCCGCCGCCCCGACATGCCACCGCCCACACTCGAGCCACGACGCCGCACAACTCGGCCACCCACAGCCCAAGCTACACCAGGTAAGCCGCTCGCAGACCACGGCCACCGTACCAACATCCGGGGCCGCCGCCCCAGCCTAAAAGGCAACCGCTGCTGCCGCTGCCCAAGCAGCCCCGACAGCCTCGCCGCCAACACCCCCTTCCGGGACCGCCGTCCCGACATAGCACCGCTCGCAACCGAGCCACGACGCCGCACGAACCAGCCACCCGCAGCCCAAACTGCCCAGGGAGAGCTGCTCGCAGACCACGGACGTCGTACCAACATCCGGGGCCGCCGCCCCGGCCTAAAAGACAGCCGTTGTTGCCGCCGCCACACCAGCCTCGACACCCTTGCCGCCACCTCCCGCAACCACAGGTCCCTCCGGCCGGTCACACTTCAAGAACAATGCCCCCAAGGGGGAGCATGGCGCAGGACGCCACCACCGCCCGATCCCAGAAGATCTAGGGTTTCCCCCGAAGTGGCACAAGCAGAAGGCAAGCATCGCGTCTCGACGGTGCCTCCAAGGAGGGAAACGGAGCCCGGAGGCGTCGCCACCGCCTGCGCCGGGAAAACCCGCAGCAGAGCTTTCGCTCGACGACGACATGCCATGTGCCTGCCCGCGCAGCCCGACCGGCCCGCCTCCACATCCACAACCGCAGGACATCATCCCCCACTCCGCCCGCAGCCACGTCCCGCACCGCAGCACGCGCCGATCTCCAAGCACCACGGCCACAGGAGCACCGCACGGCCAAACTCCGGCCGCCGCCCCGCCCCGAGGCAGCCACGCCGACTACCGCACGCCCGACCCACATGCCCATGCCACGGCCAGCGCGCGCGACAACGCCTCCTGGCCGCCGAACCGTCCCAAAAACGACGGGCCTGCCAGAACCCAGATGCGGCCCGAGCAAGCCCATCGCACCCGCGCAGGGCAACCGCGCCGCCGACCTGCCACCCTCGAGGCCAGGCCGTCGCGCCCCACCAGCCCCGGAGCCGCCGCTCCGGCGTGCCATGCGCCGGCGGCCCGCCAGCGCCGTCCCAGGCAGCCGACGCCCGCCCACCGCAACGAAGGAAAACACCCCCGCCAGCCAGTTGTTTGGCGGCGGGGAGGCCGCCGCCACCGCGGCCCGTCGGCCGGCGGCAGCAGCGGCGAGGGGCGCAGAGGAGGAGGGGCCTGGCGGATATACACAGGAAGCCATGACAAAGATTGATGAGTGTATGAGGGTGGCTGGTGACGAAAAGATCATTTGATCCGATGGACCAGATAGCGAAGGCCGATCTGATTCTATAGTATTCGTAGGTATGTTCCATTTATTTTTGGGGCCTCAATACGTCGTTGTCCTTTGGCAAACCAAAAGAGCTGGGCGGTTTCATTCGTTTGAAAGATGGAAGACCACCTAACTGAGTCCTTGTTGGTAAACAACACGGAAGACTATCGAATAAGGCCTCGGGGTTTTCACATACTGAATAACCTGTGCAAGGCAACAAAAGTATCAATATGCTGAAGCAGGGTCTCATGGTGGCATCAAACCACAAATTTTCAAATATGAAGGTAGGTGTGAAACTCGAAGAGTCGAGACGCCCAAGAGGAAAATGGTGACCCCTGTAATGGTAGCCGGAGGTAACAATCGAAATTTAACAAAAAAAAATATTCACCAAAATAATTTGTGTTTCTTTAGCTATGTATTATTTCCCTCGTCTATATTTGCTTCACCTTAAGTATGTTAGTTTGCACTTTGGTGTGTATACATAAATTTAACTTTAGCAATAAAAACGTAAGGGGTGTTTCGGCACTCGGAAGTATATGCTCCTGGTTTCTAAAACACGTTTTAAACCTATGTTATGTCAAAACATTATGCGTGCAAATATCGACATTCTATGTGCTCACAAAGTCATTTCACGAAAATCTGACATTATGTCATGTACAAAAGGACGAAATTTGGTGATAAAAAAGTTTTTCACGAGATATTTTTCTTTTGTCTGTTTTACAATGGCCACAAAACATATAGGTTTTCGCAAAATTTTGCGTGGGCACATAGAATGGCGAGATGTACCTGTAAATTTTTATTTTGGAATATTTTGGCATTTTGAAATGTTTTTTTTTGTGCTAGAGCATATGCTCCCATGTGTAAAAGTGAATTTCACAATAAAAACCATATACTGAACTATGGGTTTATATATATATAACACAAATACTTTGTGAATTGGAAAAAAATATAACTCCATTTGTGACCTTACTTCGAGATGGACATTGTAATAATTCGCTATAAGTAGGCAATTCATATGAACATGTTTGTCCTAAATAAAAGGCATTCACCCGGACCCCTCCCTCGTTCCCCACCTCTACAGTGAACAGGCGAACTTTTGGGCGAAACCCGCGCGGTCGAGCTCGCCGCCGGCGATCCGCTCGATCCCTCGCCCTCCGCGGCCGCTCCGGCGGCGGGAGGCCGGGGAATCGACGGATCCTGGCGTGTACATAGCTTAGGTGTGCGTGGGTTGCTTGCCGGCGGCGCGTTGGAGTTGGAGGCGCGGTCGGAGAAGCTTTTGGAGACGGCGATCCTCTCCTCTGCTCTCGGTGCTCCGGCGGAGGATCCGGGCAGATCTGCCGTCTCTGGCGCTTCTGCTGCTCTACGGAGCCGTGGAGTGCCTCCCCTCGAGCCGGCGTCCGTGGTGGCGGCCGCGGCTCTGGATCTAGGGGTCCTTCTTCCCTCGCCGGCGTGCGAGGCGGTGCTTTTGCCTAAATCCGCTGGAAGTTTGCAGGTACAGTGCTCTCCTTCGTCGGCGTCCTTGGTGGGCTTTGCGGAAGATGGGTGGAGCCGTCGTCTTCGTCTCCGGCGTGAGGCGGTGATGGTGGTCTGGAGGCAGCTCTGCGTCGATGCTCGTTCAGCGTCAAGATGCCGGCGCCTGCGTCGGTTGGCTTCTGCGGCTCTACAACAAGGTTGGCTGAGCTTCCTGCTTCGGTGCGTGGTGTGCGTGGTGGCGCCATGGTCGTCGTGCTTGGAGTGGCCTGTGCGTGTGTTCGTGTGTGTTTGTTCTTCATTTCGATGATCTTGTACACGACTTCCTTTCAAAAAAAATGTTTGTCCTAAATGAACGAATGGCTAAGATTAAATACTACACGTTCCTTTTTTATCGATTTTAAAAAGCCAGCTCTCTAGTTTAGCCTCCTGTAAACAAGTTGCCTGAATAAGAAATTTCCTAGTGCCTCGTTTATTTCTCCCATGTCTTTTGATGTGGATACGTGGAAAGAAATGGAGTTAATGGAATGTTAGTTATAGTGGAAAGGTGTGAGATAATGAGTTGAGGGACAACAAAAACAAGATTTGCAAGATAATCATGCCACGTTTTTTCCTAAAGCATTAGTCCCTCTAATACAGGGTGCTTTCACCATTTGGATGCTAACATATTACTACCTCCGCCCCAAATCATAAAGTTGTTCTGGTAGGCTATTTTAACCTACCAAAACGTTTTATATTTAAGGACAGAATAAGTACTACCTCCGATCCATATTAATGGGCACAACTTTGTCTAGATACACATGTATCTAGTCTAAATACTTAACTAGATACATATGAATTTAGACAAATCTATGCCCACTAATATGGATCGGAGGGAGTACATATGGTCATATTAAGTCAATCAGGAAAGAAACACGGGAACAAAGTAAAGCGACCTTTGCAGATTTGCAACAGCCTCATCCACTCATGCTCATTATAACCTGACAGAGCGGGGACGGTCTCTTTACACTATGTAGGAGTTACAAATGGTCCTCTTTGTGCTTATGGCCTACACTATGGAACAACATATTGCTACAGTGAACATATATACGCATGCAACAAATTATTCTGTTTATGGACAAGGACGCTATACATATATAGTATGCTCCTCTTACCCGTTACCTACACTTACTGAAAACCGTTACCCAACACTGATGTAATAATCTATGGATCAGAAAGCTGCGATGTCATTCTGTTCTCCGGTCGAAATTTATAAAACTGGAGCACGGTGATGTAATCTAGACTGCAGACCTGAAAACAAAATCAATGGTGGGAAAGTGAAGAATTTTGTCAGTAACCTGTTACAAAGTATTGCTTTTTCCTGGATAAATTAATAGCATATTGGAACCGTAAGTATGAAAATAGAGTGATCGGATCTATGACGAGTGGCATAGTTGAATCATCACTTTTCTTGAAAAGCATGGACAAGGGCAACTGAGTTGGACTTTCCTTAGCTTTGATGAGGTGTAAAAGGAGCGATCCCACTTGCTGGACCTCACTTTGCACAATAAAATAAAGATGTGCACTGCGAAAAAGAGAAAATGTGGTGCTATGTGGCACATGATCCATCAATCCAGCAACCATTGGCATCTTTCAAGTCCTAACTGTTTGAAAGCAAAACAGGACGAACAATGCAAATTAAGGGTGTAATGGCAACTGCAAACGGAGGAGTACAGGTGGTGTGTCTCTTCTTCAGAAGAGCATGGACAACACTAGCAGAAAGTAACATGGCAGTATGCTTGAAGCAAAGGCAATATAATTACAGTTAGTTGGTGCCTCGGCGTGGCTAGGTAATTATTAGTGCAGATTATGCTCGGCGATATTAGATTGATGCACTAGCCAACTATCTCAAAAGTCCGAACTGATGGACAAGGCTGTGCAATATATTATATTTCTGACAGGCGATTGGGTTCAATACTACATAGGTAAAGCTGCAGAAGCAGAAACGCACACTTGAGCTGAGCTGTCCTGAACATTGGGGAGTTTGCAGCCCTTCTTGGGCTTACAGGTGAAGCCACGGATTTCTGAATTACTTTAGTTTCAGTCTCGCAAGAACCTATCCTTGAGCTATGCAGCACTATCGAACCACGTCTACTATAAGCTTCGAGCAAAGCTGGGCAGCTGCTGTCACCCGGAGTACCATAAGCTTAAAGTTGCTTCGAAGAAAAGCTAAATCAGTCGGCCTATAGAGGATAAATGCATAATCCGGCCACATGAAAGTTATGCCTCTGAAAAGCTAGGCATATTCTACGTCCGGACGTTGCCATCATCTTTTTAGTTATCGGGTTCTTGTTCGCCAAGTGATAGATAACGTACAGCGATTCTTTTCGTTTTCCAGATAGCAGTGTTAAACTTCATCTCTAGATCGCAGAGATGCGTTTGCCAAGATGGAAATGTACTGCAATAACTATAAAGTGTCGAGTTCTGAACAAATTCCAGCCCGAGATAGGTCTTGATTTTGGTGGCCTCTCATTGTCGGCGCACCTACGGCATCCTCGATGGGACAAGCGTGAAGCTCCACCGGCACCGGTGATGCACGGGAAGGACTTGCCCCGTGCGCCGTAATATCACGGCGGCCATGGCCGAGCCTCCGCATGGAACAGATTTGTTGGCTAAGGCCGACGGCCCACGGGCATCCGGCTGCAATCCGAAGCCAGCCGCTTCAACAAGAAAAACATTAGGCAGGAAAACGCGCTGTGCGACAGATACGCCTGCGTGTCCTCTGACGTGGATCGTGCTTTGGCGGCCTGTTAGTTGTCCATAAATGCCCATGGCCATAAGTGGCCCGTGTCGTCAAGGTATTTTGAACTAGGAAAAAAACATTTCCACCCTGAAACCTTTCTAGCAAACAACACCCTGCGGTTCATAAATAAATGAAGTTTTGAATATTTACATTCTTCGAGACTAATTTTTTTTAATTATAGGCCTGCAAAATCTAAAAAATGTGATATTCTATAAATAATTTTAGACGGTTGTAGACATATGATTTTTAAGATCTTCATCTAAGTATGTTAAACAATACTGAGAGTTAAGTTGTTAAACAAAAGTATAATGTACCAGCTTTGAATTTGGATTTCACTTTCTTCCCAGTTTTCCCGCCAAAACAATCACAGAATGACTTCGCCGTTGATTTGTTATAGTGGTCTGAGATCTACCGTTCAGCAATCACCAACACTCGGAATCCAACGGTAGCGTGTGCTGGATTCGCCTCTCCTGCCACACGGCAAGCCTGCCTCGATCCAGTTGTGTGAACCAACCTAGGAGCATGTACGTTTGGTTCTAGGCTGAGAGGATCTTATTGTGTCCTATTTGAAATTCACTGAAAATTTTACCTCACAAAAATAAATTATAGAGTTTGCACATGTAAAAACAACTCTTGCCATTTTTTAAACAAACAAAAACTAACTTTGAGTCGTCCATACAGAAATTAAATTGTGTATACTCCCATTTTGCTTGATCTATAACGTATTTTTTCGGATAACCACAAGAAACAAAGGATCGATATGAAATCCTCATAGAACGCCTAAGAAGGTGCTAGTGGAAGGATGATCGCTAACTACGCCGCCACCCACGAGGAAAAAAATCCTAGTTACAAATTGTGTAATCAGATGTGGAAATGCTATATCGGCAACAACATGGTCAAACCGCCTAAACACACTGCAGGCAATTATTTACGCATGGTTTTTTTTTGAAAGGGAGTCGTGTACAAGATCAAGCAAGAACAGAGCACACACGCACGAACGCAACTGCAGGCCTCGCCACAGACGACGATCCTGGCACCACCACGCACACCACACACCTAAGGAAGAAGCTCAGCCAACCTTGTTGAGAGAGCCGCAAAAACGAAATTTCTAGATGAAATGAACTCAAATGCCCGGCCGGAAATTAGTAAAACCCTATACGGCAAGTACTACATGCTGATGGACAACTTACACAAAAACGAAATTGCAATAAAACAATAAATACAACTAGAGAATCAACATAAAAATGTCGAAGACTTCAACCGCGATCAAAACATCGGAGCAAACGAGGAATCCAATAGAAGAAGGAACCGGCAATATTGACATGACTTGGATTGCACCTGGGTAACAGGCACTGCAACCTCATCTTGCCCATCGCCAAAGAAGGCACACGGCGTCCTCGTCTTGGCTCGAAGGACAATGTACCGTCAGCCGATGGAGGCGCTCACTCTGAACTTGGACGGAGTAGAGCCACACCATTTTCCAGAGATTGATCACACCGAACAAGAAGTTTACTAGGAGGCCGAGGAAGAAGGTGGGGAAGGAACTGCGAGCAAAAAAACACCAAATGGCAAAGGGGCTGACTAGAGGGTACAGATGAAGTCCTAGCCCTCACCAACTCTGCAACTCTCATGTCATTGACAGTGAGAGCACTTCCCAAACCACCAGGACATGCCGGCAACAAGGGCCGTCTAGTAGAAACTTAGGGCATCTTTTAAATCATAGGAATTTCAAAGGATTTTTATAGGATTCCAATTCTTAGAAAGTTTTCTTATGAATTCCTTTGGTTCAAAAGAATGGTGATACCGAAATCCTATTGATTGGATTCCTATGGCTCAATTTCTTTCAGAAGCTCAAACACTGAGTTTTCCATTATAGAAGCGGAGTAGTTTTTGTGCAAGCTATTCATAGGGTTACTAGAATCCATCACTAAAAGAGGAGTTTTCCGAGCTCTACGGACACAACAAGACTATAGATATTGGCAACCGTTGTACCTAGAGGATAGGGATAGAGCAAGGGGGTAAATAGAAATGAAATAAATAAATAATAAAGAAAAAATAATGAGTCGAAGATAGAGGAGCCCAGATTCCAAAAAAAGAAATGGAATTTGAACATCAGCAACAACCTCTTCTTTAGACTTAAGTGTGTAGGACCGAGACACTTTTTCTATTTTTTCCTACGTTTTATCCAAACAAAAATTCATACAATTTTCCCTTATTTTACAGTCCCCTGTTTTGCACTTGCAAACCTCTGAAAGTCTTATGTTTTCATATTCCTGTGTTTTTCATATTTCTGTGTTTTTAAGCCATGTGTCCAAAGAGCCTCTTAAACACAACATGCTCGGGATGAGCACCCGAGAAAGCCGCCGCCATTGTCCTTCAAGATGTTGCCGCTCGCACCACCACCCAGCAGACCCCCCCCCCCCCCCCCCCCCCCCACCACCCCACCATCACACTCCTAAGAGGACGCCTTAAGAAAGGGAAGCGACGCTAATGGCGCCACTTTAGCTACTTGAAAGATTAGCGTTTTCACCGAGAAAACTAAGGGTCGTGGGGTGGAAGAAGACCAATACGACGTCCATAAGCAGCTTTGCCCTTGTCGAGATTGGCAAGCGGGTCATGGATTTCTCTCGCTCACCGCAACCATCCCAACTGAGCCAAACCGAGAACCGGAGGCACCGGCCACAGATCCGGTAGGGTGGGATGCATCCGAGGGGAGGAGGGGCTGGAGGTTCATATCTGACACCGGCGGCCACAAGGAGACTTTTTTTAAGAAAAGATTATTACTATACAAATCGTAAACTATACCGCGATTCAATCAATTCCAAAAGTAGTGCGCCGTCGCCTGCGCTATGAAACACATGTTTTGTCCGCGCTCGGACCGAAAGACATGCATGTTGCCGCCACGCCCAAACAGGCCCACCTGTTTCAACCCCGCTCCAGCGGAAAGAGATTTTCGCCACCCTCACGCCGAAATGCTCCCCTAGGCTGATAAGCACCTACCTTTGATTCACCTTCCGTCTTGTGTTAAAATGAAAGGCGCTCATCCGTGTGTCGATTTGAGATAAAATATACACGAAATATATGCGCGTCGATGAGTAGGTTCCATTCACGTGATCGGTTTCGAATTTCGTCGACTCTAACTTATTAATTTTAGACAGAAGTGCGAACAAATTTTGTCGAACTCAGTCGAATGTTTGAAATTTCCTTTGGTTGTTCCCTATAACTTTTGAAATTTCCTTTCGCTGTTCCCTATAACTTTCATGTTGTCAACATTTTTGTTTCGATGATCTCTAGATAGGCATCTACAGAAAAACACACGTATTAAAGAGAAAATCCCTATATGCACGTTGAAAAAAATGATCAAAGTTCAGGATAGAGAACAAGAAGTCATGGCTTTATGCCCTCAACTCATGGTTCCAGGTGGCGCCGGTAAAAGCATTTACAAGGGCATGGTGTGCGCGAGTGGCGACGTCCGTACGTGATGGCTTGCAGGAGGCGTTTTCTGATCATGCTTCCACTGGACATGGCACAGGTGTGCTCACGAAATGCTGTCGGGGGGACGCTCTCCGGGAATAAACCGGAAAATTGTTCATACCCAAGACGCCGACGCCGACCTGGTGCAAAATGCAGTGCACCAGCAGCAGCAGGTGTCACTGGAGTTCCACGTCCATCTCGCAGAAAAAAATGCCCATCTGCTGAGAGCCGCGGAGAACCCGGCCGGGTTCGCCGATAAATGCCCGACGTTGATCGGCGCCCCCGGCTTCTTCTGAAGGGGCGGCGACCGGTGGAAAGTAAAGGCAGGCGGTGGACGATGGCAGGCAGGCAGGCGTCGCCGTCGGAGAGGCCGCTTTCGGGGACAAGTGGCGTGTGGTCGATCAGGTTAGGCGGCGTCGCACGGCACGGCACGGCTCGGCATCAGCGTCCACTGCCGGTGGTGGACGAAGCCAAGTCGCCCATGGACTCGCCTCTCTCTAGAAGATACCACCAGCAGCCCCCCGTCCACGTCCATTTCCACGCTTGCGAACGGTCCAAGCACGTGCCGGCCTCCCGCCCCCTTCGCTGCTACACGCACACCGCCGTTTCACCGAGTCGTCTTCTTCTTCCAGCCGGAGGCTGAAATGTCACCGGCCAATCTCCTGCGGCAGCCGCTCCATTAATGGCGGCTCTGTGCTCAATGTCAGAGGACTGGCGGCACTCTTGCGAGGTGAATGAATGGTGAGCGGCATGGATCAGTCGTGCCCTGCATAGCTCTGCAGCACTGCAGCATTGGGAACACCAGAGCATGACTGCGTAATTAGGAGCAGCATTCTTATTTCGTATTACAGGGCCCTGCACATCATCACGTATAAACACCCAGTTATCACTGCCACTGCCTCCTGCAGTCCTGCTCCACATATGGGATACACAATGTACATCTACCGATCTACCATATGGAGGTTATATTACAAGGTCGCAAAACTTAGTCGTCGTTACCTAGTGGTAAATATAGCTAGCACTACGGTTTTACCACTTGTACTGACTGGCTATAGCTGAACTGTGACTAAACTTGACACTGGAAGTAACACGCTTAGTCGTCGTTACCTAGTGGTAAATATAGCTAGCACTACGGTTTTACCACTTGTACTGACTGGCTATAGCTGAACTGTGACTAAACTTGACACTGGAAGTAACACGCTGTAGAGTCTTACTGCTCATGTCCCTCCCCGGCACTATTACGCCGGCGGTCGACCTCAAGCACAGGGCTCGCCGTGCAGTTATTACCTTCTTGGGCTCTTGGCTATGTCATGCTCAATTGCTCATGCCTAGTGTATACAGTATGCTACAGAGTGTTGGTCAGGGCAGGCACACGCGGTTCGCCACGTGTAACTGTCCTAGAACTCCACGATGAGGCTGCCGAACGGCGACCGGTGCGGGATGCCCTTCCGGCGCTTGCTGCCGGAGGCGGGCGGCGGGGTCGACGGCGTGAAGCTCTGCACCACGCTGCTCTTGTCGCTGGTGCTTGAGCACGAGCGCTCTGAGTCCGACCGCGCGTCCTTGAGCGCCGGTCTCCTCTTCTTCTTCATGCCGGAGACGCCGCCGCCGCCGCTATGTTTCTTCTTCCTCGGGCGGTGTCCGCCGGACGTGCCTACAATCTGAGGAAACACAATACAAGATGTCGTGTTTGTCACAAACTTGAGGGCCAAAAGTAACCTTGGAATGTAAATTTGTGCATTGCTACATACTTTGCAGCCGAGGGAGCAGAAGCGGAAGGTGTCCAGGAGGCTGCGCTCGCAGACCTCGCAGGTGTTGGTGACCCCCTTGCCGGGCCTCGGCTGCGGCCGCTCGTTCAGGAACACCACCCGCGCGCTGTTGATGATGTACGTCTGCACGCCGGCGATGTCCAGCACGCTCTGAATCTCCGACACCCGGATCACGTCGTGGTACGACGACCTCCGTATCTGCTCCATATACGCATCATCAGTCACCACCAAATACTCCTATATATGATAGGAATCCATGGAAGGGGAAAAAGAAATGCCGGCATTGGGAACCTGGATGGTGTGGTGGTCGCCGTGGTGGCCGAGGCAGAGGGGGCAGAGCGCGCCGTTGATGCAGTCGAGGCAGTACATGTTGCACTCGCTCTTGTGAGCGTCGGCGTGGACCCTGCATTGCACGAAGAAGCTCGTTGCCAGCAGCGGCTTCAGCCACGGCGGCCACCGCTGGTTCTCCGACTCGTCGTCGCACCCCTCTCCTCCCTGCACAGGCAACACATTCAGTCCGGCACCGCCATTACGATCAAACCAAGGAAACAGAGCAGGAGAACAAACATCAGCAAATCAGTCAGCTGATTACCGTGGCGGCTCCGCTCTTCAGTGCCAGCGGGGACGCATGGTCTATTGCCATCTTGAGCTGGCCGGTGTAGTGTAAAGAGGGGAATGTGGATGCAGAGGCGAGGAAGACGAGACTCGAGAGAGGCTTTGAAGAAAGCAGCTCGCCGGCACAGGAGTGTGACGGCTTTGTAGACCGGAGAAAAGTAGTGCAACACAGGTGGTGAGTAAACAAATGGGAGGGAGACTTGGCGAGCATTTGATAGTGAGCTCTCTGGCTCGTTCTTATCGGCTCGTCGCGGATCCGGTCCGTTTCGCGAACACATATATGACCAATCGAATTGAAAACCTACACAAATCAAAAGTCTTATACTGAATATGTGTGTTAATTTTCTTTCTGAATATGTCGTTGTCCCGATTCCGGTTCGGATTAAAATGGTGCGATCCGCTGCGATCAATCTCACTCGAAACTGGGCATACTACTCTTTTCCAAGCGTAGAAGCACTACCACTGAACTCGGTCCGTTACTACTTTTATTGCACGTTTTTTTTTTCTCTTTGGAAAAAGCACTTGGTGCTTTTCTATGTGCGTGCTTGCTTCCTCAAGTAATTTTTTCACCCTTTTACATCCGTGGCTCTCGAAAGCCAGCCTAAGAAAATACACGACCTAGTCTATGTTGTGCACCAAGTGCTCTTTGGATATAGCACTTGGTGATTTCCTATAACGTACTGATCTGCATAAGGGATTTCAGCTGACCTGAGACAAGGTGTTTGTCTTCGGTTGCTCGCGTTTCGAGTTTAAGGGTTAATTTGATGTGTTTTGTTTCATACTTTTGGGTCGTTATGGTTACCTTATATCCACTTGTGGTGAGCTTATAAAAAAACACTAATGTACATATGATTATATAGACTTGGCAGAACAACAAATACAAAATGATGACGAACTGGGCGAGCATTATGAAGAAGTCTCTAAACCGGTAACACCCAATCAGTCCTGCAACTTTGGCTACTCCATTCCTGACGACATTGCCTTTGCGTATTCCATTGGTGCTGCTCTCTGGGAGAGGGTTATCTTGTAGGAGAGAGCTCTTTAGCAGCAGGGATTTGGGGTAAGCTTCCTCTGCCTCATGTATAGTCTAAAACCGTTTTGTGTCAGTTGATGGTGAAATTGTCCACTAGATCACATCACGAGCTCCACGAACTATAGATTCGTGAAACCCTCTCTTTGAGCACCACATAACACTAAAACACGGAACAAGATTACAAACGCAAGACAAACAACATAGGATCACAAGGAAGCAAAGCATGCATTGATCGTATACCAAAAGCACTAAAAATATCACAAGTTTTTGCTGCTTAGTATGGTGTTATATTACCACCACATCGAAAGAGGGTGCAATACTACCACTGAGTTCAGCATGTGAGGGGCTAGTATATGTACCACCTCAATAAAATATACATGCCATAACCAGTTTTGTAGTCCTCGCTACAACATTGAGTTCATCAAACATGTTTGCACCACCAACACCGCACCCCCAACAGTCCTATCACTACACATAGTAGTGCTTGACCAGGAAGGTCCTGAGCCAGGGCTTCTGGTGCTCGTCTGTCATTATAACGTAGCCCATACCCCGTGCCTTGTTGTCGAGGAGGTGACTGAGAGCTACCAATTTGGCCTCGGGACTGAACCCAGTAGTGTCCATGACAACGTTGCACATGCCAGGGTGCATGTCCACATGCGTGTTGTCTCTGATGGCAGATGCCACCTCCTTGACAGCCTCAGTTATGCTAGTGAAGACAAGATGCAACCTCCTTGACGACCTCGGTTATGCTAGTGAAGACAAGATGCCACCTCCTTGACGGCCTCGGTTATGCTAGTGAAGACAAGATGCCACCTCCTTGACGGCCTCGGTTATGCTAGTGAAGACAAGATGCCACCTCCTTGACGGCCTCGGTTATGCTAGTGAAGACAAGGAACTCCTCATCCACCAAGGCACCCCTCTCAGGTGGCTCTGGTACATTCTCATTATCCTTCTCACCGCCATCTATGGGGTTGATGTCTGACTCTTGGGTACCAATATCAGGATAATCAGGAGAAGTCATATCAAGAGACTCACTAGATCCCATGGTAAACTTGTCAACAGCCAAACCGAAGTAGAAGATGGTATGCATATGGAATTAGTTCTGGATGGGCTTATTGAGAAACTCATCGTCTTTGGGGTAATCATAGGGACGAAAAAATGGTGAAATTAGTGAGACTTGATAGGTTATGCTAATCAGAATGTGAACAAAGTTAGACATTTAGGCTAACCAGAATGATGCTCATGTAGTGCTCTTCCTCCAAGATAATACTCTAAGTCTCCTTATTGCATTGTGCACCACTAAGGTCTTTAAGATTTGAACCCTGGATTCATCTTGCTCTCCACTTTTTGAGGTTGTTATACACCAGAGTCAAGGTGATCTCATTGCCTGAGAACTCAAACACTAACTTCGCAATGATGTTGAGGTGCACCTCCTTACTCCTTTGTTATTCTTTGTCCCAGAGGCGATGATATCGCACATCTTATTCAACAAGAAGGTGGACAAGAAAGTAGGCCACTTCATGGTCGTCCCCAGCTTGGACGCTTTGTTCTTCTCTTTCGAAACCCTTGATAACCAGCTTTCTAGCTTTATCTCGTGCAACAACGTTCTCGGGCATCTCGACCAGTTGGGAAGAAAGCCTAAGAACCTCGAACAACTCCGAATCTTGAGAAACCAACATCTCAAACATATGAGAGTCCAACACATAGGAAGGGGGCCGGCGGCTATCTGACTGCACTATGGCGAGGCTAAATTCCTTGGCACTCATGTCCTACAATGGCTACCATCAAGACAATGGCATAACTATGGGGAGGGGGGTTTGGCGGTGAGCCTAAGGGGTGAAATCGGGAAGCAGAATGCTGACGGTGACAAAATTTCTACGCCGTACTTTTGGGTACGCGCGCGAGCTCGCGCCTTCGCCAAGATTTCACGAGTTCAACACCGCGTTCCCGCATTTTGCACGCGAAGAGGGTGACTCTGAAAAATGGCCGGTTCGGCCTTTTTTCCGATCATGTCTGATGGCTTTGGCTAAGGGGTGTTTCAAGCTTCATACTGTGTAGATACGGTGTGCGACCCAGACAACCAAACGGACAATTTTTGTGTTCCACGGGCTAGTCTTGTGAGCAACCATAGACGGCCAAGAATATCATTTATGCGGCACGCCTATGTTCGGCTCCCACATAGACGGTGCAGAACAGTAATTAAACCCCGCCCACGTTTTCTCCTCCTCCTCAAAGGCGAAAATAAATCACAAAAGTTACCACTAACGACGCCATTGCTGCACCAAATATGTCACTCCCGCACCATTCTTCCGACGCAAAACGGATCGGATTCGGATGCATCCTCACCCGTGATGGAGCGCCATATCTAATCCTTACCCAATATACTAGCATATCTTTTCGATGCTCGCCCGCGTTCTGGAAGCAGGAGCTCGCCTTTTTCTAGTGGCCGAACTTGTCTTGCCGGCGATGATGGACGACAGACACCATCCGAGCGGTCCGTTTCACTTGCCGTTTTGTACCTAACCGGGATGTGTTCAGCCGTCACCGATTCGGCTACCGGTGCATGGTGGTTTGGTCACCCACTCCTGTAACCTCCCAACTATCTCGCTACTGCCTAGTACTCATCACGTCCCTGATTGGTGTTTGGTGTCCTGTACCATCGAGGGTTAATGCTTTGCTTCCAGAGCACACGTTTAGTTTCTGCATTACGAGCTGCCTAGCTGGTATTCTTGTGGTTTCTTTCTTCCTCCGGATCATATCAGGTTCATGTGTCGAGAAACCCTGAAACGTGTTTGATATATCCACGAGATATGCTCGGTGCAAGATATCGTGACTGATCACTGTCAGGTCACGGCGAATTTTTTTTTGTCCAAAGTGCAAACACACCGCATAAATTAGTCTCGTGGCGGTTATACGTCGCATCATCTGCTTGCAGCCAGTCCTAATCTCTTCGCCGATGGTGACGATCAGTTGAGATTCTACGCGCCAAACGATGAGCCCATATACTAAACCAGCAGGTAGGCGTTGACAACTTACAAGTTTTTCTTTCAAGTTGAGGCCATTCTGTTGAGTTACTGAATTCCCGAGACAGGTTGGCGTTACTTGAAGCATTACGGCACATATACATGGCATTGGCAGTTTAGGCGTTTTTACAATTTCTCATGATGATATGTAACTCGCCTTTTTATTTTCGCTGTTTTGATACTTTGTGGGCATGTGGATGTGTGCATCTTAGTTATGCAGAGGCTGGGGCTATGCTCCCATTTCTAAAAAAAACATATACATGGCCGAATTTCTGATGAAGTTTTCTGTACCGTGACAGTCCCCTAGTTTACGGGTTTGAGGTTATCAAGTTACGTCTCGAGAAATCCCGCGTCATATGGCCAATGCGCCAATAATCCTGGTCCTGTTTTTTTTACCTACTGATAGATTTTTATCTGAAAAGTAATCTAGTTGAGGTGAATGAACGAACACATTCTGTATTTTCTCTGAACTCCTTGGCGTTTATATATGTTGGCAGCAGTTCATCGCCAACCTCCACTATAATAAGTCTGCAACTCTGTATAGTGGACGTTCAGATGATCCACTGCTATCTGGTTTCAGTGGGATGGCACATTGGCATCTCCAGTTCGGGAGGCACCTTCAAAAGCGCGCTCTGGCAATAATTCAAAGCGGATGCATGCATCGCATCTGCTGAGTGTACAGTACATTGCTGGGCTCGATCGGTTCCTGATTCCTCGATCCGGCGCTAAGTCATTCCGCAATCATCTATAGAAAACAAAACGGTATCGATCTCAGTAGCCTAGTCTTCTTCTCTGCCTCGATCCTACCCGAATAATCCGTCTAGAAAGATGCGCCTTTCCGGCCGCGCTCTCCGGAGCTCTGAAGAACAGTGAGCAGTAGTATTCAGAGCTCTGAACGTCGTCGTGAGCTTCAGGTGCATGCGCACACTGCTGTTCCTGTTAAAGAAAAACAGTGAGCAGTGCAATCCATACAAGTGAAGCGATTACTATTTCGTAGGCATTGCGTTGCGTGGTGCTGCTGCATTCCATGGCGGCTGCCGAGCAACGCGGAAGCAGTCGCGTGCACACGACAAGATCACCGCATTGTTTAGGCAGCTGAATTTTGTGGTTTGTGCGGACGAAAGAACCTGAAGTCCTGAACCCCTCAAGTAGCAGAATACGTCTTTAAAACATCATCGGCTGCTGTTGACACTGACGCATGGATAGATAAGACATACTATATACCAGGGCGGAGCCAGGATTCAGATATAGGGGGGCGAGACAATAATAATCGCCCTTTAAGTATAGTGTACAACAATATCGTGTGCAAAATAAAATCATATATCATAACTTTAGCTTATATTTACGGAGAAAAATCAACTTTAGCCTATATAAGAATTCCAACATATGTTTGGCAATGGAAGAAAGCTTATTTCTTCCAAAGTTTTAATATAGCTCTATTATTAACCAAGGATCTGATCTAAATTTGGCACTAACTAGACTCAAGATAGATGCAATTGATCGTGCAAATGAAATATGTCCAATTATTTTATTTGTTCCCTTTTTATTAGAGAAATGGAGCTAAATTGAAACATAAAGAGTGATTGAATTAGTATATCATGTACCTTAGACAAACAATCCAGTGGTATGAGGACGCGGCGGATGTGCGGCAAACGGCGACAATAATCAGCGGCGGCCGCCGCCTGCCCTGCATACCACGTTACTCAGCTCCATAGACAAGGTAATCAAGTTCACAGCCAGCAGATTGCGAGCGGGAGCATCATGCGGCGGAGGCGATGTTGCATCAAGATCGATCCAAGAGAGAGCTGGCGGCGCCGGGATACACACAGGTTTCAGGATCGATTGCCTAATGCCTATACAAGAGCAGCCACGCGGATGGGCTTTTTTTTGGCTTGCTGGGCTTCGGTGGACACAAGGTTTCTTGGATTACTACGGGCTTTAAGCTCAAGTATATAATGTCTGTTGCGATTAGTGGCTGTACGAGTATATACACACTACTATACGTGACGTATATTTGTTGGGGGGGACGAGCCATTGGGGGGGGGGGGGGGGGGGGGGGGGTCTCACCCCTGCTAGCCCCCCTGTCTCCGCCCCTGCTATATACTCCAGAAATAAACCTATGAGACCGAGGCGACGGCATGGATGATTGCTCCAGAAATGGCTATTCTAACATGGGCTCTCTGCCGGCTTGACACGTTAGGTGCTCTCGGAATATGTCACGGTTTCTTTCCGGTTCTGTTGATTTTCGGATAGAGTAGGGCGTGGACCGTGTGGGGTGGATTTTTACAAGCAAGTTTTGGGCCTCATGATTATGCATCCACATGTTATAGTTTTGCCACGTCCACTCGCCCCCTACATTTTGTTTTCACCTGCTACTTCGAGTTCGACGAGCCAAAACCACATGTTGGCAATGGCATGTCACATGGTACTCTCGCCTTCAGAACGACCAATGCAGTTGTCTGCTTGCTTCTCCGTGCGCGTAACTACTGATTGCTAATCTGCACATCCACACCGGATTGCATCGTGGATGGAGAGGAAGAACCGGAGAAGACTCAGTTATGGCTTAGCGGGCCGTTGGACCAGACAATCGCGGCATTCTGCTTCTTCAACGGTTCAACCTTAAGTTCACCACGTTAAAAAAGGTACATCGCCATTTTCTAGGGTTCCTCTATGTCTCGCTCCTTGTGAGTCAAGAGATCGACCCAAATTCGAAAATCAAAAATCGTTCAAATTCTAAAATCGTTCAGATTCGAAAACTGTTCAAATTCGAAAATCGTTCAAAAAATTGTTCAGATTCGAAAACCGTTCAAATTTGAAAATCGTTCCTATTCGAAAATCGTTCAAAAAAATGTTCAGATTCAAAAACCGTTCAGATTCAAAAAATCGTTCCTATTCGAAAAAATTTCAAATTCGAAAATTGTTCAAATTCAAAAATTATTCGCATTCAAAAATCTTTCAGATTCGAAAATTGTTCATATTTGAAATTTGTTCGAATTCGAAAATCGTTCAAATTCAAAATTGTTCATACTTGAAAATTGTTCAAATTTGAAAATGTTTCAGATTTCAAAATTGTTCAGATTCGAAAATTGTTCAGATTTTAGAAAATATTCGGATCTAAAAAAACGCTCAGATTTTAAAAAATAAAAAAGAAAAAGACAGTAGACATACCTGACGGGCCGCAGCCCAACTAAGCGCCACAGGGAAGAGCCCTGTGCGGCGCGTCCCGCTCGCGCCGCTGAAGGCGGTGAAAAGGAGCGCCCGCTAGTGCCTGCGCTTTCTAGCACTGAGATTATTGAAATTCGAGGCCCACTAGTGACGTGTACGCAATATTCAACGGCTGCGAAAAAGGGCCTTATTGCTATATGACGCTCCTAGCGTCCGTTACCAGAGAGACGCCCACGCGCGGTGGTGTAGTGGGCTGACCCAAACTAGGTACGCTTTTTTTTTTCCATTTCCCTTTTGGGTTCCCTCAAAAAACAATCCCTTTTGGTTTTATTTTTTCTGTTTCTTGTTTCCTTTTTCGGTTTGTGTTTCTAAAAACACAAATTTCAAGTTTTTACTTTTATTTATCTTTTTCAACCTGTTTATTAATTTTTATTTTATAATATGAACTTTTTATTTTTTGTATAATGTGTGAGCACCGTTTTTGAACATGTGAACAAATTTAAATGTTTTACTTTTCATTTATTTATTTTTATTTTCAACATGTTTATATATTCTTATTTTATAATATGGAAGTTTTTTTTTTAATGTGTGAGCAAATTCTTTGAACATTTATTAATTATATAAACAATTATTCACTAACTTTATAAATACATAAGACAAAGAAAAATGAAAAAAAAAAACCAACAAATTAAATGAAAACGAAACCATAATATGAAAAGTTAACTTATTTGCCTGGCCCAATAGCAACCCTCGTGTGTGCATTGTCTATATAACGGACGCTTGAAACATCATATAGGAGCTCCCTAAAAAAGGGCTATCTGCTTCGAAAAATAATCTTTTTTAGTTTTAGTAAGTTTTTTATAATTACATGGAGTTATAATACTTTTCTAATTAAAATAGATTTATTTATTACTCATCGGGATTACAATGCTTCTCAACGATCTGAGCTAAGTGCTTTGGAATTCAGTGTAGCCACTGAGAATTGTTGCTCTCATTATTGGCCCTATAAGCATAGCGATGATCTGCTCGATTAGCCGGCCTACCAACAAAAGCAATACTGAAGCTAGATTTTTCGAGAAAGGAAATATATTAATAACAAGATGATAGCAATTGCATTCAGACTCCACAACAACATAATGTTTAGAGTAAGTATAGACACCTAGGATACACACGGCAAAAAAACAAAGGAAGAAGAAAAAAGAAAACAAAGACCCTACCGAAGCAATCTCCTGTAGCTCCTTAACTCCTGACATATACTGGCTATAATCGATCTACTGGCACCTGCTTGTCACCCTATCGGTAGCTTGCATCCACATTAATTTTGTAAACACAATGAACCGGTTTATTACATCTGGCCTTGACACGAGTATGTACTGGTTGTTTTTATTTCCCTGCTTGAGCAAGGTCCATCATGGTGTCTAGCCTCCATTTAACAGATTCCACCTATAACAATGAAAAATCCCAAATGAAAAAAAATCAGTAGCCAAAACAATTGTGTGTATTCAATGATTCATCCTATTGAGTATATAAACAAACAAGACCATCGTGGTTTGGACAGAAGTTTTTAACAATTTCTAAACAAATTTTTTGGTGTAGTTGATGATTTATCCTGTAAGTATGAAAAAACCCAAATGAAAAAAATCTTTATATTATGGCCTACGCCGAAATAATAAAATCTTATACTCCCTCCGTCCCAAAATAACTGTCTTAGATTTGCCAAAAAGTGGATGTATCTAGACATGAAACAAGTATAGATACATTCACTTTTAGACAACTTTGAGACACTTATTTTGGGACGGAGGGAGTATATTTTGAAGATTTAAAAGTGTGTATACCAAATTTCACATTGTTCTTATTTTTGTGTAGCTTAGAATCATTAGTTCATTACACGTTTGTGGGATACATCATTTACAATATGAACTTTCTTATTTTAAAAAACTTGTAAATGTATTTTTGAATTTTTTAACTGAATGGGTTACTAGAGCTCGGAAGCGAGAAATCTCCACTCAATAAATTGGACACAGTGACAGGTCTTTGACGATGTTGGTTTCTTTAGCGGAAAATCATTTCGCCTCCTGAGTTCCAGTGCTCTCTATCTATTTTAAAAAAAATCAAAAAACATATTTACAAGTTTCAGAAAAATCTGGAAAAATAGTATATTTTTAATGATGTATCGCACAAAGGTGCAATGTCTTTATTTGAAATATTTAATATTCTTAGCTAAAAAATGGCAAAATATTGTATATTTTAGAGATTTAAAAGTGTGTAGATTTATTCGCAAAAAAAGTTCACAGATATAAATCCACAACTTTGTCATTTTGTATAGCTCAAAATATAAATTATTACGAATCAGAATTGTTCACGTTTGTGGGACACATCATTGACAATACGCAGTTTTATAAAAAACTTTTAAATATGATTTTTAAACTTTTGTAAACAAATAGATAACTGGACCCGGTACATAGAAATCTCTACTCTTTCTTTAGCTATTGCCAGAATTGCTAGCCAATGTAAATTTGTCTAGTCCGATTATAGATGAGACTTGGGGCTGGATTTTAACGCAGGCACGGCAACGTATCAGCCAGTTTACGACGTCCACGAAGTACCACGGATACGCTGATACGCATGCAGGAAGGGAACCGGGACATGGACTAGTCGATCCCCATCGCCGTCGCGGGTATATTTGACGCCGACGGTGCGCCACCAGCCATGTGCCGTGCGGTGCAGGCGCGCACGTACATACCTGCTGATGATTAGGGGTCCGTTCCAAACGCGCTGATACAGGTTGGTCTGCTGGCTCGTGCCGAAAGTTAGAGCATATCCACCGGGGCCTCCAATGGGTTGTCCGGCACCCCAATTGAGGCCCAATTGGAGGTGCCGGACACATGTCCGGCCAAATTTTGGAAGCCGCCCACAGCGGCGCCCTACAAACGCCCGCCCCCCAAACGCGAGCAATTGGTTGAACACCTTGCCGGCGTCCTAACCCTAGCCTACTCGTCGTCGTCGGTGTCTAGCTAGGCGTCGTCGCTCTCGTCCTCGTCGAGAACGACGTAGGCGGAGGAGGAGCCGGCATGGCTGGTGGACGTGTCGTCTTGGCGGGGCGTGCACGGCTGCAGGAGGCGCCGCCGAGGAGGACAAGGCCGCCGTTGCCACCGAGGTGGCGAGCGCGGCCATGTAGTCGGGGTTGTCGCGCTCGATGGTGGTCGCCGAGTCTACGAGCGCGGCCAGGAACCCCGGCGTGTCGCCGTCGTGCTTGTTCCGCAACGGGGACGGCACGTCGAACCCGTACGGGATCGTCTCCACCTGAGGCGGCGGCGTCCTGGGCCTACGGCGGCACACGTAGAGCCGGCCGCGTGGTGGGGAGTGGGCTCGGGGTTGAGCGCGCTCCCGGATGACGATGCCGCCGCCGCCTCCACGACGCGGCGGCGATCGCCGCTCCTCCTTTACCCTGGAGAAGCGGGGTGGCGCGCGGCGCTGCTGGTTGTCGACGACGCGGCGTCGCGGTGGCAGCGGCATCAGCCGAAACGGGGTAGGGTTCCCTGTTGCGGCGTGCCGGCGGGCGGCTTCGATGGCCGAAGCCACCGTGTGGCCGGTCCTCTCCCACTAGTCGTGCCGCCCCTCCGCGTTCCAGCGGCCCGGCGGCGTGTGGCCGTCGTATAACGACTCCGCCTCCCGGCGCTTCCGCTGGAAGCGCGCCATCCACGCCGCCCAGTTGTTGTTCTCGTACTCCGGGTCGGCGCGCTCCTCCTTTGTGA
This sequence comes from Poa pratensis, assembly GCA_947311845.1. Classification (NCBI taxonomy): domain Eukaryota; kingdom Viridiplantae; phylum Streptophyta; class Magnoliopsida; order Poales; family Poaceae; genus Poa; species Poa pratensis. The sequence goes on from CAMZMU010000063.1 coordinate 19,408,969, forward strand.
GCCAGCTCCGGCGCCGGGCGATGGCGCGCGCGATCTGGTCCGGCGTCACCGGGAGCGGAGGAATCGGGAGCCCGCCGTGGAACGACGTCGCCCAGTGCTTCGGGAGGCGGGACGAGCAGCCCGTACCGGAACAGCTCCCACGCCTCCTCGGTGCCGATGGTGCGCCCGGTGCAACTGTTGACCGCCTCGTCGTTGTTCGCCATTGCGCGGTGACGGAGTTGGGCGCGGCGACGGAGGTGGAAGAGGGGGATGTGGGAAAGTAGGCGAAGATGGTGACTGCGGCGATGAGGGCGCGGCGAGTGGCCTTTTATGGGAACGGCGAGGGAGGTGAGCGGTGCGTGAGCATCCACGCCGGCGTAAATGCATTCGCCGGCGCGTGGACTGCCGCGCACGCTGTCGCCGGCGTTAATGCGACGCGTGGTGGCAGTCGCCTGCCGCCGTGTAGTCGCCTCGCCTCCCGTCACGTCCAGTCTCGGAGACCGCCCGACGACTGCGCCTCATTAACATGGCGGAACGGCCTCCTGCGCGCCATCATTAACACGGGCACGGCGGCCTGTGTGTATGACGGGTGGGCCACCCCTGTCAGAGGCCGTGTCCGCCCCATGTCCAGCACCCCCGAGAGGGCCTCCAAGTTGGTGCCGGACCAATTCTGCGAGGCCCGACCCTTTGGAGGGTGCCGCTGGTGGCGTTTTTTGGGGTCCAACCCCCCAATGGACCTTTGGGGGTCCTTTGGAGGGTGTCGGTGGAGATGCTCTTACGGGGTCTTTGATCTCTCAGTTCTGCCTACACATTCTTTAACTGTATACGGTATCCTAATCATCATTGGGTAGGCACTACCCGCCCCCCACGCGTTGCCCCCAGCGGCGCCAGGGGAAAAAAGGCGGCGCCGCCGAGCTCTCTCCCCACCGCCCCCACCCCTGCCGCTGTCGTCGCTGGCTTCGTCCGCGGCGGTGGCGGCGCCCCCCGCTGCCAAAAGGTGGTCGGGGGGTGGCCCTCGCGAGCTCGAATGGAGGCGGACCGGCCCGTAGGGGCGGCGGCGGTCGGGGTTTGAGGACGCCGAGCCGGCGGGCTCGGGCGGCGATGGTGGTCGGCGGCACCTTCTGGCGGCGGCGTGGCGAGGGAACCGTTGGCGCGGCGGGCGCCATCGCTGGCAAGGGAACCGTCGGCGCGGCGCTCCCGCGCGAACCTAGGCCCCGTCGGGTCCGTGCGGGCGGTGAGCTCGCTGTTCGCGTCGCACCGGGCGTGCGGGCGGTGCAGGGGCGCCGGTCCACGGAGACCGGTTGTGGAGGCGACGAAGTTGGTCGGCGGCTGGCCGGCCGGGCTGCGCGGGCAGGCACATGGCATGTCATCGTCGAGCGAAAGCACTGCTGCGGGTGTTTCCCGGCGCAGGCGGTGGCGACGCCTCCGGGCGCCGTTTCCCTCCTTGGAGGCACCGTCGAGACGCGATGTTTGCCTTCTGCTCGTGCCACTTCGGGGGAAACCCTAGATCTTCCGGGATCGGGCGGTGGTGGCGTCCTGCGTCATGCTCCCCCTTGGGGGCATCGTTCTTGAAGTGTGACCGGCCGGAGGGACCTGTGGTTGCGGGAGGTGGCGGCGAGGGTGTCGAGGCTAGTGTGGCGGCGGCAACAGCGGCTGTCTTTTAGGCCGGGGCGGCGACCCCGGATGTTGGTACGACGTCCGTGGTCTGCGTGCAGCTCTCCCTGGGCAGTTTGGGCTGCGGGTGGCTGGTTCGTGCGGCGTCGTGGATCGGTTGCGAGCGGTACAATGTCGGGACGGCGGTCCCGGAAGGGGGTATTGGCGGCGAGGCTGTCGGGGCTGCTGGGGCAGCGGCAGCAGCGGTTGCCTTTCAGGCCGGGGCGGCGGCCCCGGATGTTGGTACGGCGGCCGTGGTATGCGAGCGGCTTACCTGGTGCAGCTTGGGCTGTGAGTGGCCGAGTCGTGCGGCGTCGTGGCCCGAGTGTGGGCGGTGGCATGTCGGGGCGGCGGCCCCGAAAGGTGGTCCAGGTGGTTTGCGCAGGGCGTGATGGAGAGTTGGATGTCGGGGCGATGGCTCCGAGTTTTTCTGCATCATCGAGGGCTATCCTCCTTGTGTCGTTTGGGCAACAAGGTTGCTCTCAGTGCTGTTCGTCGTCGAGGCTCCCCGGTGGTGGCCGCTTTCATCTGCGACGGAGTGTCCCGTACCTGCTCCTCTCATAGCAGTTGCGGATTCTTCTCTCCGGCAAGGGTGGATTAATGGCCGGCTGGCCGTGGAGTGGGTGTTGTGTGGGCTTTGCCCCGTGGTGTTCGTTGTATGGTTTTCACCCGGTTTCTTCCGCTAATAAACCGGGCACCTTCTGCTTAATTAATGGTTAAGGCAAAGCTTTTGCCTTCGGTTTAAAAAAAGGGTAGGCACTTACTGTGCATGATCAACTGATGGATTGTAGTGGGAATAAGGTTTGGCATTGGTCTCTTTCAGCGCAATTTGGAGGTTTCCTGGAGCAAGACCGATCCAATGATGAAGAGCGCGTTGATTGGCGAGTTGAGAACGAAAGGTTCTGCTGCACTGCCACTGCATATATCTCCAGCTTTGTTACATAACACTGTAGTTGGTCTTCATCCGTTGGCTTTTTTCTTGACAGAAGACATAAGCTTTGCCATTTCATTAAACAGAATGGGTACATAAAATTGGAAGAAACCGACAACAATCACCCATTATTAAACCTAATTTTTTTTACTCCCCTAACATGAAGTGACTCAAATGCTTTGAACCGGTTGAACGCGGTTTTATACATCTTTGATAATGGTTGTGAGGACGGCTGTCGCTGAATTTCTGAACACCATAATGTTTCTTTCTTTCCAAATATACCAGAACAACAGGGGAGGCGAGGGACACGGTCTTTCGGTTCATGGTCATGCACCCCTTGTGCAAAATGCATTTGAAAATGTTAAACAAAATTACAAAAAATCGGGTGTACATCCGAATATTTTATATTCGCGCAAAAAAGTTTCGTGAAAAAAACATTTTTGTGATTTATATTAAAAAAATCACATGAAAAATCATTTTGGAGCACCGGATTGAAGAGTTTGCCGAAGTTCAAGCTTGAAGACAAACCCGTGAGACGACGACCTTATGACCATACAGGCCTAGAAGCGTATCAAGCTCTAAAGAAGAAATGATTTGCCGTTTCATAAATTTCCTTGCAAAACTGACACAGATCAGAATGCGGCCATCCTCACCGATGAAGACGGTCATCAGTCCAAAGTTGTTCATGAATTGTAACTCCAGCGTGATAATTTGCATTTTTAGAGACGCCACCGATATATTTTGAGCTGAAAGTAAAGGGCTAGAGCTGTTCCTACATAACATGTTTTAGGAGTTCAGTCTGAATTCCAAAACACCTTATGAAATACGGAGAATAGATGGCTTAATTACGACGTAACCCTATCTTGATCCGGCTAGCCAAAATGCTCTGCTTGACTGACTTTGTATGCGGCCCAAATATTATGTCGAAACTCAAGTACGAACGTGCGTATATTCGACTTCCGAAAAATCTGTTGACGTGCGTTTTTTGAGTATCCTACTCGCATGTTTTACCCCACACTAGACTTTTTTTTTTTTTTTTTTTTGTGCATACTTGAATTCATACTAAAAAGATTACAACCAGCAAGCAAGCAAACGCAGAGGAAAGCGAAATACAGAGCGGAACCAGAAGGAAGCACTGCAGCACCAAACCATCTTCAACCTCGATGACACCGAACGCGGCCGTCCTCCACCGTCGACGACGAAGCAGGCACCAGCCGCCGGCACCACAAACCCGGAGAACGGGGGAACTCCTTGCCCTGAGGCGTTGTCGAGCCGCATCCACCACCATCCCCGCAGAGATGGATCTTCTTCGCACTGAGGACCATCGGCCGGGGGAGGCCCCCGAGCACCCGCCGCTCCAGCTCTGGGGCGAGCGCCCCAGATCTTCAGCCCGCTCACCACGAACCCCTGCAGCAGCCTCCTCCTCATCCCTCTGCAGACCGCCCAGATCCGCCGCACCCGGATCTGGCCTAGAACGGAGCGAAGGAAATCCGCCGATTTCCCGGCTCCCGGAAGTCGCGCGCGAGACGACGGAGCTCCATGGAGCGCCGCCGGAGGGGAACCACGCCGACAGCAAAAACCCGACCAGCACCACCGCCACCTCCGGAGCACCACTGGCCGGCCACCACACGAACCCTACCCTATATACACGCCGTGAGACGGGCTTCCCCCACCCTCCCGCTGCCGGAGCAGCCGACGGAGGGGGAGGAACCCACGCCTCACCACCGAAGGTGGTGCTGGTCGGGTTTTTGCTGTCGGCGTGGTTCCCCTCCGGCGGTGGCGCTCCATGGAGCTCCGTCACCTTCTCCCCCGGCCGATGGTCCTCAGTGCGAAGAAGATCCATCTCTGCGGGGATGGTGGTGGATGCGGCTCGACAACGCCTCAGGGCAAGGAGTTCCCCCGTTCTCCGGGTTTGTGGTGCCGGCGGCTGGTGCCTGCTTCGTCGTCGACGGTGGAGGACGGCCGCGTTCGGTGTCATCGAGATTGAAGATGGTTTGGTGCTGCAGTGCTTCCTTCTGGTTCCGCTCTGTATTTCGCTTTACTCTGTGTTTGCTTGCTTGCTGGTTGTAATCTTTTTAGTATGAATTCAAGTATGCACATTACAAAAAAAAAAAGTCTCGCCTAATCGTTTTGACTTCGCCGCCGGCCGCCGGGTGCCCGAATCTGAGACAACAAGGACACGCATTGTCAACCACACGTGCGCTCATGAACAATATGCGTTTGCCCGAGTACTAGCGTGCGTGCAAAATACAGTACCTAGATACGATACGACGACTTGGAAATTGGAATGAATCAGATCTGCTGCGATATTGTACTGTAGTAGACTGTGGTATAATGGCATAGTTTATTTTTAAGGGAAAGAGAAAGAAAAGAACAGGCGTCTCGGTCACCTCGTCGTAAACCGACAAACGGGTCCCATGTAACTGACCAGAGCACGGCTCATTCCCGCCCCGCACGTGCGGGGCAGCCTTTATCTCGCAAGACCTCGCGGGATCCTCTGCGACCGAAGAAGCTCACGAGATTTTTTTAAACGATTCTCGTATTGTTTGTTCCTCCAGTTGCTACTCAACTATGCACAGAAGATCCCGCTGCAACCACTGCCCAGCTGTGCCGATGGCATCCCCGTGAATAACCGCAAACTCCGTTCCTTCTCACCGTGCCCGCAAACCCACACGCCGTTAAGCCCCGCCGCGTGGCTCCTTTATCATTACGCCCCTTCTCTGCGGCGACGCTCGCTGTGAGCTCGTAACGTCTCCCTCCCTCCCATCATTCATCCATCAAGATTCAAGAAACACTCCCAAGAAAGAGAGAGCGCAACCGCACCAGGGAGATGAAGGCGGAGAAGCCAGCGGTGGCCGTGGCCGTCGCCGTCGGGGACGAGTGGCGGTGCAGGAAGCACACCGCGGCGAGATCCGGCGGCGGGGTGTGCCCGTACTGCCTCCGCGACCGGCTGCTCCGGCTCTGCCCCAGCTGCGCGCGCGTGCGGCCCTGCCCCTGCGCGTGCGCCGCCTCCCCTTCCTCCTCGTCCTCGGCGTCCGGCGAGAACGCCGTCGGCCGCGTCCACAGCCTCATCGAGCGGGAGCACCGGATCGCCCGGTCCCGGTCCGTCGCCGCGTCCTCCTCCGCCTCCGCCGCGCTGGCCTCCGTGTCCGCCGGCGGCGGCGTCGGCGGGAGGCGAAAGGCCAAGGCTTGGGGTGGACGCCGTTCTGGAAGGCTTCGTCGGCCAAGGAGGTGAGCGCGGAGGAGGAGGAGGAGGAGCGGCTGGGGCTGGCGAGGTCCAGCTCGGTGTCCGCGACGGCCGTGGAGGCGAAGGTGGTCGCGGCGAAGGCGGCGGCGGCCAAGGCGCGCTGGGGCTGGCACTTCCCGAGCCCGATGAAGGCGTTCAGGCAGCACCGGAGGTCGTCGGCGAGCATGCCGGAGCGGGGCTGAGATTCCTCCTCGCCTGCTGCTAGTGGGGAGATCGATCTCGTTGCTTTAGGAGGTGATTAATTAACTATAGTATGGCTTTTTCGCTTTTGTGGCTCGCGTGCTAATGTGTCATGGTGATTAAGCTCAGATCCGACTGGAAAGCCTGTGATTTGGGTACAATGCACGCATATACCTTTGTTTCTCTATATATATGCGTTTCCCCTGCCCCTTGGTTGCACCATCAAATTGGACATTTCAAGCTCCCCGATTTGATCTGCACACTGCTTTCTTTCTAGTACCATATCATTTGGTCCATATGTGAATGTGGTCTTTGTCGAAACAGAGTTAAGCACGGTGCTACCGGTATGATTAGCTCGAAAGGAAAGCAGCACGGTGTCAATTGCTCCATTTGTTTAGAGCTCTGGAGTAGTACTAGGTAAAAGTACGTGGGCGGCTAGATTAGCTTGTGTGTAGTCGTGCTGCTTTGGGCGGAGCAGGTTTTAGGACTAGCAACAGCCTCACGCGTGCTGTTCTTGGCTCGCCGACATGTGGGCCTACGTTGGAAATAAAGGGTGAAGGAGCTCCTGGACAGCAGCTGGAGCTTTGTCCCCGGCCGGACGGGATCTTTGGAAGAAGATTGCACTGCAGTGTCGTTCACAGTTCACTATCCGCGCTGTTCGCCAATCAGTGAGAGGGCCGGCGTTCGTCCGAGTCCGAGGAGGAGAACGCCAACCCTCTCGATCGAGCCCGTTCGGAGCGGCCGGTTGGCGCCGCGTCCGAGTCATCCCGAGTGTGGACGTGCCACGGAAGCATCGCGACGCCACATGGCGACAAGCCCCTTCACTGGTACTCCCTCCGAGTGAAAGCTTTTTCTCATTCTCTGTCGTTCGGGTGGACGAGGATAGATAGTAGCTCACTGATGCAGAGCGGTCCTCGTGAGGTTAACGTTACGCCTGCTGCTCCTGAGTTCCATTTTGTATGTGCGGGAAAATGGCAGTGCCCCAAGCATTGGCCTGCCTCAAAAGTTGCCCTCAAAACATAATAACTGTGTGGACAAAACTTTACGATTCTACAAACCATTGGTTCTAGGTTAGGCGTCTACGGTAGATGCATCGAGCGACCATGGCTGACCGCAGCCGTCGTCTGGTCATGGATCGCCGCCTCGAAGCAAAATGAGAATGGACCCATGCAGCTTTTGTCCATGAATACGTAGCAATCGATTTTTTTTACCTGACCACTCTTCCAACCGAGGAAAGGTAACCACTCTTCCAACCGAGGAAAGGTAAAAAGAATAGAACTAGCAAGAAGGCCGCTCCCCCCCTCTCTTATCGCTACAGTGCGGAAGAGGCGATTTTTGGGAGCTCACCGTCGATCCACCTTCGCCGCCGGTGAGGCGTGGGTTCCTCCCCCTCCGTCGGCTGCTCCGGCAGCGGGAGGGTGGGGGAAGCCCGTCTCACGGCGTGTACATAGGGTAGGGTTCGTGGGGTGTCTGGCCAGTGGTGCTCCGGAGGTGGCGGTGGTGCTGGCTGGTGTTTTGCTGTCGGCGTGGCTTCCCTCCGGCGGTGGCGCTCCTGGAGCTCCGCCGTCTCACGCGCGACTTCCTGGAGCCGGGAAATCGTGGATTTCCTTCGCTCCGTTCTTCTAGGCCAGATCCGGGCGCGGCGGATCTGGGCGGGCTGCAGAGGGATGAGGAGGAGGCTGCTGCAGGGGTTCGTGGTGCGCGGGCTGAAGATCTGGGGCGCTCGCCCCAGAGCTGGAGCGGCGGATGCTTGGGGGCCTCCCCCGGCCGATGTTCGTCAGTACGATCAAGATCCATCTCTCCGGGATGGTGGTGGTTGCGGCTCAACAACGCCTCAGGGCAAGGAGTTCCTCCGTTCTCCGGGGTGGTGCCGGCGGCTGGTGCCTGCTTCGTCGTCGACGTGGAGGACGGCCGCGTTCGGTGTCACCGAGGTTGAAGATGGTTTGGAGTTGCAGTGCTTTCCTCTGATTTCGCTCTGTTTCTCGCTTTCCTTTGCGTGTGCTTGTTTGATCTTGTTCCTGGATGTACTCTTTTTAGTATGAATCAAGTTTGCACATTATCAAAAAAAAAAGAATAGCAGTGAGAGGGAGGGACTGTTCCTCCTGACACCAACATGATATGGCATTGCTCATCAAGGCTGCAGTACGGCAAAAGCCCACGGCGCTGTCCGATCCTATCGTCCGTCCGTTTCCACTCCACATCGAGGCCCTGCAACATAAACCAAGGGCAATGGCTCTGAATAGCGTCCATGTTTAGATTTTATTAGGGCATCTCCAGCCGCCACCCGCAGCGCCCCCCAGGCGGCTTTTTTAGCGCCGGCGGAAGGAATTTTTTTCCATCGCGCCCCCAGGAGGCCGATTTCCGCCGTTTAGCGCCGCTTTTAGCGCCGGCGTTCCCAGGCCAAACTCAACTGGCCGGTTCGGCCTGGGGGGCAAAAGGCGACGTGGGCCAGCCTTGTCGGCGAGATGAGGCGTTTTCCCTCCCCCTTTTCCCCTTTGCGCGCCAATTCTCCCGCCATCTTCTTCCACATATCCCCTCCCATCCCGCAGCTCCCGCCATTTTTCCCCCATTTTTCCCCATTCGCCCCAGATCTCGCCGCCATGCCGCCAAGGAAGTTCAACGGGCCACGCACCTCCGCCGCCGCCGTCGCCGCATCCTCCTCCACCTCCGTCGCCATGAAGAAGAGGAAGCCCAGGCAGCCGAGGAAGAAGCCGGAAGGCATGAGCAACGCCGATTTGGATCGCGGAATTGGCGCGCTGCAAGGTCGAGACCACCAGCCGCCGGAAGAGGAGCAGGCGCAGCGCGCCAGGCAGCTGGCCGAAGTCGGCGGCGATTCCACCGCCCAAGAAGAGGAGGAAGAAGATGAAGAAGGAGAAGAGGAGGAGGAGGTGAGGGAGGTGGATGCGCCGATTCCACCGCCCAAGGTGAGGATCGGCCTCCACACCTCATCCGCAGTTCGCCGATGGGCCAGCCAATCCCGCGTCGCCTCGCCGTCGGCTACTCTCCTTCGGGCTACTCGCCGTCCCCGTCGCCTCGCTGGAACGTGTCCCCCCACTACGTCCCCGTGTACGCCGACGGCGACCCACTCGGCTGATTCAACCCCAACATCGCCTTCCCGCACGGTGCGCCTCAACCTCCGCCCCCTCCTCCCCCCTATGCAGGATCGCCTGGATACTCGAGCTCGCCGTCGCTTCGCCGCAACCTCAACCCCATCCTGTTCGGCGGGATGCAAGGGGACACCTTCATGGGCGACACTCATCGCCGCCGGATCCAATGCTGCGGCCGCAGCTCCTGGGTTCCTGTCGCTGGCCGTGGAGTCATCGCAGGCCTTCGTCGAGCGGAGACGCAGGAGACCGCCGAGGAAGATGGCGAGCCGGTGGACGAGGTCCCCGGCGAAGAAGAAGCAGCCAAAGGCAAGGCGAAGAAGAAGGTCCCCAAGGTGCCGAAGCCGGCCGAGCCTCGGGTCAAGTGGAGCTACAAGGAAGATGTGCTCCTCGCCAAGCATGGATGAATGTGAGCCAGGACCCGATCATCGCGCAAACCAGAACATGGATAACTACTGGAAGCGGGTCAAGACGTCGTACGATGAGCGCCGGATCGTCGATCCCGAGTACGCCTGCTGCCTTGATCGTGGCGAGAAGGCCATGGCGAACCACTGGGCGGTGATCCAGCATGCTTGCAACAAATGGCACGGCATACAAGAGGAATGTCTACATCGCCCGAAGAGCGGCGGCAACGCCGAGACGGAGGTGAGCTTCTTTTCGCCATGGTTCCCCCAGCTATGCCGTGTTTGCTCATATGCGCCTTGTTCTGCCTTGTAGTATGTCCGCATGTTCGACATGTACCGCGCCGACGAGAAGGTCGAATTCAAGTTCCTCCATGTCTTCACAAGGATCGAGGGGTGCGAGAAATGGAAGCAGCTCCATGACCAACTTCGCAAGGCCAAGGAGTACGTCCCTGACGCGGCGGCAGCTGGAGCGTCTGAAGGGCGCCCGGACGGCCACAAGAAAGCAAGGCGGCGAGGGACGGGGCACCAGCAGCGGCGAAGCTCCAGGCGTCGATCGAGACGTGCATCGCCGATGTCGCTACCAAGGCTGCCAAGAGAGACGAGAAGACAGAGGCGAGGTGGGCGGCGCTCATGGCCAACCAAGGCACCAAGCTGGACCTGCTCAAGACCACCACCGCGGCGAAGAAGAGGAACAACGACCTTGCCTTCCTCATGGCGGCGACCCTGCGGCGATGGACCCCTAGGTTCGGAGTGGTTTATGGCGCATCGTGCGGCCATCCTCTTCCCCGACGACGCCGACACCTCCGCCGAGCACCAATCCGAGTCCCGCCACTGCAGCCGACACGAGCTCGACCTCGGGTACCGTCGACACAGCCACGCCGCCGCCGAGCACTGCGCCGATCGCCACAGCCACGCCGCCGCCGACTGAGCACTGCGCCGATCGCCACTCCGAGCTCCGCCCCTACTCCGACGACTGCACGCATCGACCTGGACGACGACGCCGAGGTGTCGCCGGTGACCATCTGATATGCGCCATCAGCATGCCGAATGTGGCTTCTTTTTGTATGATCGCCTATATGTATGATCGCCAAACTGTGGCTTTCTCTGGATCGCTGAACTCAGGCTGATTTTGGGGCGGGAATATGAACTTTTAATTATGTTGATTTGTGTTCGCCTTGGGTGGCCGAACGAGTGGAAAATCCAACCCCCCAGGCCAAAGTTAGCGCCGGCGCAAAGCCAAAAAGGTGCCGTTTTTCGGCCTGGGGGGGCCGAACGGCTGGAGATGCCCTTACAATGAGAATACGGCAAGGTCAACGCTACGCCTTGAGGCCTTTCATATTTCCTTTTGCCAGCGCAAACTTTGGACAAGTACCAACTTGCATTGAATCCAAATGTTTTGCACCCGCCGCACTCCTCAAAGGCGCCTGTAATTTAATCTTGGCTACAACCAAGATTGGCCCGGTGGAAACTTTGTGAAAAATCCTCGCATTCCAGTCGTTTCAAATCCCTCGATAGGTGAGCATGATGAGAGATGCCAAACATTTCCTCCTATGAGGCCGTGATCTACCGACGGATGTGATATCTTTCCCAAGTGAAGGAACAAAGATTATATCCGACCTTGTTGACAAGAGGTTGCACATCGATGCTTTTGAGACACAACTGTATTTCTGAGACTCAGTTGAGAGTGTAAGCCCAAGATATTGATAGAGAAGCTAGAATGCTATACCATGAGCATTTGCATGATTCCTCAAGGTAAAGGTGTGAACATCAAATGGGGGTCGCGACGCTTTTTTGGACATTAGAAACCAGCCCGTGATATAGACAGCTGGGATGCGACCCTTCGCAACCCGGATTAGCTTTGTGTCATTTGTCATCCTCCGTTCTCTCACTTCTCTGTACCCCCTCTGCTGTAAACATCCGGCTTTTGAGCCTTTTTTATCGAATGAAAAATTCAGGTGAGGAATCTCTCCCCCGGTGACCATTAAAAAAACCTCTAAAATTTCCGCCAAGATGTTAAAATCCTTCTTGGCTGGTACAACAACAAAAAATCGCATCGTCGACATAGAGAGAGGTGCGGATATTGGGTCTACAACCACGAAACGGTGAAAAACACAATTGGTTGTGGGTTTCGTCATAGAGAGAGGTGCGGTTATTGGGTCCGCAACCACGATACGGTGAAAATCTCAATTGGTTGTGGGCTTGTCCACCAGCTTTTGCAAGGGGGTGATGACAAGGTCAAATAGGAGCGGCGGAAGTGGATAGTCTTTTATAAGGCCTCTACCATAGGTGATTGGGTCCTCCTGTACTCCCATCACACCTAGTCAAAGGCCTTTTTTATGCATGTTTCAGAAGAATAGGTGTGTTGGCTCGGAGCAATCTTCTAGCATAGTTACGACGCAAATGAAGTTGTCATGGATACTTTTTTTTGCGAATCAGAAACTTTCATAAATCAATCAGTGGGCTTACAATCCTTCAACAAGATCTGCTCTAAGAAAGGTGAAAGGGCATGGCGCCCCCATGTGTGGTTTTGGTAATTAATGACAATCCCTATGGACTAATGGTTGCATTGAGTTGTACTTGTAGTGTTTGTCCATAGACTGTAACAGCCCAACTTTGAGAACCTGAAAATCTGTATAAAATTTTCACTTTTGCATTGCATTCTTGCATCCTGGCATCCATGCTAACTTGTTGTTCAACAAGTCATTGTTTTGATACCATTTTAAAACATATGCCAACTTGTCTTCCCCAAGTTCCAAACCAATGAAAGCTTCCAAGTTGCAAAACCAAATTCCTTTGACATTGTATATTTGTCAAGGAAGTTCCAAGTTTCACAAATAATGCTTTGCACTTGTTTTCAAAGTTCCAAGCAAATTCAAATTGCAAATTGCCACAAATCCCTAAACCAACCCTTCTACAGGAAAGTGGTTCAAACTATTTTATTTGCAACGCCAATTTTTGTGGAGCTTCTACTTGGTAAGAGGGGCCTCCCCAAATTATTTCATATTTTTCTGGAATGCCTAAGTGCCCCACTAAAATCCCTAAAGTGCTGCTGTTTAAAAGGTTTCAAAAAAGGAAATAGCAGCAGGGACCTATCCGTGATGGAATTAGTTCTGCCAGGGACCTCTCTGTAAAATCGTCATCTCCTTCCTCCTGTAGCCACACCGCCGCCGCGCCCATGCCGCGCCGCACGTCGTCCGGGCCCCCCCCCCCTTCCTCGCTGCCTCTACTAGCCAGGAGCACAGCACCACGCTCACCTACTCCACTCCTCCTCCCCGATCTGTTCCCCTCTCGTTCCTCTCGTTTTTTCTCCCCCACGGAGACGAGCTCGAGCCGGAGCTCCGCCGGCGCGTCGCCGCCGTCTGGGGCAACCTCGAGCCCAGCCAGGACCACCGGAGGCTTTGCATCGTCCTCCTCTACATCCTAACAGGAGGAATCGATCTGGGAAGCCATAAATCACCGCCGCCGTTTCGCCGCGCCATCCCCGTCCTCTCCGCTGCCGTCCGGCCGCCGCAGCGGACGATTTCGTCGCCGCAGTGCGCCACCGAGCCGTCCTCGACCTCGCCAAGCGCCCAGGGTGAGACCCCGTGCCGTTGCGCACCCTTCCCCTCTCCCTATCTTGCACTGGCTCGCCCCACCTCGCCGGAGCAGTACGCCGACGTCGCCGTCCTCTTTTCCTCGCGCGTGCCCGGTCGTGAGAACGGCCAAGGCCGGCCTCTGTGCCGTTCGTCTCTGGCGCTCGCCCGGTCGTTGGGCCAGCCCAACCGGCCGAAAGGCCGGAACTCTCTGTTTCCTGTCCGGTTTTTCAACCGGCCTTAGCCGGGCTGACAGCCGGGCCTCTCTGGCCCATGACCGGCATGTTAACCGGCCCAACCGGCTGTGAGCCGGGAAAACAGTTTTTTTTCCTGTTTTCTTTTCTTTTTTCCATTTCTGGTTTTGTAATATCTTTTAAACGGTGCATCAGAAATTTGCGTGTAAGGTATCAAAATGATCAGCAGCTCAAATGTTATCAAGCCATGCTAATCTCACATCATGATCACAACTATTTAATTGATGTTATTCATAAAATGTTTAAAAGAATTAAATTCGAATAATTATTTAATTCACTAATTATTTCATTGGTACTCCAAAATTTACAAATGAGGTACCAAATTGATCGGGAGAACAAAACCTATCTAATCATGCCATGTTCTTACATATTTGAACCACTTCTTAGAAATGTGACAACTGATACGAAAGTGGACACTAAGCTAAATATGGGGTTGCGTCCAAATAATTGCACTAATTATTTGGCTCTCCATTTAATGTTGCTAGATAAGCTAAATGAAGCTAGCCTCTCATAAACGTGTCATGACAGCATTCTTGTTTGCGCATTGCATTTGTTCAACATGTGTGATGATTGATTGTTCTTCCCGTGTTTTGTGCTCCGATAGATCAAGCAGACGGGGTTCCACCGCAATACCCCGCCGAGCCGTACTATCAGCCCCCTGAGCAAGGCAAGCGTAACCCCCCCCCCGCTCTGAGCATATCTTATCCTATTTTCCGCAATTATTTTGTCCACGATAATATTGCATGCGGTTCTAAATGTCTTTTGCCTGGATTAGAGTATCCTACTAGTTGCATTAGAATACTGTTGACATTACCTGTATCCTTCCTATTAACCACAGGTTTGAAGTGTTGGCCCGAGATAATTATACTTGCCATGTATATGCTTAGCCATGCTTAGTGAAATGCCTAGTGGTACTATGGTGGTACATGCTGGAAACAGGTGTTGACTCGTGACCGCGATGTGATGGTGGAGAATGTGATGATGGAGAAAAAAATGCTTAAAGGTGGGGATGAGAGGCCACATGGGATGTGGTGGGTTGTCTCGTTCTCGCCGCCTAGGTGCGAGTTCTGCACATCCTGAACCAAGACTGAGCGTGCAACCATGCGTGAGGCCTATGCAATTGCAGGAACCCTCATAGACTAAATAACTCGAGCGGGGCTGGCCAGGGTCCTCTAGTTTGGTTTTCCATTTGCGCGTGCGTGATGGTGGTGAACTGAGATGAGGATTGTTGTGTTAGGAAAATAAGTGTCCACGGGACAGGGTGTTGGAGGAGTCACCAAACCTGTCCTACCGGCACTGATGATCCTGGAAAGTCTTTAACGAGGGAGAAGTCGACACCGCTCCCACCCAGCCGGCTCTCCAAGGAAGAGAGCTAAAAGCTAGGTAATGGGCCGGACGGTACGCGTGGCGAAGGAGCTGGGGCCCTTCGGGACTCCGGGGACTTCTTTTGTACACCCCTGCAGGGATAAATCTTTTCGAAAAGCCGTGTCCGCGGTTATGGACGACTTGGGAATGGACGATGATCATAGAATAACTTTAACGGAATGATTAAAACTTGGGTACTAGAGGTACCATTTCACGAATGCAAGGTTGACTTCCTCGAGGGTGATTCGGGGAGGTGCCTTTGTTGAACAGGTAAATGATGGTGATGATGGTTGTTGTTGAGAAAGTGATCTCAAGAGAAAGTGTTACTTCTTACCTCTTTTAAAATGTTCTATTAGTCGATGCCATGGAGTTGTGTTTTATAAATAAAATCAGCTTTATGCAAAACAGCCATAAAACCTTTGAAGCCAATCATCGAGCATATATTAGCTCTAATCTTGCGAGTTCGTCGAACTCAACGTCGTTTGCTTTTTTCAGAGAGGACTTCACCGACCTCGAAGGTGGGTTCTTTGTGGACGTGACGAGTAGTCTGGGGTTCCCAGGTGGCAGCTTGGGACATCTCGGAACAGCTGGCGCTGTGATGTTTATCTGTAGGCCTCTTAGGCCATATTTGGTTCTTGTTGTTTAGAACAACCTAATTCGCTTCCGCTTGTTGTAATGTTGGGTCTGTGACCTCTGGTTGTCATTTGCTATCTTTCTCTGTATAAGAGTTGAACTATATGATTTGTGTCGTAGAGTCTGTGATGTGCCAGTTGTTCCACAAGTCTTGATCTTACTATTATGCTTTGATAGTTGTGCCTGTGTTAAGGCATCAATCGGGGTGTTGCGTTGTCTGGAGTGAGGTGTACCCAGCAACGCCTGCCAAAGGTTTTGGCCGGGGATTGGTAAACCCGTAACCTCCGGTTGTATCGCTTAACCGGTGACACACAGCATCACTGTATAAGTCGGGTCGGGGCCACAAGTTGGTATCAGAGCAGTACTGCCTGTAGGAAACCCTTCTACTGGTCGATGTTGAGTCTAGTGTTTGTGAAAATATTTTAACCTAAAAATGAGTTGTGAAAACCATCTTAGGATTCTTTTTACTCCTTATCTGGTTACCCTCTAATCTCGGAGCAATCTTACCTCAATTTGACTTAAAGGTTTTACTTCTCACCTGTTACTTCAAAATGATTAGAAACGGGTGGGTTCGACCTTTAGTGTTATGTGTCACGTTGCTCCCGCTGCGTTGCAATCCCAAATCAACTCAGATGTTTCTACCGAGTTAATCTTTGATCCTTTCTTTGGGTTTTAACCCACGGACTTGAACATAAGGTCCCGGATTGTGTCAACTAGAGTGTGTTAAGTTGTGATTTCTTAACTCTCACTAGTAGCACATGATGCTGATCTTTGACCCAAGTTCTATCTTGTTGTTTTCCTTCTCGCAAAGTATTATCGTCCCTAGTCTGTGTACTTGTGAAGACGCTAATGCTATTGTTCGACCATTCGGAGAAAGATACTAACTGTGTCATTGTCAAATCTCCAGAATGGCTCGAGGAGGTCGTGGAGGCCGTGGTGGTCGCGGTAACCACAATGATGATGAGGATGATCTGCCGCCACCACCCTCGATGGCTCAAGTCTTGATGGCCATTGAGGAGAACCGTGGGCGCAATGAGCGCTTGCTTGAGCAGTTGGTGCAGCAGAATGCACGGAGGAACGAGTGCAACACTCTCACTGAGTTCCTGCGCTCGCAGCCACCCACTTTGCTGATGCTAAGGAGCCACTGGAAGCTGATGATTGGCTTCGTGCTTTGGAGCGCAAGTTCTCCGCGCTGCATGTCCCAGTGGCTGCAAGTCAACTTTGCCACCTATCTCTTGGTTGGTGCTGCTGGCTGTTGGTGGGAAGCCATGTGGCTTTGTTTCCAGCCAACCATGTCTTCACCTGGGCTGATTTCCGCACTGCCTTCCGTGCGGAGTACATTCCCCAGCCGATCATGGACTTGAAGAGGAGGGAGTTCCTGGATTTGCAACAGGGACGGATGGACCTCCGCACTTATGGTCGTGAGTTCAACCATCTCTCTCGTTACGCCCCAAGGGACGTGACCAATGATGCTGACAAGCAAGAGCTGTTCCGCAAGGGTCTGAATCCGCAGCTCGCTATGAGTTTGCCCTTCAGGTTCCAGACCTATCAGGAGCTGTTCAACCAGGCTTTCACTCTTGAGCAAGGAAGAAAGGAACTTGAAGCTTCCAAGAGGCCCGCACATGGGGACCACCAGAGTTCCTCGGGTTCTGAGAGCAAGAAGCGCAGGGTGTTTGTCCCTACAGCGCCGTACCTCGTGCTCCATTCATGCCGAGAGCCTCGGGATAGGCCACCTCCTCCGCGCCCCACTACTTCGACACTTGGGGTAGGCGGAAGTGGGTACCGTCCTATGCTACCTGCTCCACCTGGAGTCACTTGCTACCTGTGGCCAGGCTGGCCACTACTCCAGGGAGTGCCCCCAGAAGGCACCTCTCGCGATAACTCCTGCACGAGCCCCTGCCACTCCAACTGGCAAGGCTGGACCTATTGTGCGTGGTCGCCTGAACCACGTCTCTTGAAGAAGCTGAAGAGGACCCCGGCGTTCTCATGGGTGAGTTACGAATCAACGGCAATACAGCTACAGTTTTGTTTGACTCTGGAGCATCGCATTCATTCATATCCATAGCTTTTGCAAAAGACCACAAATACCGTTCGAGAAAATGAGCCGACCCTTGTGATTCCACTCCTGGCTCCAAATGGCAAACCGATGGTGTTACTCCTGAGGTCCAGATTAATATAGGTTCCTTGTCTTTTCCTTATGCCTTGGTAGCTCTGAAGTCCAAAGGCATTGATGTCATATTGGGCATGAACTGGCTAACCAAATACCAGGCTAATCTCGACTGTGCCGCCAAGACCATTACTGTGACCGCTCCTTCCGGTGACATTGTGAGTATTGGCCTGCAACATCAATACCTCCGTCCGCCGTCGTACCCAAGTCACCTGAGATTCTCCTTTGCTTTATGGAAGGCGAATCCCCTCCTGAAATCCAGGACATACACGTGGTGTGTGACTTCCCGGATGTGTTCCCGGAAGAATTGCCTGGCATGCCTCCTGACCGAAGTGTGGAGTTTGTCATAGATCTACTTCCCGGTACGGCTCCAATTTCCAAGAAGCCCTACCGTATGCCGGTGGAAGAGTTGGCTCTGTTGAAAGAGCAAATTGATCAGCTGTTAGCAAAGGATTTCATCCAGCCTAGCAGTTCACCTTGGGGTTGTCCGGTACTCTTTGTCAAGAAGAGGGATTCTACCGTGCCTCGTCTAGTCTCTGACTATCGACCGTTGAATGCGGTGACAATCAAGAACAAGTATCCTATTCCTCGCATCAATGATCTGTTGGATCAGTTGGCTGGTGCAACGTATTCTCCAAGATGGATCTGAGGTCAGGCTACCATCAGATAAAAATCAGAAAGGAGGATATTCCAAAGACGGCATTTGTTACTCGTTATGGCTCATATGAGTATACCGTCATGTCCTTTGGTCTCACAAATGCTCCAGCTACTTTCATGAGGCTCATGAACTCCATCTTCATGGATTATCTTGATAAGTTTGTCGTCATTTACATCGATGACATTCTCATCTATTCCAAAACCAATGAAGAGCATGAGGAACATCTTCGTTTGGTTCTGACAAGACTTCGAGAACACCGCCTCTATGCCAAGTTCTCCAAGTGTGAGTTTTGGTTGGATAATCTCATCTTCCTTGGTCATGTGATATCTGCGGATGGCGTGGCTGTCATCCCTGACAAGATTCAGTCCATTTTGGACTGGAGAACTCCAATGTCAGTAAAGGACATTCGAAGCTTTCTCGGATTGGCGGGTTACTACCGCCGATTCATCGAAGGTTTCTCCAAAATAGCCAAGGCCCTGACTGACCTTCTCAAGAAGGATAAAAAGTTTGTATGGTCGACCGAAGCTGAAGAGAGCTTCAACACACTTAAAGCCAAGCTCACCTCCGCTCCTGTGCTTGTCCTGCCGGACACAAGCAAGGACTTCGTCGTCTTTTGTGACGCCTCTCTACAAGGTTTGGGTTGTGTATTGATGCAAGATGGCCATGTGGTTGCATATGCTTCTCGCCAACTTAAGCCACATGAGCTCAATTACCCTACTCATGATCTAGAACTTGCCGCAGTGGTCTATGCTTTGAAGCAATGGAGACCATACCTGTTCGGTAACCGTTGTGAGATCTTCTCGGATCACAAGAGTCTGAAGTACCTCTTCACCCAGCCGGATTTAAATCTCAGGCAAAGGCGTTGGTTGGAGTTAATCACGGACTACAATGTGAGTCTGAACTATCAACCCGGCAAAGCAAACGTCGTGGCTGACGCGCTAAGTCGGAAGTCCTATTGCAACAATCTGATGATTGAAGAGGCTCAACCTGCCCTCCATGAAGAGTTCTCTCGTTTGAACTTAGAACTGGTTCCCTCCGGCTATCTAGCAAATCTGGAGATCAAATCTACTCTTGTGGACCAGATTAAGGATGCCCAGAAGCGTGACAAGGGAATTCTAAAAATCAAGGAGAACCTTGCTAGCGGGAAGGCAAAATGTTTCTCTGTCAATGAATCTGGAGTTGTTTATTTTGGTGACCGCTTGGTAGTGCCAAAGAAACGAAAATTGAGGGAGTTGATCCTCCAAGAAGCTCATGAATCTCCTCTCTCTATACATCCCGGTAGTACCAAAATGTACCAAGACCTTCGGCCACAATTCTGGTGGACCCGTATGAAACGGGAAATTGCCAAGTATGTTGCTGAATGCGACACATGTCGACGGGTAAAGGCTGAACATCAAAGACCTGCCGGTACTCTTCACCCTATTGCTATTCCCGAGTGGAAATGGGATGAAATTGGTATGGACTTCATCACCGGATTTCCCAGGTCTCCTAAGGGCAACAATGCAATCTGGGTAATCATTGATCGTCTTTCCAAGGTTGCTCACTTCCTACCAGTCCGTGATGAGATACATGCTAGTCAACTCGCGGACCTATATCTGGCTCGTATTGTTCCATTGCATGGGGTCCTTTGAGGATCATCTCTGACCGTGGGAGTATCTTTGTCTCCAAGTTCTGGCAGAGTTTCCAAAATGCCATGGGGTCCCGTCTCAACTTCAGTACCGCTTACCATCCCCAAACTGATGGCCAGACCGAAAGGGTAAACCAAGTACTGGAAGACATGCTCAGGGCATGTGTAATCTCTTTCGGCACGAATTGGGAAAAGTATCTCCCTTTCGCGGAGTTCTCTTACAACAACAGCTACCAAGCTAGTCTGGGCATGGCTCCCTTCGAGGCTCTGTATGGGAGAAAATGCCGCACTCCTCTCAATTGGTCCGAGACCGGAGAGAGGGCACTCTTTGGTCCGGATGTTATCAATGAAGCTGAGGAGAAGGTTAGAATCATAAGGGAAAATCTGAAGATTGCTCAGTCTAGGCAGAAGAGCTACTATGACAAGCATCATCAGGAGGTACACTATGAAATTGGTGATAAAGCTTATCTCCGTGTCTCTCCCCTTCGTGGCGTTCGTCGCTTCGGAATAAAGGGAAAATTGGCCCCTCGCTATGTTGGTCCTTTCACCGTTCTGGAGAAGCGAGGAGATCTTTCTTATAAGTTGGAGTTGCCGGTCAAATTTCCAAATGTGCATGATGTGTTTCATGTCTCCCAACTCCGCCGTTGTTTCAAGGATCCTATCCATGGGGTCAATCATGAGGAGCTAGATCTACAAAAAGACCTCACGTATCGTGAGCATCCTACCCGTGTCTTGGATGAAGCCGAAAGGAAGACCCGGAACAAGACTACCAAGTTCCTCAAAATTCAGTGGTCCCATCATTCTGAAGAGGAAGCAACTTGGGAACGAGAGTCTAGTCTTCGTGAGGAGTATCCCGACTTCTTTTCGCAATCTTAGAATCTCGGGACGAGATTCCTGTAAGGAGGGTAGAATTGTAACAGCCCAACTTTGAGAACCTGAAAATCTGTATAAAATTTTCACTTTTGCATTGCATTCTTGCATCCTGGCATCCATGCTAACTTGTTGTTCAACAAGTCATTGTTTTGATACCATTTTAAAACATATGCCAACTTGTCTTCCCCAAGTTCCAAACCAATGAAAGCTTCCAAGTTGCAAAACCAAATTCCTTTGACATTGTATATTTGTCAAGGAAGTTCCAAGTTTCACAAATAATGCTTTGCACTTGTTTTCAAAGTTCCAAGCAAATTCAAATTGCAAATTGCCACAAATCCCTAAACCAACCCTTCTACAGGAAAGTGGTTCAAACTATTTTATTTTGCAACGCCAATTTTTGTGGAGCTTCTACTTGGTAAGAGGGCCTCCCCAAATTATTTCATATTTTTCTGGAATGCCTAAGTGCCCCACTAAAATCCCTAAAGTGCTGCTGTTTAAAAGGTTTCAAAAAAGGAAATAGCAGCAGGGACCTATCCGTGATGGAATTAGTTCTGCCAGGACCTCTCTGTAAAATCGTCATCTCCTTCCTCCTGTAGCCACACCGCCGCCGCGCCCATGCCGCGCCGCACGTCGTCCGGGCCCCCCCCCCCCTTCCTCGCTGCCTCTACTAGCCAGGAGCACAGCACCACGCTCACCTACTCCACTCCTCCTCCCCGATCTGTTCCCCTCTCGTTCCTCTCGTTTTTTCTCCCCCACGGAGACGAGCTCGAGCCGGAGCTCCGCCGGCGCGTCGCCGCCGTCTGGGGCAACCTCGAGCCCAGCCAGGACCACCGGAGGCTTTGCATCGTCCTCCTCTACATCCTAACAGGAGGAATCGATCTGGGAAGCCATAAATCACCGCCGCCGTTTCGCCGCGCCATCCCCGTCCTCTCCGCTGCCGTCCGGCCGCCGCAGCGGACGATTTCGTCGCCGCAGTGCGCCACCGAGCCGTCCTCGACCTCGCCAAGCGCCCAGGGTGAGACCCCGTGCCGTTGCGCACCCTTCCCCTCTCCCTATCTTGCACTGGCTCGCCCCACCTCGCCGGAGCAGTACGCCGACGTCGCCGTCCTCTTTTCCTCGCGCGTGCCCGGTCGTGAGAACGGCCAAGGCCGGACTCTGTGCCGTTCGTCTCTGGCGCTCGCCCGGTCGTTGGGCCGGCCCAACCGGCCGAAAGGCCGGAACTCTCTGTTTCCTGTCCGGTTTTTCAACCGGCCTTAGCCGGGCTGACAGCCGGGCCTCTCTGGCCCATGACCGGCATGTTAACCGGCCCAACCGGGCTGTGAGCCGGGAAAACAGTTTTTTTTTCCTGTTTTCTTTTCTTTTTTCCATTTCTGGTTTTGTAATATCTTTTAAACGGTGCATCAGAAATTTGCGTGTAAGGTATCAAAATGATCAGCAGCTCAAATGTTATCAAGCCATGCTAATCTCACATCATGATCACAACTATTTAATTGATGTTATTCATAAAATGTTTAAAAGAATTAAATTCGAATAATTATTTAATTCACTAATTATTTCATTGGTACTCCAAAATTTACAAATGAGGTACCAAATTGATCGGGAGAACAAAACCTATCTAATCATGCCATGTTCTTACATATTTGAACCACTTCTTAGAAATGTGACAACTGATACGAAAGTGGACACTAAGCTAAATATGGGGTTGCGTCCAAATAATTGCACTAATTATTTGGCTCTCCATTTAATGTTGCTAGATAAGCTAAATGAAGCTAGCCTCTCATAAACGTGTCATGACAGCATTCTTGTTTGCGCATTGCATTTGTTCAACATGTGTGATGATTGATTGTTCTTCCCGTGTTTTGTGCTCCGATAGATCAAGCAGACGGGGTTCCACCGCAATACCCCGCCGAGCCGTACTATCAGCCCCCTGAGCAAGGCAAGCGTAACCCCCCCCCCCTCTGAGCATATCTTATCCTATTTTCCGCAATTATTTTGTCCACGATAATATTGCATGCGGTTCTAAATGTCTTTTGCCTGGATTAGAGTATCCTACTAGTTGCATTAGAATACTGTTGACATTACCTGTATCCTTCCTATTAACCACAGGTTTGAAGTGTTGGCCCGAGATAATTATACTTGCCATGTATATGCTTAGCCATGCTTAGTGAAATGCCTAGTGGTACTATGGTGGTACATGCTGGAAACAGGTGTTGACTCGTGACCGCGATGTGATGGTGGAGAAATGTGATGATGGAGAAAAAAATGCTTAAAGGTGGGGATGAGAGGCCACATGGGATGTGGTGGGTTGTCTCGTTCTCGCCGCCTAGGTGCGAGTTCTGCACATCCTGAACCAAGACTGAGCGTGCAACCATGCGTGAGGCCTATGCAATTGCAGGAACCCTCATAGACTAAATAACTCGAGCGGGGCTGGCCAGGGTCCTCTAGTTTGGTTTTCCATTTGCGCGTGCGTGATGGTGGTGAACTGAGATGAGGATTGTTGTGTTAGGAAAATAAGTGTCCGCGGGACAGGGTGTTGGAGGAGTCACCAAACCTGTCCTACCGGCACTGATGATCCTGGAAAGTCTTTAACGAGGGAGAAGTCGACACCGCTCCCACCCAGCCGGCTCTCCAAGGAAGAGAGCTAAAAGCTAGGTAATGGGCCGGACGGTACGCGTGGCGAAGGAGCTGGGGCCCTTCGGGACTCCGGGGACTTCTACTTTGTACACCCCTGCAGGGATAAATCTTTTCGAAAAGCCGTGTCCGCGGTTATGGACGACTTGGGGATGGACGATGATCATAGAATAACTTTAACGGAATGATTAAAACTTGGGTACTAGAGGTACCATTCACGAATGCAAGGTTGACTTCCTCGAGGGTGATTCGGGGAGGTGCCTTTGTTGAACAGGTATAATGATGGTGATGATGGTTGTTGTTGAGAAAGTGATCTCAAGAGAAAGTGTTACTTCTTACCTCTTTTTAAAATGTTCTAATTAGTCGATGCCATGGAGTTGTGTTTTATAAATAAAATCAGCTTTATGCAGAACAGCCATAAAACCTTTGATAGCCAATCATCGAGCATATATTAGCTCCTAATCTTGCGAGTTCGTCGAACTCAACGTCGTTTGCTTATTTTCAGGAGAGGACTTCACCGACCTTGAAGGTGGGTTCTTTGTGGACGTTGACGAGTAGTCTGGGGTTCCCAGGTGGCAGCTTGGGACATCTCGGGACAGCTGGCGCTGTGATGTTTATTTGTAGGCCTCTTAGGCCATATTCTGGTTCTTGTTGTTTAGACAACCTAATTCGCTTCCGCTTGTTGTAATGTTGGGTCTGTGACCTCTGGTTGTCATTTGCTATCTTTCTCTGTATAAGAGTTGAACTATATGATTTGTGTCGTAGAGTCTGTGATGTGCCAGTTGTTCCACAAGTCTTGATCTTACTATTATGCTTTGATAGTTGTGCCTGTGTTAAGGCATCAATCGGGGTGTTGCGTTGTCTGGAGTGAGGTGTACCCAGCAACGCCTGCCAAAGGTTTTGGCCGGGGATTGGTAAACCCGTAACCTCCGCTTGTATCGCTTAACCGGTGACACGCAGCATCACTGTATATTAGTCGGGTCGGGGCACCACATAGACCATGCTTGAACTCCATATGTTGGATTCAAGGTTGATGCCATGAATATATTGATATAATGAAGTATTTGGCATCAAGATCAAGAAGAAGAGTATGTGTTGACCAAGTTGGTATTCGAGGAGTTATCCGATGATTGGTCATATGTGAGTTGAGCATATCGCAAGTATGTCTTGAAGAAAAGGATTATGTGATCATTTATTGTTATCTTCAAGACATCATCTATTGAAAAGAGAAGAAAAGATACAAGGTTGATCAAGATATTGATCAACACACAAAGCTACAAAATGTACCAAGTGGGATCATGTATCTCTTGGTATGGTAAGCAATTGTCCATATAGCTTTATGAACTAACCCATGATATGTGTGTTGCATTTCTATGTGTGGTTAGGTATCTTTCTATGGGCTTGCATCAAATGAAGATTTCATATAGCCCATGGACGATGACGTCAAGTGGTGATCGTCATCAATGTTGAGAAGCGCAAGTTCAAGAGGAGCATCTCGAAGAAATCTTAGGCTTGAAGCTTGCCACCCATTTAGAGATAATGATCATGTGAAGATGTGCCTAAGAGAGGCTCTCCCATAGTGGAGTATGGGGGAGCAATGTTTGAGTCTTCACCAAGCGAAGCGCAATCAAGAAAGGTGGTCCACTTGAAGAGATCAAGATCGACGTCATCTAGCTCAAGTGGAATGCGCAAGGCAAAGGTATGCTAGGGTTTCTATTTTACCGGTCTCGTGGTACTAGTTGGGAGACCGGGTTATAGGATAGATACCGTACTATCAAGAGGGGCTCTCGATTGAGCTTTAGCGTATCAGTTGGAGAGAGCTGAAACCTTTGCATACTTGGCTTCATCTTTCTTGGTTCTTATTTGGATTTTCTCTGTGTGGGGTTTTGGAGCTTGTTGTGATCTTCATAACAAGCTCAAGTTCATCAAAAACGGATTTCGTATGAAAAACTTATTGCGTTTTTGATGTTGGAGGTTTTACCGGTTGTTTCTTTATAGAGAGGTTTTACCTTTCTACATTTGGTTTTATCCTCCCTTGTTGGACTATGATGTTTCTCTGCATAATCTTGTCGTGCTCGTTGTGGTGATTCCAACGAGCCCAAGAACGTCGAAAACGGAGTTCGTATTCAAAAGATATCTTCGTATTCGTATTGATGGTTTTCCTGTTTTTGCTGGTGCGGAAGTTCCGGGAAAAGTTCTGAATCTAGTTCCGCTTAATCATATTAGCTCTCGGGTGTCCTCATTTCATAAGCGGAACTTGGTCCGGAAGTTCCGGGTGAAGTTCCGGTGGTGCGAAACTTCCGCCCGGAATTGCGGAACTTCCGACCCTGCGCGAAAACTGGCCAACGGGCATATTTCTCATTTACCTCCGAAAGTTCCGGGTGAAGTTCCGGTGGTGCGGAACTTCCGCCCGGAATGGCGGAACTTCCGACCCTGCGCGAAAACTGGCCAACGGGCAGATTTCTCACCTACCTACTTAAGGGGTCTTCTTCCCCAAGGAGACCCCAACTCTTGAGCTCGAAAATTGCCCCCATTGTTGAACTTCTTGAGCTTTGCTATCTCTCTATTCCTCCATGATTCTTGCCTCCAATTAGTGGGAAAAGAGAGAGGAGATCTAGATCTACCATTCCACCAATCAATCTCTCCTCTAAGTGAGGGGAAGCTTTTGGATCTAGATCTTGGAGGGATTTGGTGTTCCTCTTTGTTCTTCCTCTCTTCTCCCCCAATAGCATTAGTTGCTTTGGTGGGATTTGAGAGTGAAGGATTTTGAGCACTTCTTGTGTTCTTGCCCATTGCATCGGTTGCATCGGTTTGAGTTCTCCACGGTGATACGTGGAAATCGAAGTTGAGAAGCTTGTTACTCTTGGGTACTTGGGGTGCCCTAGAGCTTGTCCTCTTGGGTACTTGGAGTGCCCTAGACGGTCCTTGTTGATCTCGGAGTTTTGGTGGCTCGCGGGATAGTTGGGAGCCTCCAATTAAGTTGTGGAGTCGCCCCAACCTTGTGATTCTTGTGGCTTTGGGAGCCGCGGGAATTCGGTGAGAGCCTCCAATTAAGTTGTGGAGTGTGCCTCATCCTTGTACGGGTTCGGTGACCACCCTCAAGTGTCCCATAGTGGTTCGTGGCACTCGCATTGGTAGAGGCACGAAGGAGATTACGGTGTGCCATTTGACGGCTATTCGGGGATCACTTTGTGACTCCGCACCGCTCCAACGGAGACGTAGCTTCCATTGGGAAGTGAACTTCGGGATAAATCATCGTCTCCAAGTGCCTCGGTATTTCTATACCCGAGCTTCTTACTTATGCAATTTACTTTGTGATAGCCATCGAGCTTGAAGTAATATATCTTGCTATCACATATTTGCTTATCTTGTTTAGCATAAGTTGTTGGTGCACATAGGTAAACCTAGCTTGTTTAGGTTTCGTGCTTGATAAATTAAACGCTAGTTTTATTCCGCATTTATTCAAGCCTAAACCATAAAGAATTTTAATCGCCTATTCACCCCCCCTCTAGGCGACATCCGTGTCCTTTCAATTGGTATCAGAGCGGGTTCTCTCGTTTTTGGCTTCACCGCCTCGAGAGTAAAGATGTCGTCTAGTGAACTAGTGCACAATGCTTCTTTTATATTAGATGGCACAAATTATGATGTTTGGAAAATTCGCATTCTTGATATTATTCGGGTCATTGACCCATACATAGAGCGAATTCTATAGGGGTTATTCTCCTCCAAGGAATCCCAAAAGATTATCTTTAATGGATGAGAATAATTCCTATCTAGATGCTCAAGCTTCTAATGTGATTTTCAATGCTTTGAGCGATGTAGTTATTATGTCGGTCTCTCCTTTTCGGAATGCTCATGAGCTTTGGACCAAGCTTCAAGATAAATATGATGTGTCCAAGAATTGTGGAGATGATTGTTGTCCCTCCACTTCCGGCCGTGATGAGTTCTCAACTTCTTCTACTTCACCTACATGTGGCAAGCCACAAAGTAATGCAATGGTGAGTAGTGATAGATATTGCAATAATGATAGTAAGCTTATTGTTGATGATACTTCACCTCTATCTTATTGCAATGATTTATCTTTGGACTTAAACGCATCTAGAACCAAAAATGATCTACATGCTTGTGTTGATAGTCCTTGCATATCATGTACAAATTGCTTGACTAATCCTCGTGATGATATGCTCTCTATGTCTTGTTCCCTTGATAAAAATACTTCTATTTCCTCTAGTATTTGTTTGGCTAACAATGTAGAGGAAACCGAACACTCCATGGAACAAGACATGGACTTGAATGGTGCTTCAAGTTTTGCTTCATCATCATCAACCACTTCACACTTTTGCCTTATGGCAAGGGGATCAACGGTAATTTCTACCTTGACTCCCAATATATCTCAAAATGAGAATGATGTTGATAATGATGTTGATAATGAAGAAGATGATAATGATGCTTCCCTTATTGAGAAGGGTAAAATGGTTCTTCATGCTATTGCTAAGAATAAAGATGCTCATGCTAAATTCATAGAAATCTTGACTATTGCTATTGAGAGCAATAAACTTATTGATGAGCATGAAGACACAATTGAGAAAATGCAAAGCCGCGAATATAAATACGCGGAAGAGATCGCCGATCTCAAGGAAGCTCTTGAAGAAGAACAAACCACCAAGGAGTCTCTTGAGGAAACTTATGCTCTCGAACTTTCTAGAGTAAAGGGATCCTATGATAGTTCTCTTAAAGTGGCTAATGACTTCAAAGTAACAAATGGTAAGCTTATAGATGCACATGCCAAACTCCTTGAGAATTTTGAGCACCTAGAAAATGGCTCTAGGGTCGTTAAGGGTGAGCTCATCAAACTCACCGAGTCTCATGCGCAACTTAAAGCTTCTCACTCAAAAGAGCTTGCAAGTTACTTCTCCTATTGTCATAATAATGATGCTTGTGCTACTAACTCTATCTCTTGTGAAGCATCCATATTAACGGAGAATGTTGAGCTAAGGGCTCAACTTGCATTGCTATCTAGCAAATATGGGAAATTGGAAGAAAGCCATGAAAAGCTCTCGAGCTCTCATGAGGATCTTCTAGTCTCCTATGATAAGCTAAAGTTAGCTCATGAGGCTATTATTACAAAGGTAACATCTTGTGAGCCTCATGTGGACAATGGCACAACTCTACTCAAAATGCTTTATTGCCATGTGCTAGTCCTAGTAATTCATCCACTCATAATATTGCTACATCTTGTGATGAATTACTTTCCATGCCTTGTTGCTCTAACAATGAAGCTTCAACTTCCTCTAGTGTTTTTGTTGATACTAACCATGTAGAGGAATTAAAAGAGCTCAAGGCCCAAGTCACTTCTTTGAAGAAAGACTTGGAAAAGCGTCATGGGGAAGCCCACACTTGACAACATGTTGAGTGTGCAAAGACGCCCCAATGACAAGAGTGGACTTGGATTCAACTCCAATAACAAGAACAAGTCCAAGTATAACAAGAAAAAGAAGGGCCATGAACAAGTCAAGAATTTGGCCAAGATTGTTTGCTTCAAGTGCAAAGTTGAAGGGCACCATGTTAGATCTTGCCCTTTGAAGAAGAAGTCTCTTAGTGAGAAGCAACAAGGGAAGATGCCTCAAGTTCAAACTAAAGTTCCCCAAGTGAAGAACGGCCTCTTCCCAAGAAGAATCAAGCTATTCCTTCTCAAGTTGAGATTTCAACAAAGAAGAAAGGAGGAAGCAAATGTTGCTACTTATGCCGTGAGAAGGGTCACTTTGCTTCTTCATGCACTAGTGGTACCTTATCCAACCCTATCATAATTGATAATGCTTATTCTCTTATGAAGGATAAGGTTGGCAATGTGTTTGCCAAATATGTTGGTACTCAAAGTGGTGTCAAGAAAAGAACCATTTGGGTTGCCAAGCCTATTGTGACTAACCTCTTAGGACCCAACTTGGTTGGGGACCAACAAGCTAAAACTTGATCAATAGGTGTTGTGGAGGGCATTGGAGACTTGGCTACATCATGAAGAATTAAGGGATCTTCATCAATTATATTCTCTCAAGCCAAGTCATTTGGATTATATTGTTCTATAACATATCCAATGTTTCTCCTTGCGGTAACTTGTATTTAAATCATATATACATTGAAAGTTGCTTGCACCCTTGCATGTGTTTGGTTTTGTACCTTGCTAGTGTTTGTATATGTTGTGCTCTCTACTTACTTATCTTGAGCAATCAAGTATGTGTATGTTGGTTTGCACACCATGTATGTGTGAGTTTGTGTTGAGCCTTTTGTATCAACTTGCTTATATCTTAATTGGCTCTTTTTGAGAGATTAATGGACTATCCCATTTTGGGGGAGTGATATGCTTGCGCACTTCACAATCCTAAAAATGTATATACATGAGTACTACCACTTAGTGTTGATATATCAATTTTATCTAGTCTCTATATGGTATGTCCTTCTCATGAGAAATTCAAATTCTATAATGTTCATTAATCATCTCTAGTTGGGTTTTACTTGCCTCTTGTGGAGAATGAATGGATTATCACATTATGGGGGAGTAATAAGCTATGTGCATATTACAAACCTAGACAATGTGAACATGTGAGGTATTGCCACCTAGAATTGATATTGTTAATTATCTTATTCCTTTGTGGCATGTTTCTCAAACAAGTTCCCATTTGCTTAAATGTTTTTACTTACTCACACTTTGGATCTTGTTTGTGATGAATGTTCTTGGTAAGGTTTTCCTCTAATATGTTCTCATATATCTCTTTGGAAAACCGATTGCTTCAAAGCACTCTTTGTAGTTGCTTTGCATTATCGCGTGAATATTTGAAGCTATCAAGAACATTTATCTACATAAGCATCGCGCTTAAATCTTATCCTTCACCATGTGCTTATTGGTTGCGAAGATGATCTTGAAATCAATCCAATACACCACTAAGAAATTTCTACATATACTCCTTTTCCATGACAATTGATGTCATAATTGTGGTGAAATTTGTAGATCGTCTTCATGTTGGCTCTTGATTTTATTGCCTTATTCTTGCCAAAAATTAATGTGATTTAACTCCTTTTGTCTTCCTTACCTCTTGTGGATCATTTTGCTTTACTCAAACTTTCCTAGTGTTTTATTTGGTGTAGGAGAGGCATTGATCCCATCATTGTGCACCTTGCATTCAAAGGCTACTTATAGATAATGCACTATTCTTGGGTGAGCTATCCTATATTGAGTACAACTTATATTTTCATTAGTATTGGATCTTATTGCTTTTTCTTGATATATGACTAGTGTTTGAATAGATATTTGAGAGCGATGATTCCATGTGTGTGCATTGTGTATTCAAATACAAGATCATAAAATAATGCACTTTTGTTGGGAGAGCTATCATGTATCTTTTTAAACACTATTTATATTCTATTTGTATTTGATCCTTTCCATTGGTCTTTGATCCCGATGACATGTCTCATGGAAGACAAACCTTTTTGGCTTGGTACTTTGTACCATCATGAAAAGTGTAGAGGGTGTGGTTTATTTGTTGGAACCCCGCTCTTTCTTTTTGAGAGTTTGTCCCAATTGGCATCTCTCTTTGGGAGTGGGTTATATCATTCGTTGATTAACATCTCTCTCTCTTTTGGTATCTCTTTTGGAAATTTGATATCTAGTCCTTTTATATATTGATTAATTGGTATCTTATTTTCTTTTTGATATCTTTATCCAATTGGTATCTTATCAATTATGTGTTGATTTGCTTTTAGTTTCAATTGGCTTCTCTAAATCAATTTTTGATTTGGATCTTTGATATAATTTGGACCCTCTTTGATCTCTTAATATTTGTCCAAATTGTATCTCCCTTTGGTTATTGAAGGTCATATGCATATCTACTACATGTTTATTTTATGGCATGCTTTCCTTCTTTGTGCCAATATATAGGGGAAACTCCACGGAATCCTAAATCGGCTAAGATGTGCATGAAATTCAATTTCATATCTATATGCACATATTTATGTGGAGTTCCTTCTATGTATTGTAGTTTGACTAACTACTTGGACCCAATTAGTTTGGGAACAATTTTACTTGAATGTGTTTTAGGTACATGGAGATGCATTGGATGCTTGTCTCATTTACAATGAAAGTATCTTCACCACATGCTTATTGGAGCCAAGCGAGGATGGTTGATGAAATTTTATCTACTACATCAACCCAATGTCATCTCGGTAACAAGTATTCACCCTCATGCATACTTTTCTAGCATCCAACCTTGTGTAGGTTGCATCATGGCATGAAAAGTATTTATTTGCTTTTGTTGTAGCTATTGCAAATTCAATGTAGCTCTTATGATACTTGTTGCTTTCCTCAACGCATCCCAACTATCTCCTTTCCCTTAGTGATATTTGTGATGCTTGTGTTGAGGTTGAATTTGAAGTTCATTATTATACAATATGAGAATATTGAGCTATGGGCTATGATCCTAAACAAACATCATATGTGTATATTTTATGACTTCCCTTTGGATATCGTGTTTCTTTTCCTTAGTAACTAATTTTATGTGTACATGTTTCTTTGTGGATATATACTATGAAACTTATATACATGAGAGAAATTACATCTTTACTCGATATCCTAATTCTTCGGTGTCACCTCTTTTACTCCGTTTTTGATTCTTTGGCGTGACTCCGAAAAGAATTTGATTTATGAGTGCATATCCTATTTTATCACATCTTGGTGCTCTCATCTTGGTGAATATCTTGCTTGTCTTACAAGCCAATAATCTTCACCATGGGATATGTCACAAGCTTTGTTTTTCATTTGCATCTTATTGAGCTTGTGAATTCATTTGTTTTTGTGTTTTAGAGGATACCGGAGGAGTGAGGATTCCATGTTTGTACACCTTGTATTCAAATACAATAATTCTAAATTGTGTACAAATATTGGGGAGCTCCTCTATTTTCTTTAAAACACTCTTTTGCTCAAATCATAATATCTTGTGTTTATTTGGTTAGTTGGATCTTTTTGATTGCTTACTTTTTATTTGGAGAATTGTAAAAAGTTTTCCATATCATTCTTTTGCAATCTTTGGATCCTCAATATAGTTTGTGCTCTCTCCAACTATTCGTCATTGGATATGTGTATTTGATTTCACTCATATTTTGAGAAATGCACACTTATGGGGGAGCTCATACTATATTGACCTTCTAAGATTTTTCGCCCATTTTGGAAATGGATGCCAATGGGGGAGAAGTTTTATAGGGTTTAAGGGAATTTGGTTTATGCTTTTGTTTTGGTCATAAGCATTTACCTTTCATGCTCATGCATCCATGCTTGTTGATTTGCATGGTTGCTTAATTCATTATATAAACCCTTGTAAAAGAGATTGTCATCAATTACCAAAATGGGGGAGATTGAAAGGGCATGGCGCCCCCATGTGTGGTTTTGGTAATTAATGACAATCCCTATGGACTAATGGTTGCATTGAGTTGTACTTGTAGTGTTTGTCCATAGACCATGCTTGAACTCCATATGTTGGATTCAAGGTTGATGCCATGAATATATTGATATAATGAAGTATTTGGCATCAAGATCAAGAAGAAGAGTATGTGTTGACCAAGTTGGTATTCGAGGAGTTATCCGATGATTGGTCATATGTGAGTTGAGCATATCGCAAGTATGTCTTGAAGAAAAGGATTATGTGATCATTCATTGTTATCTTCAAGACATCATCTATTGAAAAGAGAAGAAAAGATACAAGGTTGATCAAGATATTGATCAACACACAAAGCTACAAAATGTACCAAGTGGGATCATGTATCTCTTGGTATGGTAAGCAATTGTCCATATAGCTTTATGAACTAACCCATGATATGTGTGTGCATTTCTATGTGTGGTTAGGTATCTTTCTATGGGCTTGCATCAAATGAAGATTTCATATAGCCCATGACGATGACGTCAAGTGGTGATCGTCATCAATGTTGAGAAGCGCAAGTTCAAGAGGAGCATCTCGAATAAATCTTAGGCTTGAAGCTTGCCACCCATTTAGAGATAATGATCATGTGAAGATGTGCCTAAGAGAGGCTCTCCCATAGTGGAGTATGGGGGAGCAATGTTTGAGTCTTCACCAAGCGAAGCGCAATCAAGAAAGGTGGTCCACTTGAAGAGATCAAGATCGACGTCATCTAGCTCAAGTGGAATGCGCAAGGCAAAGGTATGCTAGGGTTTCTATTTTACCGGTCTCGTGGTACTAGTTGGGAGACCGGGTTATAGGATAGATACCGTACTATCAAGAGGGGCTCTCGATTGAGCTTTAGCGTATCAGTTGGAGAGAGCTGAAACCTTTGCATACTTGGCTTCATCTTTCTTGGTTCTTATTTGGATTTTCTCTGTGTGGGGTTTTGGAGCTTGTTGTGATCTTCATAACAAGCTCAAGTTCATCAAAAACGGATTTCGTATGAAAAACTTATTGCGTTTTTTATGTTGGAGGTTTTACCGGTTGTTTCTTTATAGAGAGGTTTTACCTTTCTACATTTGGTTTTATCCTCCCTTGTTGGACTATGATGTTTCTCTGCATAATCTTGTCGTGCTCGTTGTGGTGATTCCAACGAGCCCAAGAACGTCGAAAACGGAGTTCGTATTCAAAAGATATCTTCGTATTCGTATTGATGGTTTTCCTGTTTTTCCTGGTGCGGAAGTTCCGGGAAAAGTTCTGAATCTAGTTCCGCTTAATCATATTAGCTCTCGGGTGTCCTCATTTCATAAGCGGAACTTGGTCCGGAAGTTCCGGGTGAAGTTCCGGTGGTGCGGAACTTCCGCCCGGAATTGCGGAACTTCCGACCCTGCGCGAAAACTGGCCAACGGGCATATTTCTCATTTACCTCCGGAAGTTCCGGGTGAAGTTCCGGTGGTGCGGAACTTCCGCCCGGAATGGCGGAACTTCCGACCCTACGCGAAAACTGGCCAACGGGCAGATTTCTCACCTACCTACTTAAGGGGTCTTCTTCCCCAAGGAGACCCCAACTCTTGAGCTCGAAAATTGCCCCATTGTTGAACTTCTTGAGCTTTGCTATCTCTCTATTCCTCCATGATTCTTGCCTCCAATTAGTGGGAAAAGAGAGAGGAGATCTAGATCTACCATTCCACCAATCAATCTCTCCTCTAAGTGAGGGGAAGCTTTTGGATCTAGATCTTGGAGGGATTTGGTGTTCCTCTTTGTTCTTCCTCTCTTCTCCCCCAATAGCATTAGTTGCTTTGGTGGGATTTGAGAGTGAAGGATTTTGAGCACTTCTTGTGTTCTTGCCCATTGCATCGGTTGCATCGGTTTGAGTTCTCCACGGTGATACGTGGAAATCGAAGTTGAGAAGCTTGTTACTCTTGGGTACTTGGGGTGCCCTAGAGCTTGTCCTCTTGGGTACTTGGAGTGCCCTAGACGGTCCTTGTTGATCTCGGAGTTTTGGTGGCTCGCGGGATAGTTGGGAGCCTCCAATTAAGTTGTGGAGTCGCGCCCCAACCTTGTGATTCTTGTGGCTTTGGGAGCCGCGGGAATTCGGTGAGAGCCTCCAATTAAGTTGTGGAGTGTGCCTCATCCTTGTACGGGTTCGGTGACCACCCTCAAGTGTCCCATAGTGGATCGTGGCACTCCGCATTGGTGGAGGCACGAAGGAGATTACGGTGTGCCATTTGACGGCTATTCGGGGATCACTTTGTGACTCCGCACCGCTCCAACGGAGACGTAGCTTCCATTGGGAAGTGAACTTCGGGATAAATCATCGTCTCCAAGTGCCTCGGTATTTCTATACCCGAGCTTCTTACTTATGCTATTTACTTTGTGATAGCCATCGAGCTTGAAGTAATATATCTTGCTATCACATATTTGCTTATCTTGTTTAGCATAAGTTGTTGGTGCACATAGGTTAACCTAGCTTGTTTAGGTTTCGTGCTTGATAAATTAAACGCTAGTTTTATTCCGCATTTATTCAAGCCTAAACCATAAAGAATTTTAATCGCCTATTCACCCCCCTCTAGGCGACATCCGTGTCCTTTCAATTGGTATCAGAGCGGGTTCTCTCGTTTTTGGCTTCACCGCCTCGAGAGTAAAGATGTCGTCTAGTGAACTAGTGCACAATGCTTCTTTTATATTAGATGGCACAAATTATGATGTTTGGAAAATTCGCATTCTTGATATTTTCGGGTCATTGACCCATACATAGAGCGAATTCTATATAGGGGTTATTCTCCTCCAAGGAATCCCAAAAGATTATCTTTAATGGATGAGAATAATTCCTATCTAGATGCTCAAGCTTCTAATGTGATTTTCAATGCTTTGAGCGATGTAGTTATTATGTCGGTCTCTCCTTTTCGGAATGCTCATGAGCTTTGGACCAAGCTTCAAGATAAATATGATGTGTCCAAGAATTGTGGAGATGATTGTTGTCCCTCCACTTCCGGCCGTGATGAGTTCTCAACTTCTTCTACTTCACCTACATGTGGCAAGCCACAAAGTAATGCAATGGTGAGTAGTGATAGATATTGCAATAATGATAGTAAGCTTATTGTTGATGATACTTCACCTCTATCTTATTGCAATGATTTATCTTTGGACTTAAATGCATCTAGAACCAAAAATGATCTACATGCTTGTGTTGATAGTCCTTGCATATCATGTACAAATTGCTTGACTAATCCTCGTGATGATATGCTCTCTATGTCTTGTTCCCTTGATAAAAATACTTCTATTTCCTCTAGTATTTGTTTGGCTAACAATGTAGAGGAAACCGAACACTCCATGGAACAAGACATGGACTTGAATGGTGCTTCAAGTTTTGCTTCATCATCATCAACCACTTCACACTTTTGCCTTATGGCAAGGGGATCAACGGTAATTTCTACCTTGACTCCCAATATATCTCAAAATGAGAATGATGTTGATAATGATGTTGATAATGAAGAAGATGATAATGATGCTTCCCTTATTGAGAAGGGTAAAATGGTTCTTCATGCTATTGCTAAGAATAAAGATGCTCATGCTAAATTCATAGAAATCTTGACTATTGCTATTGAGAGCAATAAACTTATTGATGAGCATGAAGACACAATTGAGAAAATGCAAAGCCGCGAATATAAATACGCGGAAGAGATCGCCGATCTCAAGGAAGCTCTTGAAGAAGAACAAACCACCAAGGAGTCTCTTGAGGAAACTTATGCTCTCGAACTTTCTAGAGTAAAGGGATCCTATGATAGTTCTCTTAAAGTGGCTAATGACTTCAAAGTAACAAATGGTAAGCTTATAGATGCACATGCCAAACTCCTTGAGAATTTTGAGCACCTAGAAAATGGCTCTAGGGTCGTTAAGGGTGAGCTCATCAAACTCACCGAGTCTCATGCGCAACTTAAAGCTTCTCACTCTAAAGAGCTTGCCAAGTTACTTCTCCTATTGTCATAATAATGATGCTTGTGCTACTAACTCTATCTCTTGTGAAGCATCCATATTAACGGAGAATGTTGAGCTAAGGGCTCAACTTGCATTGCTATCTAGCAAATATGGGAAATTGGAAGAAAGCCATGAAAGCTTCGAGCTCTCATGAGGATCTTCTAGTCTCCATGATAAGCTAAAGTTAGCTCATGAGGCTATTATTACAAAGGTAACATCTTGTGAGCCTCATGTGGACAATGGCACAACTCTACTCAAAATGCTTTATTGCCATGTGCTAGTCCTAGTAATTCATCCACTCATAATATTGCTACATCTTGTGATGAATTACTTTCCATGCCTTGTTGCTCTAACAATGAAGCTTCAACTTCCTCTAGTGTTTTTGTTGATACTAACCATGTAGAGGAATTAAAAGAGCTCAAGGCCCAAGTCACTTCTTTGAAGAAAGACTTGGAAAAGCGTCATGGGGAAGTCCACACTTGACAACATGTTGAGTGAGCAAAGACGCCCCAATGACAAGAGTGGACTTGGATTCAACTCCAATAACAAGAACAAGTCCAAGTATAACAAGAAAAAGAAGGGCCATGAACAAGTCAAGAATTTGGCCAAGATTGTTTGCTTCAAGTGCAAAGTTGAAGGGCACCATGTTAGATCTTGCCCTTTGAAGAAGAAGTCTCTTAGTGAGAAGCAACAAGGGAAGATGCCTCAAGTTCAAACTAAAGTTCCCCAAGTTGAAGAACGGCCTCTTCCCAAGAAGAATCAAGCTATTCCTTCTCAAGTTGAGATTTCAACAAAGAAGAAAGGAGGAAGCAAATGTTGCTACTTATGCCGTGAGAAGGGTCACTTTGCTTCTTCATGCACTAGTGGTACCTTATCCAACCCTATCATAATTGATAATGCTTATCTCTTATGAAGGATAAGGTTGGCAATGTGTTTGCCAAATATGTTGGTACTCAAAGTGGTGTCAAGAAAAGAACCATTTGGGTTGCCAAGCCTATTGTGACTAACCTCTTAGGACCCAACTTGGTTGGGGACCAACAAGCTAAAACTTGATCAATAGGTGTTGTGGAGGGCATTGGAGACTTGGCTACATCATGAAGAATTAAGGGATCTTCATCAATTATATTCTCTCAAGCCAAGTCATTTGGATTATATTGTTCTATAACATATCCAATGTTTCTCCTTGCGGTAACTTGTATTTAAATCATATATACATTGAAAGTTGCTTGCACCCTTGCATGTGTTTGGTTTTGTACCTTGCTAGTGTTTGTATATGTTGTGCTCTCTACTTACTTATCTTGAGCAATCAAGTATGTGTATGTTGGTTTGCACACCATGTATGTGTGAGTTTGTGTTGAGCCTTTTGTATCAACTTGCTTATATCTTAATTGGCTCTTTTTGAGAGATTAATGGACTATCCCATTTTGGGGGAGTGATATGCTTGCGCACTTCACAATCCTAAAAATGTATATACATGAGTACTACCACTTAGTGTTGATATATCAATTTTATCTAGTCTCTATATGGTATGTCCTTCTCATGAGAAATTCAAATTCTATAATGTTCATTAATCATCTCTAGTTGGGTTTTACTTGCCTCTTGTGGAGAATGAATGGATTATCACATTATGGGGGAGTAATAAGCTATGTGCATATTACAAACCTAGACAATGTGAACATGTGAGGTATTGCCACCTAGAATTGATATTGTTAATTATCTTATTCCTTTGTGGCATGTTTCTCAAACAAGTTCCCATTTGCTTAAATGTTTTTGCTTACTCACACTTTGGATCTTGTTTGTGATGAATGTTCTTGGTAAGGTTTTCCTCTAATATGTTCTCATATATCTCTTTGGAAAACCGATTGCTTCAAAGCACTCTTTGTAGTTGCTTTGCATTATCGCGTGAATATTTGAAGCTATCAAGAACATTTATCTACATAAGCATCGCGCTTAAATCTTATCCTTCACCATGTGCTTATTGGTTGCGAAGATGATCTTGAAATCAACCAATACACCACTAAGAAATTTCTACATATACTCCTTTTCCATGACAATTGATGTCATAATTGTGGTGAAATTTGTAGATCGTCTTCATGTTGGCTCTTGATTTTATTGCCTTATTCTTGCCAAAAATTAATGTGATTTAACTCCTTTTGTCTTCCTTACCTCTTGTGGATCATTTTGCTTTACTCAAACTTTCCTAGTGTTTTATTTGGTGTAGGAGAGGCATTGATCCCATCATTGTGCACCTTGCATTCAAAGGCTACTTATAGATAATGCACTATTCTTGGGTGAGCTATCCTATATTGAGTACAACTTATATTTTCATTAGTATTGGATCTTATTGCTTTTTCTTGATATATGACTAGTGTTTGAATAGATATTTGAGAGCGATGATTCCATGTGTGTGCATTGTGTATTCAAATACAAGATCATAAAATAATGCACTTTTGTTGGGAGAGCTATCATGTATCTTTTTAAACACTATTTATATTCTATTTGTATTTGATCCTTTCCATTGGTCTTTGATCCCGATGACATGTCTCATGGAAGACAAACCTTTTTGGCTTGGTACTTTGTACCATCATGAAAAGTGTAGAGGGTGTGGTTTATTTGTTGGAACCCCGCTCTTTCTTTTTGAGAGTTTGTCCCAATTGGCATCTCTCTTTG
Organism: Poa pratensis; assembly: GCA_947311845.1. Lineage (NCBI taxonomy): Eukaryota > Viridiplantae > Streptophyta > Magnoliopsida > Poales > Poaceae > Poa > Poa pratensis. Next base: position 19,448,335 of record CAMZMU010000063.1, read on the forward strand.
GGAGTGGGTTATATCATTCGTTGATTAACATCTCTCTCTCTTTTGGTATCTCTTTTGGAAATTTGATATCTAGTCCTTTTATATATTGATTAATTGGTATCTTATTTTCTTTTTGATATCTTTATCCAATTGGTATCTTATCAATTATGTGTTGATTTGCTTTTAGTTTCAATTGGCTTCTCTAAATCAATTTTTGATTTGGATCTTTGATATAATTTGGACCCTCTTTGATCTCTTAATATTTGTCCAAATTGTATCTCCCTTTGGTTATTGAAGGTCATAGGCATATCTACTACATGTTTATTTTATGGCATGCTTTCCTTCTTTGTGCCAATATATAGGGGAAACTCCACGGAATCCTAAATCGGCTAAGATGTGCATGAAATTCAATTTCATATCTATATGCACATATTTATGTGGAGTTCCTTCTATGTATTGTAGTTTGACTAACTACTTGGACCCAATTAGTTTGGGAACAATTTTACTTGAATGTGTTTTAGGTACATGGAGATGCATTGGATGCTTGTCTCATTTACAATGAAAGTATCTTCACCACATGCTTATTGGAGCCAAGCGAGGATGGTTGATGAAATTTTATCTACTACATCAACCCAATGTCATCTCGGTAACAAGTATTCACCCTCATGCATACTTTTCTAGCATCCAACCTTGTGTAGGTTGCATCATGGCATGAAAAGTATTTATTTGCTTTTGTTGTAGCTATTGCAAATTCAATATAGCTCTTATGATACTTGTTGCTTTCCTCAATGCATCCCAACTATCTCCTTTCCCTTAGTGATATTTGTGATGCTTGTGTTGAGGTTGAATTTGAAGTTCATTATTATACAATATGATAACATTGAGCTATGGGCTATGATCCTAAACAAACATCATATGTGTATATTTATGACTTCCCTTGGATATCGTGTTTCTTTTCCTTAGTAACTAATTTTATGTGTACATGTTTCTTTGTGGATATATATCTAATGATTGTATACATGAGAGAAATTACATCTTTACTCGATATCCTAATTCTTCGGTGTCACCTCTTTTACTCCGTTTTTGATTCTTTGGCGTGACTCCGAAAAGAATTTGATTTATGGTGCATATCCTATTTTATCACATCTTGGTGCTCTCATCTTGGTGAATATCTTGCTTGTCTTACAAGCCAATAATCTTCACCATGGGATATGTCACAAGCTTTGTTTTCATTTGCATCTTATTGAGCTTGTGAATTCATTTGTTTTTGTGTTTTAGAGGATACCGGAGGAGTGAGGATTCCATGTTTGTACACCTTGTATTCAAATACAATAATTCTAAATTGTGTACAAATATTGGGGAGCTCCTCTATTTTCTTTAAAACACTCTTTTGCTCAAATCATAATATCTTGTGTTTATTTGGTTAGTTGGATCTTTTTGATTGCTTACTTTTTATTTGGAGAATTGTAAAAAGTTTTCCATATCGTTCTTTTGCAATCTTTGGATCCTCAATATAGTTTGTGCTCTCTCCAACTATTCGTCATTGGATATGTGTATTTGATTTCACTCATATTTGAGAAATGCACACGTTATGGGGGAGCTCATACTATATTGACCTTCTAAGATTTTTCGCCCATTTTGGAAATGGATGCCAATGGGGGAGAAGTTTTATAGGGTTTAAGGGAATTTGGTTTTATGCTTTTGTTTTGGTCATAAGCATTTACCTTTCATGCTCATGCATCCATGCTTGTTGATTTGCATGGTTGCTTAATTCATTATATAAACCCTTGTAAAAGAGATTGTCATCAATTACCAAAATGGGGGAGATTGAAAGGGCATGGCGCCCCCATGTGTGGTTTTGGTAATTAATGACAATCCCTATGGACTAATGGTTGCATTGAGTTGTACTTGTAGTGTTTGTCCATAGACCATGCTTGAACTCCATATGTTGGATTCAAGGTTGATGCCATGAATATATTGATATAATGAAGTATTTGGCATCAAGATCAAGAAGAAGAGTATGTGTTGACCAAGTTGGTATTCGAGGAGTTATCCGATGATTGGCCATATGTGAGTTGAGCATATCGCAAGTATGTCTTGAAGAAAAGGATTATGTGATCATTCATTGTTATCTTCAAGACATCATCTATTGAAAAGAGAAGAAAAGATACAAGGTTGATCAAGATATTGATCAACACACAAAGCTACAAAATGTACCAAGTGGGATCATGTATCTCTTGGTATGGTAAGCAATTGTCCATATAGCTTTGTGAACTAACCCATGATATGTGTGTTGCATTTCTATGTGTGGTTAGGTATCTTTCTATGGGCTTGCATCAAATGAAGATTTCATATAGCCCATGGACGATGACGTCAAGTGGTGATCGTCATCAATGTTGAGAAGCGCAAGTTCAAGAGGAGCATCTCGAAGAAATCTTAGGCTTGAAGCTTGCCACCCATTTAGAGATAATGTTCATGTGAAGATGTGCCTAAGAGAGGCTCTCCCATAGTGGAGTATGGGGGAGCAATGTTTGAGTCTTCACCAAGCGAAGCGCAATCAAGAAAGGTGGTCCACTTGAAGAGATCAAGATCGACGTCATCTAGCTCAAGTGGAATGCGCAAGGCAAAGGTATGCTAGGGTTTCTATTTTACCGGTCTCGTGGTACTAGTTGGGAGACCGGGTTATAGGATAGATACCGTACTATCAAGAGGGGCTCTCGATTGAGCTTTAGCGTATCAGTTGGAGAGAGCTGAAACCTTTGCATACTTGGCTTCATCTTTCTTGGTTCTTATTTGGATTTTCTCTGTGTGGGGTTTTGGAGCTTGTTGTGATCTTCATAACAAGCTCAAGTTCATCAAAAACGGATTTCGTATGAAAAACTTATTGCGTTTTTTATGTTGGAGGTTTTACCGGTTGTTTCTTTATAGAGAGGTTTTACCTTTCTACATTTGGTTTTATCCTCCCTTGTTGGACTATGATGTTTCTCTGCATAATCTTGTCGTGCTCGTTGTGGTGATTCCAACGAGCCCAAGAACGTCGAAAACGGGTTCGTATTCAAAAGATATTTTCGTATTCGTATTGATGGTTTTCCTGTTTTTCCTGGTGCGGAAGTTCCGGGAAAAGTTCCGAATCTAGTTCCGCTTAATCATATTAGCTCTCGGGTGTCCTCATTTCATAAGCGGAACTTGGTCCGGAAGTTCCGGGTGAAGTTCCGGTGGTGCGGAACTTCCGCCCGGAATTGCGGAACTTCCGACCCTGCGCGAAAACTGGCCAACGGGCATATTTCTCATTTACCTCCGGAAGTTCCGGGTGAAGTTCCGGTGGTGCGGAACTTCCGCCCGGAATGGCGGAACTTCCGACCCTGCGCGAAAACTGGCCAACGGGCAGATTTTTCACCTACCTACTTAAGGGGTCTTCTTCCCCAAGGAGACCCCAACTCTTGAGCTCGAAAATTGCCCCCATTGTTGAACTTCTTGAGCTTTGCTATCTCTCTATTCCTCCATGATTCTTGCCTCCAATTAGTGGGAAAAGAGAGAGGAGATCTAGATCTACCATTCCACCAATCAATCTCTCCTCTAAGTGAGGGGAAGCTTTTGGATCTAGATCTTGGAGGGATTTGGTGTTCCTCTTTGTTCTTCCTCTCTTCTCCCCCAATAGCATTAGTTGCTTTGGTGGGATTTGAGAGTGAAGGATTTTGAGCACTTCTTGTGTTCTTGCACATTGCATCGGTTGCATCGGTTTGAGTTCTCCACGGTGATACGTGGAAATCGAAGTTGAGAAGCTTGTTACTCTTGGGTACTTGGGGTGCCCTAGAGCTTGTCCTCTTGGGTACTTGGAGTGCCCTAGACGGTCCTTGTTGATCTCGGAGTTTTGGTGGCTCGCGGGATAGTTGGGAGCCTCCAATTAAGTTGTGGAGTCGCGCCCAAACCTTGTGATTCTTGTGGCTTTGGGAGCCGCGGGAATTCGGTGAGAGCCTCCAATTAAGTTGTGGAGTGTGCCTCATCCTTGTACGGGTTCGGTGACCACCCTCAAGTGTCCCATAGTGGATCGTGGCACTCCGCATTGGTGGAGGCACGAAGGAGATTACGGTGTGCCATTTGACGGCTATTCGGGGATCACTTTGTGACTCCGCACCGCTCCAACGGAGACGTAGCTTCCATTGGGAAGTGAACTTGGGATAAATCATCGTCTCCAAGTGCCTCGGTATTTCTATACCCGAGCTTCTTACTTATGCTATTTACTGTGTGATAGCCATCGAGCTTGAAGTAATATATCTTGCTATCACATATTTGCTTATCTTGTTTAGCATAAGTTGTTGGTGCACATAGGCTAACCTAGCTTGTTTAGGTTTCGTGCTTGATAAATTAAACGCTAGTTTTATTCCGCATTTATTCAAGCCTAAACCATAAAGGAATTTTAATCGCCTATTCACCCCCCCCCCCCCCCTCTAGGCGACATCCGTGTCCTTTCAAAAGGTGGTTTATATTTGACCCACAAGCATCTCCTCCTAGAGCTACTAGCTTTTTTAGCACAAGCATGGGCAACCTCGTTAGCAAGCCTACCTACATGAATAAAATTAATGCTAGTAATGAACCCACTAAGCTCCTTGATCTCCTGGCATAAACCGGCGATTTCAGATCTACCGCCCCCAGGATTCTCCATAAACTTGATCACCTCTTTGGCATCAGTTTCCATATCCACCTGCTGGAATTGGCGATCCACAGCCAACTGAACGCCATCTCTCATCGCTTGAGCCTCCATGAGCAGCGGGTTCGCTGCACCTTCATACCACAAGGCCCGAGCTAGCTGCAAGTCTCCCTGGTAGTTCCGAACCACTAATCCTGTGGTGCCTTCTCTAGCTTCAGCACTATAGCCCGCATCAGCATTTATTTTGAGCCTTCCCATCACCAGTTTGACCCAAGAAGGAGTAGGTTTAACTGGCTTTGGGATTTTCTTGTTCCCCAGGTGAGCCAGATCGAAGATTAACTCTGTAACCCATCTAACCGAAGCCATCACTGACCTACCGCTTCCTCCAAGCCACACGTCATTACGTTCGCTCCAAATAGCCCAGCATCCACACAGAATGACACAAGCATCCTCCCTTGATACTCTTGTACCATTGATCAAGTCCGACGCCCAAGAAGTCGGGTGGAGTACAAGTAGTTTAATGGTCGTAATCTTCTTTATTTCCTGACAAAACAACTTTGCCCATGTGCATTTAAAGAATGCATGAGGGCATGGCCAACGCGTAGCCTCAGAGGTACTGCCCCGCAGATCCAGCTCGGTTCGGATGGTCCAAACCAGCCTCGGGTGATGCTCTGAAGCTGTCAGAGGCTCTTCTGCAGGAGGCTGCCTCTTGGACAGAAAACAGAGGAAAGAGGAATAAAGATGAGAGGAAAAGATCATTGAACATGGGACCCACAGCCTGGAATGCATCAGCTTTTGACGATGGGCAGAAAACGTGAGTAGGTAGCTCTCCTTCCCATACCTAGCTGGTTGCTTCGGGGGCAGTAGATACCGCTGCCCCCATTGCTCGTGCCCTGAAAGATCGTCTCACTTTCAGCACCACAAGTTTTGCAAAAGGCTATCTCCTCCATGTGTCTCCTATTCAGCACTTGTCGACAAGGGATAAAACCTTTAATCACCCGCCACCAAAATCCGAATTTTTGGCGGAACATCGAGCTTCCAGAGTATCTTCCGGTATTTTATATCCCCCACATTCGAGCTCGATACATGAACTTGATGTTGTTTCATCATGGACAGCTTCCTATAACAGGATCGGACCGTAAAGCATCCATTCTTCTCTAAGGACCATGCCCATAAGTCATCAATAATCCTTCCAATAGGGATACCACGGATGGTCGTAATATCAGGCTGTACAAAGTTTTCATTCAGCTTCACTTGATCCCAGCCTAGTCCCTGGTCATCCATTAACTCAATTACTTTAGAGGCTAGTGCCTCTGGTTTCCTAAACATTGGCCTCATATTGGGATTACCCGGAACCCAGGGAGCCTCCCAAATTCGTATAGATGATCCATCACCCAACCGTTTGATCAAACCATATTTTAAAGCTTCTCTTCCATGCAATATTGCATTCCAAATATGTGAAGCATTCCTTTTCCTTGTGGCCGACATGAAGTCCCGATCATGAAAATATTTCCCACGTAGAAAACGGGCACATAGTGAGTTAGGATTGGCAATGAGCCTCCAGCCTTGCTTGGCCAACATAACTTGGTTAAAAAGCTAGAAGTCTCGGAATCCCATACCCCCTGCTGCCTTCGGAATAGCAATATCTTCCCATTTTTTTCCAATGAATCTTCCTTCTATTCTCAACACCTCCCCACCAATATCGCGCTATGCAGCTAGTTATCTTTTTGCAAAGCTTTTTCGACAACCTGAAACAACTCACAACTTGTCAAGCAACATTATTCTCGTGAAATTGTTTTGGGGCAATGCCAGTTTTACTAGCGGTAGATCAGGTAAGTAATCTGATATGTGACCATTAAGACGGTTCGAGCCAATCTCACAATTTCAATCCTGCTACTACCACCATAGCCATGTTTCTCATTCTTTTGCACTTGCACGGCCATCAGGCCATGAACTCTCACAGGAACTTCTCTATCGTTACTTTTGTGCCCAAATGCTTCCGCACGCTTTTTTCCTACTCTATGGCATTCGCAATAATAGGAGGCAGAAGTAGCTCTGTCTAGACACTTGTTTTCTTAATCCGAGATGCTCAACCCATGGTCGTACCACAAAACCAGCCACATGACACATTCGCCATACAGACAAAATCAGTGACGTCGACGCCATGCAAACTGCTTCCAAATTTTGAAAAATGCATTACTTTCAAACCAATCGTGCAACACAAAGACTCTTTTCACCATTAGATTCCTCACGACGTTATATCGAAACTAGATCACATATAAACATGTTTCAACACATTATTTTGAAACAACTTTTCGTCAGAAAAAGCAAGTTTGTTGTATAAACATTTTTTTAGCAATGACCGATAACTTGGTAATTGTTTGAGTAAAAGTATGTTTCTAGTATAGATGCTTTGAAGGCAACCAACTTTCATGGAAAGCAAGTTTGTACAGGACACATACTTTTATAACATAAAGCTGTAAGTAGATCGGCTATTATAAATTGATGGGTAAGAAACAAGTTTATACTATACAGTTACTAGTAATGCAACAATTAGAGCACAAACCCCTCTTAGATTTTAATTTGTTTATTCTAGAACTTTCTATTTAGTAGATTGATTGTTATCTCTTATATATACTCACGCCTCAATTCGAGATCGCTCCTGACATTTAAGCAAACTAGAATACACATCTACACATACATATATTTGCATTTCAGCTAAGTGGCAAGAACTTATCTGCGAAAACATGTGTTTTTTTCTCTGAGAAAAATAGTACTACAATTTAATCAAAGAATTTAAGAAGTAATAATGCCTAAAAGAGAAACAACTCCCATAAATTCTACCATAATATATATTTTAGATTTAGTGCAACTGCAGTTTCCACGCTCAAAGATGAAACTAAATAATGAAAGGCTATATTTTTGTTTGAATGTTGTATTATGGCATGGTTATTTTCTAACGATAATAGAAACAGTAGTCGCTAACATCGTATATAGAGAGAACGTGTAGTAATTTTAAAAAATTAAAAAGTTTAGTATAAATAAACAATATTTTCCATTTTAACTCACCTATGGGCCCACTAAATTAATGGTCTGGCCATGCTGCCTCGAGACTGGAGACACACTCGTCCGGTGGTGTGCAGGAGTGGTGTGGTGGTGGGATACTTAGAACGACGGGTGTCGATGAACTTACATTTGGTTCTCCCCTTTGTATGTGAATCTTGTGGTGAACTTTGCACTGGATGAACTTGTGTGATTAATTGTGTCAAGTTTTGGACTCGCTTGTGGCACTTCTCTAAAGTTCCTTCCTTGTGTGTTGCTCAAGTACAACAGAGTAAAATGATGATGATCTTAAGGTCACTTTTCCCCCGAAAAGGGGGGCATGCCCCGGCATGTGTATCGAAAAGATGTACATAGCCTTTTTATTGCCAAGTTCAGATATGAAGAAAACAAACCCGAAATGTCTCGCAACGGTACCTCAATCAGGTTACCACTTATCCTGTGGTAAAATACAATTAAAAACAAAGAGAGAATACACAACTTGTAAGCAAAGCCTTCAAGAAGGAAAAGTCGCATGTGCGCCGATGATGATGATGAGTCCAATCGAGGGTCAAGCCCGGAATTTTCATTGTCATAAATGTTTCGGCAAGAGAATGTCGCAAGCACACGTCAACATTGTTATAAATGTTTCCACCGAAGTGTGCAAACTCGATGATGACGCTTCTACCATCATCAGTTGTCCGGCCAATGATTCATCGCTAAGATGATGCCACCGAAGGATGCACTGGATATCGATGGGGGCCCATAGCGCCACGTCTCCTGTCACTGTCGCACCACTTTTGATTTAGCCTCAATATGTGCATGACTTAGACACCATGGATATGATCAGACATGACTTGATGCTTCTGTATGAGACGCCATGCATCGCCACCGCCGTCCATGCTGAGTCCAATCGAACCCGATGTCGGAGTGGAGGGGGTGTCCCATACCACCACCCGCCTCAAAAACCCGCAGTCATACAGTAGAGGACGTGCCATACAGCCACCGACTACAATATACAAAGTTAGAGACCATCACCAAAACGAAGATCCGGCCATCGCGTCAATCACATGACCACAATGTATGCCGACATCCAAAGTCCAGGGCCGCCATCCCAAATGCCAAACTCCTGCGCCACCATCAAAGAAGTCGCGGCGAGCAGATCGCGGCCAGATCCGCCGTCGCTATACCGGCGGTCCGACAATCACAATTATTTGCATGCAATTAAATTGCTTGCACGCAAAATTTAAAGATAAAATCACTAAGGATGTTTTTGGATGTTGGTATTGGGGGCTTGGAATCAACTATTTGGAATTTACCTACCCGAATTCTGGTGTTTGGCTGCTTTAGTATTCGGGCCTGGAAAGGAGCCTCAATTCCAAGCCCACTCCCCCGCCTGTGTGCGCGCACGCTCGGGAATACGGAGGTCGGGACCTCCATATTGGCTTGGAAACGAGCTCTCGTGCCTCTTCGCTCTGTCTCCCTCCTGGCGACTCGCAGTCTCGGACCAGGGCGGCGCTACCGTCTCCCTCCTCCCGTGTGGTAAGCTCCCCTCCCGTCTCCCTCCTCCCCGGGCGCCCTCCTCTCCGCCCTCCCTCTCCTCCCCTCGTCCTCCCCTGGCCGTCCTACTCCCCGCCCCGGAACCCTAAATGGATGGGCAAAACGGCGGCGGGAGGGGACATGGCGGCTGGAGCAAGCATGGCGGCGCGAGGGATCTTCCCCAAAGCCGGCCTCTCCCCCACCGAAGCCCCTTCCCGGTGGCCTCTCCCTCCCATTTATTCTCCACCGAAGCACTTGACAGCAGATTTTGGTTTTATTTATTTTTTGCTAAAATTGTTCCCTTTGCAATTGCAGATTACTAGATTGATTGGCATCTGCAGATTTATGTCGTGTGTGTATATGGTTTCCCTTTGCAATTGTACTCCATAGTTCGATGTATGCCGTGTGTCTATATGTGTTGCAATTGTACTATCCACTTGTAAGAGACCTAATTATCCATGTTGTGAGTTTATTAGAATTATTTTAATGTTATTATGTGTGAAAAATAATATATAAACATTCAATATACGTAAAACTATTTTCCATACATGTACACAACTTTATATTGTCCAAATTCAAAAAAATACCGAATTCCACGGTTTGTACATCCAAACAAGATTTGGAATTGGATCCAATCATTTGATTCCAACACAAAATACCATGCACATCCAAACAACAGATTTGGAATTGGAGGCCAATTCATTTCCATCTCAGCTTTAGTATTCCTCCTCCAATTCAATTCCAAGGTTGAATACCAACATCCAAACACAGCCTAAAGGATTCCGAGACGAGGCTGTTTCATGAATGGGGCACGGCGTAAGTAAAAAAAGCTAATTGGACGGAAGTCCAGGATTGTATACGCTCCTTCCTCAGTAATAGAGTAACATTTGCATAATTGAGGTTGGAGAAAAGGTGTAGCACTCGCATAATGTCAACTTTGGTAATTTGCCAACATGTTTTTTAAAAAAGTATCGGTTGTTAGGTCTTGTTATGACAAGGCGTCATGGTTGTGTTTTAGTAGATGAGTACGTGCACATTTCCATATCTTTTGATGAAAAATGCTCACGATTTAACTTAATTACATATTGTTTTGTAAGAGTATTTGTGAAAAATATCCCTACCTGAAATTAACCTACTAGCAGATTTGAACGCTAAGATAATCTCATCTGAAGGGATGGGATCTTATGGAGGAGAGGGGAGGGCTGTCTAGGGTCTAGGGATCAATAACACCAAAGTAAGAGATACTAATCAAGAAAATGATCAACAAATGGATGAAGTTCCTGAAACTCAAGTGGGAGACTCTTTAGACTAGAGAAACAGAGAGGCTAGCAAGAGAAACAACTCTTCTGAGGAGAAGCACAAGATTAAATGATCGTTGTAAGCCAACATCTGAAGAAACTGCTATGGACAAAGTTGTCGAACAAACAAAGAAGCGGAATCTGGAATATGACTCATGATACTGTTCTTTCTACTTGTCAAGGTAAATTCAAGCGTGAAGACATGGGTATGGCAATCGCAATGAAATGAAGAGATATTTCTTGTGTAGCCCACATATAGAGATATTTCTTCATAAAATTTCAGAGTTACATGAGCATGTATTGTGCTTGCTGAAAGAAACGCTAAAAATGTTCTTATTGATACTAGTAAATTTGCACATGCAATGCACGTATAATCAAGTAGTATAACATATTCAATTTATAGATATGTGTTCTCACTAATAAGCCAACCGTTTTGAAAATAATCAAAACTTATCAATGGAGACGATTAGTAGAAATCGATGATTGTATTACACATGCACGGATTGCACGTCTATACAATCCGTCAAAACACTTCGTACTGACCGATATAAAATAAACGAATAGATTCAGAACTCTTATGCCAATAATAAGAAATCGCTAAAAATATATTTTCATATCAGTTCATTAAGCCCTAGGAATGATACATTGCACAGTTGTTCCTCACTGGCTTTTCTTTTAATTGAGATCTGCAAGATAGGGCTTGAGAAAAATTAAGAATTTATATGAATACCCTGCAATCCATGTCTGGACCAAACAATTAATGGTCAAACAACTGACAACCTGTTGCCATGAACTTCCTATTCTTATCAACCCGAAATTTCACCAATTTTAGGTTTGTTTTACTTGAAGCAGTTTTTCCTCCACGATTCTCTTAAAAAAAAATTGCCCGCAGTAATCCAAGAATCATGGATAGCTGCTCCCTTGATGTTTTACTTAAAACCATTTGATTACATGTTATGCGTGAGAAGAACATCAGTGAGTTGTGGTATATACTGTATCGCATTATTATCAAGGCAAAATAACTAACATCAATTTACCTACATAGTTAATGACCTGCATAGCTCTCTCCAAAAGAAATAAACTTGTTAATTGGTATATACTCTCAGGGAACTTGTTATACAATCCTAGCAGAAATTTGAACATATCATTACCTGCATAGTTAAAAAACATGGAGTTAGATCGACCATTATTTTTGATGTGCACACGATTACGTCAATTTACCTGCCCGCTCAATTGGTTCTGCAAGCAAATATATCTTTTTTTTATATAAAAGATCTACGGAGAAACCTAAAAACTTCTAGTGTTGCCTCGAACAGATCAGGCGATATGGATATGTGCACACGATTGCATCAATTTACCGGCCCGCTCAATTGGTTCTACAAGCAAATATCTTTTCTGGATGTAACAGTTCACGAACAAACCTAAAAACTTCTCCTGTTAGCTCGAACAGATCCGGCAATATGGATGTGTAAATCAAGGGTCGACCTGAAAATTATGGAGAAAGGTTCTATATGTATATATTATTGGTGAAAAAAAATCACTTAGCAATTGTTGCAAGTCTACATACCCTAAGATATATCAATCCTATAAAAGCGGCGGCAAGTCTAAACCACACATTGATCCACACATAAAAGTCCCCCAAATTGAGATAACTTTTTCAGCATATTTGCATGTCACACACTGTAGTCAAACATCAGGAAAAAATTATGTGCAGACCTTAATCGTACTATTAGATGGTACACTTCTTTTCTTTTCTTGAGACTGTCTTATTGATATAGCTAAAAAATGGTATAGAAATAAGTTGATGATGATTCATATAAAACAAGACCGTAATAGAAACGGCTAAGCACGTGTATGTCTCTACTTAAGCGGTCCTGTACGGGGAACAAGCAGCTCCGAAGAAATCAATCACCAATCCATGCACGCGCTGTCGTCCAGACCCCAGTGGCCGGACCTCCCGCCGGGCGCCGGATGTGCTGCGCGAGATTTCCGGCCGTCTGTGCGACGCCGCCCTCTACGTCCACTTCCACACGCCGTCTGCAAGTTATGGCGCAGCTCACACGAACCAACGACCACGCGGACGCAGTCGTTCCTGCCATGGCTCCTCGCGCCGGACAAGTTGAGCGCGCACTCGATCTTCCTCAAGCTGAGAAGCGCCTTCTCCAGGACAAGCTACCGCGCCCTGCCGCCGTTCTCCGTACACGGGAGGAACTGGGTGGCCAGTGCCGACGACACCGTCGTCTTGTACTTCGCCGCGGCCATGCCGCCATGGCGACAATGTCAAGTTCAGGGCGGCGCGTCTGCGTCCCGGAGACGCCGCATGGACAGTCGAGAAGAGGACGTTTGGGTCCTCCGACGTGCGCGAATTCTCGACGCGTATCACCGCGGAACAATCCCGATCACTGTCGATGGACCAGTCATGACCCTAAATGCCTAAATGTCGAGGCTGGCGTACATTGCCGAGACCGTCAATGCCGGGCGAGCTGCACCCAACTTGTATGTGTGCCACTACCTGCTGGAGTCCCACGGCGATCGCCGTTCTAGTAGCGGACTCGTGCAGAAGGGACGGCGGCGTCTTGTTCGCGTCGCCGGCGCGCGAGGTCCGCGACAGCGGCCGACCGAGTCAAGAAGCTCTGCAGCGAGCTGGCCGCCTTTTTTCTAATTAAGGGAATCGTTTCTTTTAGCCAATGGCAAAATCGTTGTAATTTCTCGAAATTGAAAAGATGTGTTGAGTTGTCAAACATTAGAGCAATCTGGACCGTTGGCCAAATATTGAAGGGCTCAGATTTAATGTATCAACACAAGTTTGCTCTTTTAATAGTAGTATAGATATTTTCAAAACTTCAGGCAATCAGGCTACAACAAACCCACGCTCTATTTGTGTTCTCTGGAACTACAGCTGGTTAACATGCTGGGGCATATCTACAGTCTGATTCTCCCCTATAAAAACAGTCGGATTCTCCTCGGGCATATCAGGCTCATGGGGCAAACTAGACCTGCTGTTGAGAACATATACTTATCACCAAAACTTTTTTGCAACGCCACCCACTACTCCTTAATAGACATGCCTGAATGGAGATTTTGAAATGGCAACACCAACACAGTATGCTCCATTCATATTGTCCACCGATGATCATTGTTGCTAGGTCCAATTCCTACTGTACTTCTTTTTTAAGACACTGTCTGGCGGGCGAATGGCATAAAGAGCTCAATGACAGACACAACTCATGTCTCAGTATTTTTTGGTGGTACAAGAATTTCATTTTCTGTGGTTCTAGCACATGGACTTGATTACACAATATGGTTTTTCTTTGGTTGAAAGAAGCATGTTTATATCTCTTCTTTTTAGACACAACTCATGTCTCAGTATTTTTTTGGTGGTACAAGAATTTCATTTTCTGTGGTTCTAGCACATGGACTTGATTACACAATATGGTTTTTCTTTGGTTGAAAGAAGCATGTTTATATCTCTTCTTTTTAGCGATGGTTCATGCCGAAAACGAACCTTTTTTCCATGTTTGTGGCAAGTCAAATAGTCAAGATACAGATGTTTGCATTAATGTATCTCTTTCTAGAAAAAAGTGTGATGGCACATGACAGGAGCCATTGCAGTGTTACAGAAGAACAAATACATGTCCAATCGTCATCACAGATACTACGGAAAAAAATCCAGGAGCAAACAAGTTGTACCTATTGATTAATGGGGCTCCCATTCTCTCATATGTCGGGCCCTGACAATCATAAGTACACAACATCAACAGCTAAATGCGAACAAAACTCTGCGAACCTCCATGCTACCAATAGTGAGCAGGCCAGCAAGACATGGAATCAAGCAGTAGCAACATATTAGGCATCTCAGTTCAACTGAACTACATTACCATTTCAAAGAATGCTCTATGCCAAGGCCATTGCAGGTAAGTATCATTCCCTTAAATCTTGAAAGGTACTCCTGATGTAGACGAAAATATACCAAAATTAACAGAAATCACCTTAAATAAGAATGTGGTGTGTAGTTAAAGAAGAAGCTCTCACATGTGCTGTATACTGATTGATCTCGTAACAGCCAGAAAAGTCATATTCAAGTCGCGTGATTGGATCACTTAAAACTGGAAGTACAAAATAAAGTGAACATTTTAAGGAAAAGAAGTTCAAGAACAGACAGGAGGATCATCAGTGTCTAAAAAACAGACAGGAAGTTCGGAACAATACTTTTGTAAGCTTCATTGATCTCCTGAAATTTAGCTGTGACATCATCCTCTCCCTTATGCTTGTCCAGGTGCCACTTCTGGAGATGGAACACCACATGATGGTTAAATAGTGAGTTGATCTATAATTTTCTTCTAGAAGAAAATACTCCATGTAGTATTGGTCAAAGAAAATAAGCTGAACATCAGATTACCAAAGCTAATCTTCTATAACTCAATTTGATGGTGTCATCAGGTGCATCATAATCGACCTCCAGAACTTTGTAATAGTCCTGTCATCACACATGAACCCAATAAAATGAATACAATAGACACAATAAACTGAATAAACATGTGGGTGCAACTGTTGGCAAACTATATACCATGATTCTTCACTAAATATGATCACAGCACACCTGAGTTGTTGATAAATTCAGAGTGCACATAGGAGTACCCATGTATAGTCTCAGCACAAGTGCATACTAAGAAAAGAAGCCAATAGAAGCACGGGTCAACAAGGAGTACCTATCTCACAATCTACGATCCATTAAAATGTATGCAACATTTTGACGTAAATTCCTATAGTAGATACCAGTTCATAATCATACATTCATACTATATTCAAACGAAGCAGCAGATTGTCCAAAAAGTTACTTTCTGCAATTCAATGCAACTTTTGCTTCAAGCACTCAGATAAGCAAACCGATTACACGAATAAACACCACCAATGCATCTATCAGTTTCCTAACACAAATCAGGACTAGTTTAGGTAAGCAAGATGAACCTAAATAGGAGTGGTCTTAATTAGGAGTTCAACCAGACAGCAGTTTCAACAAGATGGCAGAATTTGGCAAGTCCGTCTATCTCGCGTTAGTTAAGACTTAAGAGTACACATCAAAAGCTCTTCACTGCCTCTTAGGAAAAAAGACATAGTAGCCTCGCAACATAACCCTACACTGATGGTAATAACTGATTCATTTCGTAACAAACTCCCCAAATTTTATCAATGGGGAGATGGCACTGCACTAACTTGGGCCTGCAGCATTTGACATGAGCATTTAGTTTAAGAAATAACTAGCAAGCATTCACAAAACATACAAGCGTAGGCCATCACACAGAGGAATAACATAGCATACGCTAATTCAAATTTGACCGATCGCCACGGGTGAGTGTGTGTGCCTAAATTTAACCACCAACCAGACAGTACTCCTAAACTCTCAGCCTCGCACTATACTTGAGCCAGAACTATTTCTGGGCATCTCAGCAGACATTTCCCAAAAAAGAGCTACTGAAGAACAAACTAAAAAAGGGAAGAGACTATCATATCCGCCTTCGTTGGCCAAAAGCACACGGCTGGGTCGGTTCACCCAACAATAGAAGAAGGAACGGCCGCCCACTCGCTGTCGCAGCACAACATCCTTCCTCTACCAAACAAGCGGCCTTAAAGGCTTAAACCAAATCTCTACGCGGTCGAACCGGAGCTACAGATCCGTGGACCGAAGTGTTCCGAAGTTACAGCGCTCGATCTTCTCTTAAACAGCGCAAGAACAAGCGGAGATAATCTAGGGGATCGCCGGGGTAGTGCGCACCTTGTGGAGAGGCTCCTCGCTTGCTCCGTCCATGCAGCGTAACAATTCATCACCCCCGGCCTCTCTTCGCCTCGCCCGGTGTCTCCTCGTGCCGCCGCGCGCGCGCGCTGGCGGATTCCGGATTCGGCCTGGCCAGGCCAATCGGGGGCGGAAGAGCAGAGAGGAATCGCTGTGTGGGATCGTCGGAGGAGTTCTTGGTCTCCTCTCCTTTTTTTTCCTTGGTTTTCCTCTGTTGTGTTTTATAAATAAAGCTTTCCGTGATGGATAAAGAGGGGAAGGTGGTGACGTGGATCCGACCGGGGCACCTGTCCTTTCGTGCCGCCGAGGGTCCCGGCTCGGACGCTTGTTCCGGTGTGTGCCGCTCGCTGCTGCGGGCTTGGGCTTTTGCGAGATTTTGTTTGGGCCGTCGCATGGACATTATATTCCTTTATATCACAGCAGCTTTTGATTCTAAAAAAAATACATCAGGGATTTTCCTCTGAGTCACGTTTATCACCCAGAAGAACAGAAGCTAAGCTACCAAAGAATGGAAGAAGCACATGATAAACACAGCGAAGAACAGACAGCACACTTTGCTAATACAGTGCGGCTGAAACTCACAGAATGAGTGTACACTAGACCTTGCAGAGTTACAGGGTATATCTGAGATGGGGTATGATAGAGCAAAAGTCAGTGTTGCAAGAAAACTTTGAAATGTATCCTACGAAAGCTGCAAGCCTATACCAAGAAAAAGGTTTTAAAAAATCTGGCAAAAAGGTATGCCAGGTATCATTCAACTACACCTGTATTTGTCGAGTTGTTACATATATCGTCAGCGCGTTCAAAACCTTGAGACTGCCCCAGCAATCCAGCATCACTTGCGGGTGGGTGAATCTTCACATCAAACGGCCGGCATACTGTGCTCTAGGGTATTTTTGTTGCAGCTGGGGCCACTGCACGAAAAACTGATCCGCTAACCGTAGCTTGTACAACAGTAAACCACTTAAGGAAAGCTTCTTCACTCTTGCGATACTTTCAATATAGAAAATGGAGGACCATCCCAAACCAAGCACCTGCAATGATAGAGCAATCCAGTACAATAGATTATTGCATTGACTTGATATTTAGGAGAAATAATCAGTGTGATGATTGAATTTATGGGAAACATAGATTGATGACAACATTGACATCCTACTATTACTTTCTGTTCTAAGGACAATGAACAAAAAAGGTACTACGGGTGCGATGGTTAAATCCAGCATTAATCTTCCACTGAGCTAGTATAGAACATAGGATGTAAAGTTACCTTCAACAGAAAAGCTGAAGCACATAGAGGAATGCATGTTCCCGGACCATTGCAAAATAGCTGCAGGGGGTATTACAAGCAATCAGTATAATTGTGTTCATGCAGCATAGTCGGTGCTAATAAGTTTGAAGAGTGCACACCACTTGTGGTCTGATTCGTATTATTAGCCACATAGCATGCAAAATAGCAAGCAGTGTTGTCGCGATGGAGGTAATGTAAGATTGGCCCACTTCACGGCTACGATATATCTGCATGAACTGGGCGTTCGCAATGATCTTCTCTCCAACACCCTAAAAAGGCACCATTAGTCATACTCAAAACTGGAATCACTTGCAAAAATCATCATAATTCGTCTAGCAAGAGAATTGACCTCCACCTGAATCAGTGACTTCTCATAGACCTGTGCCTTCTCAAGGCTCATGTTGTCAGTAAGTGCAGCCACATAGTACCTTGGCGTAAATCTATCCTTCTGAAGCTCGCTTATAATATTCATCATTCTGCAGTATGCCCCCTGCGGAAGAAACATGAAACTTAATAGGTGAACATAATGCTACATTCTTTTCAAGGGAGTTATGATTGTATAGTGCAGCCTAATGCTTTCCAAAAATTGTGGAAGGGCAATTGTCCGGTAAAATAACAAGAATCTGAATATGCAAAATGATCAAATGTATGGAACCGAACAGAACAACATGTGTACTCATGATAGAGCTGACAGTGAACATACATCTGCTTATTCCAACCAGATTGTAAGTTCTGCATAGAAAGATTGATTTACACTAGAACCAGACATAAACATGTGCAAGCCATATAGGGTCAGAAACTTGTAATGAAATGCATCCCAACAAAATACAAGCAACATGAAATGAAAGCCTGTAAAGAACATAAACTGGTGCTTAAAATAAGTGACCTAGAGTAGTTGAGATTGGACGCAGTGTTTCATCAGAGTTGCACAAGGAGCAGAAATTTCCAGATGTCTAAACAGAGACCACAGTTACCCAAAAAACAGCTCGGGTGCTTTAATACATCATGCACTCTGCGTATGATGGGCTGATCTTTCTATGGAAGACCAGTATGACCTGGATAATATACACTTAATTTATTCTAGGTCAAAATTTCAAACATGTTATGCCTAAAATCTCCTTTGTATTAACAAATTTGGTAGCCCAGTGGATGGTAATGAGCGAGATATACCATTTGGCAATAAGAAAATTATGTAGCGAAAATTAGTTCCACAAGGAGAGCGCCCGCAACACGACTGCAGGAATGTCTGAATTGTTCGTCTCGTATTAAGATTTTGATCTACGGTTTACAGAATAATTATAGGTTATGATTAAGCTGAGATGGAGGGACACGTAGAGCCAAACAATTCCCACTGTAACCTGCTGCTGCATTCTAGTGTTATGTTTGGGCATCTTGGTTCAGCTCAAGGGCTGCGCTTTGGGGCTTGGGTACTGTTCTCTGTAGTCTGTAGTAAAATCGACCATTGTTATTTGATGATGGCCAAGGCGTACTCACCAGACCCGAGGACGATGAGGCACCGCAGTCCGGCAGCACGAGGCTTCGACGGCGGCAGGCCGCTGCGGCAGAGCACGTAAGCCACGCGGACGACGAGGAAGGATACGAGTACTGGAATAGCACAGCACGCGGCCGCGAAGGCGTCGACCCCCATCTCCGTCGGAGCGGCGGAGACAGGGTATGGGATCTGGGTGGTGCCAATCAGTGGCGCCGAGCTGGTGGCGCGGAGGACGCTGGCTCACCGGGCTCACCGGCAGCTGTGGGTCGCACCCGAGCAGGGTCGGGCGTTATGAGAGCGGCGGTCAGCCGGGTGGATGGGGGTTCGCCGGTGCCGGCGTAGGAACGGGGTCAAGGGCGGCGATGGCGCTGGGCTGCGCGACGGTGGTAGATCCGGAGAAGATGGAGTCGTGTGGGGGAAGAAGAGGGCAGGGGTCGCGGCGAATGGCTTCCGGTGGATGGCTGTTCTTTTTTTTTTTTAATTTTACCATATATATTAAACCAGCAAAGAGTACACGATTATCTCGATTACAAAAACAATACTAAAAGAGACGAGCAAATCTATGAGATCTTCAAACCCTTTCTTCTTCCATGACACAATATTGTATTTTTCTGAAGTCAGCCGTAGAACAACGCCGAATACACCAAACCACAAAACTGTGAATACCAACGAAGGTTCTCCCCTTTTAATTTTGAGCCGCAATGATAAGGCTTTGTGCACGCACGCAGCCATTAAATTAATCAAGCAATATCTGTAAGAGCACCACCACTGATATTTCAGGAACAAATAACCGAACCACTTTGTCGATGTCGTTGGTAGCCGAGAGAACGAATCACCATTGCCGAAGACGTAGTAGCCGGGATAGATATTGCGAGGACAATCCTAAGAAACAATCCAAGATTGATCTGGCGAAATAAGATCTGAAGAACCATACCTAGACAAACTTAATCTTCCAAAGCCACCATTGACGTCGGGAAGGAGATCACGCCATCGAACGAAGCGCGGAAGATCACTTATTGCATACGAAGCCATCTCCATTGACGAAGAAGATAACAACCAAAACCAAGCTCTAACATTAAGGACCTTTGTATAGCGCCATGCGCAGGTTCGAGGTCCCCACCCCTCCTAGTGCCAGAGCGGCAACTAGAGGAGGCGAGGACCCGTCAATTCTTAGACGAAGGCGACGATGAAGATGCAGATGGCGCTGGCGGCGACGGCTAGGGTTGAAACCCTAGGCCGCCGCCTCTCTTTCTTTCTACTAGGTATTATGTTTAATTTTTTGTGGTGGATGCGTGTCTTTCGATCTGAAATGGTGGCCATCGACCATCGTGACGGGGT
Organism: Poa pratensis; assembly: GCA_947311845.1. Classification (NCBI taxonomy): domain Eukaryota; kingdom Viridiplantae; phylum Streptophyta; class Magnoliopsida; order Poales; family Poaceae; genus Poa; species Poa pratensis. Next base: position 19,468,747 of record CAMZMU010000063.1, read on the forward strand.
TTTTTGGCCGGCCGAAGCACGGACAAAAAGGGCAAACCCTAGTTGCCGCGTACCGCGGACGCTAAATGCTCCCGCATACCCGTGTCAGCTTATGGGCCTGGCCCGTTACTACTGGCGGCCGGAGGCGAGAAAGACGAGATGAGGCGAGGGAGACAGTTCGGCCGGAGAAGAAGAAGACGGGGGAAAGAGCGCCGAAGAAGGAGGCTGACCTCGTCGCCGATGGGGACGGCGCGAGTGGCCGCGACGTTGCCGGTTAGGCGAGGAATGGATCTCACCATAGCGGCAACGATGCAGGTGGAGGTGAGGAAGGAACTTAACGAGGGGCGGGTTAGAGGGAAGCCGGGGGCAGCGACAAACCGGCGGAGGCAGCGGCTTTAGCAGCGCGGCCACGGAGGTGGTGCAGTAGCGGCACCGAGTGCGGAGGCGGGAGCAGGCGGTTGCAATATGATCCGCGACTTTGTCGTTCGCCGATAATGATGTATTAGCGTATTGCCATCCAACTATCACACTTCTTGCAGGTTTCAATATCGTGTACCTCTTCGCCAGCCTCCCCGTTCAGGTCGGCGTTGGAACCAACACCACCGTGGATAAGCGATTGTATAACCTCGGCAGTTGTTGTCTACAGAACATTACACACATGGCCGACCTCATTCAATGCACAAATTCACATTGTTGACTTCATTAAATGCAATCGTTTCACATTGTTGACGTCATTCATTAAACACGTGTTTCGCAAGATACTAAATTGCAGTTATGCCCAACCAAATTTGCACATTGTTTGAGATCGTGCGCAAGTCCCTTATTTGGTCATCTTGGTTCTTTGTTTGTGCTTAATAGAGCTATAAAAAATTTGGGACGACGTTTGTGCTCCGACAGCAACGGAAACTTGTCAAACTCTGAGCTAGCAACTGCTGTCAGCTTGAGATTTAGCGTGAATGTGAAATTTTGAATTCTTGTATCTCGCAATCCCTCCGATCGGAAATGGTTGCACAAATTTGTCTAAATACAGATGTATCTACACACTAAAATATATGGGGATACATGCATATTTAGACAAATTTGTGTCAATTATTTCCGTTTGGAGGGAGTAGTTCTTATGGTGTGCGTTTTTATGTGGTGTAGAGCAGCTTGGATTCACCGTATGATGCATACACACCAAGTGCACCTTGCTTCCCTTATTAGAAAGCAGCCCCATTATGAGGTATGTTCTCTTCTCTTCCAGCCTTAATTCAAAAGTTTGAGTTTTCTAATTAGTCACCTCTGATGGTGAACTTTGACCAACAGTATAGGAGGGCCAAAACACATTAGATGGCCAGATGAGGGGGGAAACTTGAATTATTTTGTGTTTTGTACGGTAAAAAATTATAAATACCAACTATTATTGTCGAGATTGTAATTGAGTTGGGGGGGGGGGGGGGGGGGGGGGCATTGACCCTTTGGGCCTCCACTAAGGTCCACCATTGATGGTGTTGCTTGCTGAGTGGTGTTTATGAATGTGCCGTTTCAAAGTGGAGGCCTCTTAATCTCAAAAAAAAATCAATGTGCCGTTTCAGAGAATCTCTAATAAAGTAGTCGAAGAAAACAAGTTACGTTCACTACCATCAACAAACGAGGAATGTGATGTGGAGCAGCTTCCACCAGAATTTGACCAACTAATGGTATGAAGTGTGAGCATTGGCAGTTTCTATATACAACTATCTATAGGGAACTAGCAGTCTATGACTTGCAGAAATGGCATGTAGTTCTCTCATGTTTTTTTTACATTACTTTGTCTTAGAACTCAACCCGTTCGAGGTTTTTCTAATTCATGACGTACCTCATTTTTGATTGCTTGAAACTTGTAACAGTTACATAAATTATCTTCTATATGAATCTTACAACTGAATATGGTGTAAATTCATGTATAAAATTATACGCACTAGAACTTCTTTGACAGTTCACAAGCCTTTTATCTGAAAACCCATTTCAACAATTTTGCCTATCTATAAATGAAAACTTACGGTATCAAGCAACACTTATCCTGCAGGCTGCAGCCATCAAATATGTAATATTAGCAATATATGTTATCCTGGTTTTCTCGTTGTATATGTCGTTCCTGCATGTAGTCCTTTTCTTTTGTACCCGCTCCCTAATCCTGTATTTTGTTTTTCTGGTTGCTATCTTAGGAGAACCAAGATTTGCAAGACCGGGAAGCAAAGCAGCAGCTAGAACCCCTTATCACAAAGAAACCATGTTCAATTGTAAGATATTCACCTTGTAGAGTTGCATGCTTGATGATCTATAGAATAATCCATTGATTGGAATACATTCAATGCACACACGCAACAACAGATATACATGAGAGTCAGGGGCCACTGCCCCCCACCCACCCCATGGGATTTTCAAGAAGAAAGGCACCCAAATGGATTATTTGCCCCCAATAGACTTAGGTTGATCTTCTCAGATGATGATGTGGATCACACACCGTTGAGAAACCCAAGAGGAAGGTATGAACTAGTGTAGTAGCAAGTTTTGCTTAGTTATAAAACTAATGTTTATCGAACCAGTAGGACTTGAAAGGCTTCAACTACAGACAAACTAATTTGCCCAACGAAACAGAAAGGTTGTCAATCTTTCAGGCTTGCTGAAATCAAAGAGATTAAACGTATAGTGCGGAAAATAATTATGAAAGAAAAAAGGAACATCGAGCAATGGATGATTGAAAGCAATGAAAACGGTGTTGTAAACAATGTAAAAGAATGTAGTTTCACTATTGGTGTCTCTCCATAAAACACTAAAAATGCTGGGTAAACAAATTATAGCTAGCCAATTGACAAATTGTGAGAGCATGACAATGCTATTATGACAAGACATAGTTCACTGTAGTATTTAATTGGGCATTACAATAAAATATATAGACGCTATCCAGCTGCATTTATGAGTAATAATCCACCCCGGAATCGCTATCCAGTATTTTTTTAGATAAAGGGAGCTTTTATTACTTAAAACGTTTAAGTATTACACCCAGCCTCTGCATAACAAGATGCACACAGCCGCAACGAGTTCGAAGGTTCTAGAAAACTTAAAAGGCGAATTACATATCATCATGAGAGAATGTAAGTACGCCTATGCAGGTGGAGGGCCAAGACGCAAATTATGCTGCCATCCATGTTGGGATAAAAAGTCTCTCGCCGTATCCTCCAGTCTTGTACACACCTCCATAAACAGGTCTCGATGCACCACACGTTGCAACTGAGACCACGAACGGAGCGTAGCAGTAGTCCGTAGATTACCTGCATAAGAGAGCAATTTTTGTCATTAAAAACCATGTCATTTCTACTTAGCCATAGCGACCATATAATGGCAAGCGCTGCCACCCTAATAAGTTGTTTAAACCTATTATCCACCCCATTTAGCCAACTGCCAAAAATATTGGCAATGCTTGTGGGGGGGTAAATAGTAGAACCTATCTGGATGATTGACCATATAGAACTAGCAAATTGACACTCGAAGAAAAAGTATTTTATAGTCTCGTCCTTGTGACAGAAGACACATTGTTTACTTCCATGCCAATTGCGTTTTGCAAGGTTGTCTTTTGTAAGAATGACCCTCGACGAAGATACCAAGCAAAAACTTTGTTTTTCAGTGGGATCTTCATCTTCCAGATTTTCTTATTATTATCTACCGGCACATCTGGTTGGATTAAGGCTGTATACATGGAGTCCACAGAGAATTTACCATTGGTTTGTAAATTCCACCGAAACACATCGCGACCCTGTGTCAAAGTGACATTAGCTAGGCGCTGTAGCAGTTCATGCCAAGCGGCCAGCCTAGGTCCAATGAGATCTCTTCTGAACGTCACATTAGGAGGATTTTCCTCCATCACTTGAGCGAGTGTGTCGCTTTTGTGACGTCCAAGGATTATACTGTATAGAGCCGGATATTGTTCTCGGAGTGAGGTAGTTCCAAGCCATATCCTCCCAAAACCTTATCTCTGAACCATCTTTAATGGAGAATTTGCCATAGGGGAAGAAGAATTTCTTCGTCGCCATTAGGCCGGCCCAAAAGTGTGAATCACCAGGTTTCCAAAGAACCTGTGATATCGCATTTGAGCCTATATATTTTCTCCTGAGAAGAGTTTGCCATACCCCATCCTCGGTTAGAAGCTTAAACATCCATTTACCAAGCAAGGCTTTATTCTTGACCTCAAGGTCATGAATCCCAAGACCACCGTGATCCTTAGGTCGGCACACTACATCCATTTGGCTAGCCGATATTTCTTTTTTTCATTATCCCCTTGCCAAAAAAATCTAGATCGAAAGTAATCCAATCGATGCAAGACTCCTTTTGGTATTTGGAAAAAGGATATCATATACAGTACCATGTTTGTTAGTACTGAATTTATGAGCACCAATCTTCCACCTAGGGATAATAGTTTTCCTTTCAACTACTTAACCTTTTTTGTAGTCGTTCCTCAACATGTTTCCATTGAGCGATCGTAAGCCTCTTGAAGTGAATCGGGATGCCTAGATAGCTTATCGGAAACTGGCCTATCCCGCAGCCAAATAACTCAGCGTATTGGGTAGCCTCTCCTGAGCGTCGCCAAAACAAAACAACTCACTTTTATGGAAATTAATCTTTAGACGGAAAGTTGCTCAAACGCTGATAATATTAATTTCAGGTTCTTTGCTTTTTCCATATCATGTTCCATAAAGAGAATCGTATCGTCGCGTATTGAAGGATAGATAGTCCACCATCAACAAGATGCGGAACCACTCCTTCAATTTGCCATCCACTTTTGCGCGTTCAATGATTATGGCTAACATATCAGCAACTATATTAAATAATATAGGTGATAATGGGTCGCCTTGTCGTAATCCCTTTTTCGTTTGGAAGTATCTACCAACGTCATCATTGACCTTGATGGCAACACTTCCTCCGGAAACGAAATTATGAATCATAGCACGCCACTCATCAGAAAAGACTTTCATTCTGAGTGTTTATTGTAGGAATGACCACTTGCCTTTATCGTAAGCTTTTTCGAAGTCAATTTTTAGGATGACTCCATTTAGCATCTTCCGATGCATCTCATGAACAGTCTCATGCAAGGTTACTACCCCGTCGAGGATATTGCGGCCTTGCATAAAAGCCGTCTAAGTCGGTTTCACAACATGATCAGCCACCGAATTTAGCCTAATAGTAGCGGTTTTAGTGAAAATTTTGAAGCTAACGTCTAGAAGACATATAGCTCTATATTGTTGAATCCTTTCTGCCTCATTAACCTTTGGCAACAAAATTATCTCACCGAAGTTTAGGCGAAATAGTTCAAGCTGTCCAGCATGCATTGCATGGAACATCCTAACAAATCCGACTTGATTATGTCCCAGAAAGTTTGATAAAGCTCAGCAGGAAAACCATCCGGACCCGGTGCTTTGTTGTGTTCCATTTGGAAAACCGCCTTTTTACCTCCTCCTCTGAATAAGGGGCTGTAAGGTGGGCATTTTCCTGATCAGAAACTTGTACTATGTCATCCGTTCGGGATTCATCCAGGGCGAAATTATCGTCCTCGGGTTCTCCAAACAAATTTTTGTAATACTTCGTGATGTATGCTTTGAGCTCCTCATGGCCTCAATCGTACCCTCATCTTGGTTGAGAGAATAAATGAGTTTCTTCCTATGTCTGCCATTAGCAAGACTATGAAAGTATCTCGTATTCGAATCTCCCTCCAAAATAAATTGGGCTTTTGATCGTTGGTACCATTTAAGTTCCTCCTCACGAAGAAGACTTGCCATCTCCGCATTAGATCGATTTTTCAATTCAATCTCTTGCGTTGACAACGGTCGCACTTCAGCAAAAGCTTCCAAATCATCTATAATAGATGACAAGCGGAGCTTCTCCTTTTTTAACTGGCCTACCATATGTCTAGCCCAACCACTCAGGTGTTTGCGCAAAGCGCGTATTTTATTATTCCACCTTTGGATTGGACTGTGACCAACTACCGGCCTCTCCCACACCATTTTAACCATGTCTATAAAACCTTCCCTGTATAACCATCCAAGTTCAAATTTGAACTGACGTTTATAATGTGGGTTAGGTGATCCAGTGGTTAGAAGTATGGGGGCATGATCAGACAGTGCCTCGATACGTTCTAGGGCCCGTACTGAGACCAGTGGGTATTTAACTTCCCAATCTGAGTCCATCAGTACACGGTCTAGCTTCTTGTATGTCGGCTCTGGGAGGCTATTAGCCCAAGTGTACTGCCTCCCAGCCATTGATACCTCTCTCAGGCTTAGGCTGTCAATTACAGCGTTGAATAAGATAGGCCAACGGTTGTCAAATCTACCTCTACTTTTCTCATGCGGGAACCTTAGTAAATTAAAATCGCCACCTATAATTATAGGGTATGGATTGTCTTTTACCAGGTTTACCAGTTCGCGGAGAAAAGCAGACTTATGCTCATTCTGGGCTGCTCCATACACAGCGACAAGACTCCATGTGAAGTTGTCGGCTTTGTTGCGGATGTGGAACTTAATATGAAATTCCCCTTCCGAACTAGCCAACACATCCATGGTTTCTTTTCTGACACCTAGTAGTAAGCCCCCAGATCTGCCACGTGGTGGACGCGACTTCCATGTGAATTCTACACCGTCAAATAGGCGGTTAAGTAGGCTCACAGGGAAGTCACGTTTACCAGTTTCCGAAATACCCACAAAATCCAATTTATGCTCCCGAATTAAATCAGCAATACGAACATGTTTAGCCAAGTCGCGAAGACCTCTGCTATTTTCGAATATGCCATTCATTGGGAAACAATTGGAGGAGTGGACAATTTCGCCTTTTTCCGTGGCGTTTTTTTTCTTCTTTTCTTATTAGAGTCTGATTTAGATTTTCGGTCGGATGCTTTAAGATCATATAATGAGCTAAGCATCGCCTCCTCTAAACCACCCTCCGATACATCACCCACAAGATGTGAAAGGAGCTGGACATCAATTGTGTCATTTAGCTCCTCCTCCTCCTCATGGGGAGTAAACGACTTAGCCGATCTTTTTGGAGTAACCGTTAACCGGTCATATTCCAAATGTCTCAAAGCATTAGTCGATACCGTTACCTTAGTGGCGCTATTACCCAAAGAAATTCCTACACTATTCAATTTAGCTGAAATGCTAGAATTTGAAAAATCAAGGAAAGACTTTGAGTTCTTAACCGTACCAGCGTTGTCGAGGTTCTGTTCAGCCTTGCGTCTCATGGCCTTCACCATAGAGTCCTCGTCCGTGGCAGCGGTCCCGTCCGCAGCCACGGTGTGCCTCCCGCTTCGCCTCACTGGTGTCGACACCGGGATGGACATAGGTGAGGTAGAGTCCACTCCCAGCGTCATGACACCTGTAGGCGACGGTGTGGCTGTGACGTCCAAGCTGGAGACCCCAAGAGGCTGCTATGACCGCTGCACAGGCTGGGCCTGCTCCTCCAGCGATCCAGCGGCATTCTCGCGCATGGCGTTGTCGAGGTAGGCGTCGCCCGCTGCTGCCTGCATGTCCTACACCAGTCGCTGCCCATGGGCGGCCTCGCTGGGCGGCCCGTCTTGCTCGACACCGCTCGCAGGCCGGCCCAGCACGTCGTCGCGCGCCAAGTCCTGCTCAGCCAGCGTACATGGCGAAGGAGAGCCAAGCGCATCGGTCAGCGTCGACCTGTGCGGCCCAGCAAGGGTTGCAGCCATGAAGGCAGCCTGATGTGCGTCCTCTGCTGTACCCTGACGCTCCGGTAGCTGAACGGTGTGCTGCACCAGCGGCGACACGGGAGCCTCCATCGACAAAGGAGGAGTTGTTGCGCGTGTATCCGCTAGTGGTGAAGAAGACCACTGAGCCACCAAAGCCTTGCCCTCGGGGTTTGCGGGTTCGGATGTCGTGGGGTCACTCTTCGACTACCCCACGGTGGGGATACCTGGGTCACGCCAAGCCCATCAACCTTATGACAAGGGCCCAAGGAAGGCCCAACAAGGACGACGTGCGGCCCAAGATAGTCGACGCTAGGTCATGCGACCCGCCATGCTTGTAAGCGCCATCGGCACCGTTCACTGAGACCTAGCCTACCATATAAAGGCTAGGAGGGTCCTTCGTCTAGGGTACGCTCATAGCCGCCACACAAACCCTAGCGAGATTGCCATCTCGCCATTGTAGCCACAGCTCACCATCAATAACCAGACAAGCAGGAAGTAGGGTGTTATCCTCCGGGAGCCTGAACCTGGGTAAACGCCTTGCTTGTCAGCCGTCGTGATCACCAGCGCTCATCTCTCTCCCCCTCAATCAAACCGGGGTACACAACTCAGGGATTTGCCGAGTCCACACCTCGTCAATTGGCGCCGTCTGTGGGAAAGAACGAGCGCTGGAATCATGGTCGCACCGGCTCCATCAACCTTGAAGACCGACGTCTGCATCACCAAGGAGCCAATCTGCTTCGGCTCCTTCGAGTACACCTTCCACCCGCCGGCCCACCGCTCGGTGTACGCCGATCTGCATGTAGGTATGTGCCTCACCTTCGGTACCATGCACTACTTCGTAGACAGCTGTGGAGTACTCAGATCCACGGCGATCGCACCGCCTGTGGTGGTGGCACCCGCATCTGCCGCGGCCGCACCAACCACGCCCCCACCTGCTGCGGAGGTCGCATCTGCTGCGACTGCGGCGACAGCGTCTTCGACTGCTGAGAAGATCGCGTCTGCCTCGACTACTCCGACCGCCTCCGCTGCGGCAGAGATCGCGCCCAACGCGGCAGCGCCACCAGCATCTCCGGCTACCACGGAGATCGCATCTGCTACGACTACGTCGACCACCTCGTCGACCACCGTGCGGATCGAGTCTACTTCGACTACCTCGACCGCGTCGTTGACAAGGCCAAGATCTGCATCAACTTCGACTACGTCAACCACGCCTTCGCACGCAACGAGGGTCGCGTCGTTCCTTACCGCGCCACTCGCGTCCCCATCGACTTACAAGATCGCCAACAAGCCGATCGCGCCCACGTCAACAACAGCGACATCATTCCTCGTGACCGCGGCGAAGATCACGAAACTCCAAGGAAACGACCGCGGCAGCGACTCTGGTACCCACCACGTTGCGGCCATTTTCGACTCCGAGCACGGCTCGGACGAAGGAAGCAGCAGTGGCAGCGTCCATCCCGCTGCCCAGATCTACCCCACGCAAGTCTTCATGATCGGCCAGAGGCCGCAGGGCAACGATGACGAACCCGCATACCCGCCAAGTCTTCCAAGCCATCACCTGCCCACCTGCGGTACCAGACTACCTGAGAGGATCAGAAACACCAATCACCTTCTCCAGAGCAGATCACCCGCCTGCAGTACCACGACCCGGGCACGCCGCCCTGGTAGTCGAAGCTCTGATCGGGGATTACACCCTGAAAAAGGTGTTCATGGACGGAGGCAGTGGCATTAACATCATCTTTGCCGACACCCTCAGAAGGATAAACAGGCCAACGACGGACTTGGCAGCATCAGAGACTACATTCCATGGCATAGTACCAGGGCAAGCAGTCACGCCCATGGGAACGATCACACTCGATGTCATCTTCGGCACACCCGAAAACTTCAAGAGGGAGTTGATCGACTTCGAGGTAGTCGACTGGAAGTCGCAGTACCACGCGATACTCGGACGCCCAACCTTCGCCAGATTCATGGCGGTACCTCACTACGCCTACCTCATGCTCAAGATGCCTGGACCCAAGGGCGTCATCACGGTACACGGCGACTTCGACCGCTCCAACAGCTGCGACCGCGAGTTCAGCAAGATCTCTGAGTTCTTCGGAGTCGAAGATCACTTCGAGGCAATGGCAGTCGACAACGACAAGACCATCTTCCCAGCCCGCAAGAAACCAGCCAAGGACGCCGCCTTCAACGCGGCTGACGACACAACGACCCATCAGGTCCATCCGACTGACGCCAACAAGACGGTCAAAGTATCGTCGAGTCTGACACCCGCATAGGAAGGCGCGCTCGTCGAGTTTCTACGTGAGAACTGGAGAATCTTCGCATGGCAACCCTCTGACATGCCAGGAATACCCAGGAACCTCGCCGAGCACTCCTTAAAAGTCCACAAGGACGCCAGACCCGTCAAACAGGCCATGCGACGCTTTTCCGGGCCCAAGCGAGACGAAATCAGCAGAGAAATCGATCGACTGTTGAATGCCAAGTTCATTCGAGAAATCAAGACTCGGACTGGGTCGCCAACCCAGTCCTGGTGGAGAAGAAGAAGACGAAGAAACTCCGCATGTGCGTCGACTTCACCGCCCTCAACAAATGCTGCCCCAAGACCATTTCCCGCTCCCGCGGATAGATCAGATCATCGACTCGACTGCAGGCTGCGAACGCCTGTCCTTCCTGGACGCCTACTCAGGTTACCAGCAGATCAGACTAAACGTCGAAGATGAGGAGAAGACAGCATTCATCACACCCGACGGCGTTTTCTGCTACCAGACGATGCCCTTCGGGTTGAAGAACGCTGGTGCCACGTACCAGCGCACAATGCAAGCATGCCTCAAAGGGCTCATCGGGCAGATCGTCCAAGTCTACGTCGACGACATCGTCGTCACCACCCGCAAGGAGGACACCCTCATCGCCGACCTCCGCAAGGTCTTCGCCGCCCTCGACGAGTACCAGATCAAGCTGAACCCAGACAAGTGTGTCTTCGGCGTGCCAGCTGGAGAACTGCTCGGGTACCTCGTCTCTGCAAGAGGAATTGAAGCCAACCCTGAGAAGGTGCAAAACATACTCGCAATGCCAGCACCGACCAAGCTCCATGAGGTGCAGCGCCTAGCCGGCCGAGTCGCAGCTCTCAGCCGGTTCATAAGTAAGTTGGGAGAAAAGGCCCTGCCTTTCTACCAACTGATGAAAAAGACAGACAAATTCGAGTGGACAGAAGAAGCGCAAGCCGCGTTCGACCAACTCAAGAAAACACTCACGACTTCCCCAGTATTGGTGGCTCCACTAGAGAACGAGCCGCTATACCTTTACGTGTCAGCCACAAACAGGGTGATCAGCACGGTACTCGTAGTCGAACGAGAAGAAGAAGGGCACAGCCACCCTGTCCAGCGACCTGTCTACTACCTCAGCGAGGTGCTGACCCTGTCCAAGCAGCGCTACCCGCACTACCAGAAGCTGGCCTACGGAGTTTTCATGACTTCAAGGAAAGTAATCCATTACTTCTCCGAGCACCCGATCACGGTGGTAAGCTCCTCCGGGCTCTCCGACATCCTGACCAACCAATGCGCGACAGGACGAGTCGCTAAGTGGGTCGTCGAGCTAGGACCCTGGGGGTTGAAATACGCTCACCCGAAGTCAATCAAGGCCCAAGTGCTCCCAGAATTCACCACCGAGTGGATAGAAGCCCAGCTGCCAGATGTCCCCGACCTGTCCAACGCATGGACAATGTATTTCGACGGCTCCAAAAAGTTCAGATCTCCCCCAAAGGCGACAAGCTGAAGTACGTGCTACAGATGGACTTCCCAACACCCTCCAACAACGAGGCTGAGTACGAAGCCCTAATCCATGGCATGCGAATGGCCAAGAACTGCGGCGCCACTCACCTCATGATCTACGGCGACTCCTACCTCGTCGTGCAGCAAACCATGAAGGCCTGTGACGCCATCGCCGACAACATGATCGCCTACAGAGATCTGTACAACCAGCTGGAGGGCACCTTCGACGGCTGCGAGTTGCGTCACATCGGCCGCGAAAGCAACGAAGAAGCCGACGCCCTCGCCAACCTGGGCTCAGACAAGGCGCAGGTGCCACCCGGCGTCTTCCTTGAGCGCATCACGCAGCGGTCTGTCAAACTTCGACCCACGCCCGGATCCTCCACACCATCAACGAGCACCGCCGACCCGCCAGGCAAAGAGAAGGAGCCGATGGAGGTTCTGCTCATCGAGCCCACCTGGACGAGCCCATATCTGGCGTACATGCTGCACCAGAGGCTGCCAGTCAACTCAGTCGAAGCCAAGCGCATTATTCGCCGTTCGAAAGGCTTCACCATCATCAAGGGGGAACTATACAAGCGAAGCATCTCAGGAGTCCTGCAAAGGTGCGTTGATCCAGTCGACGGTCAAGCCATCCTACTCGAAATTCATACAGGCACCTGCGGGCATCACGCCAGCAGTCGTGCCTTAGTGGCCAAAGCCTTACGAGCCGGGTTCTACTGGCCCACCGCAATGCAAGACGCAGAAGAACTCGTGAGGAAATGTCTCGGCTGCCAGGAATTCGCCAACAAGCCGCACGCGCCAGCTTCAGCGCTAAAGACCATCCACTTGCCTGGCCCTTTGCTCAATGGGGGCTCGACATGGTGGGTCCACTCAAGAAGTCCTCGCCAGGAGGACACACGCATCTCTTGGTAGCAGTCGACAAGTTCACGAAGTGGATCGAAGCCGTGCCTATCACAAGTTCGACTGCATCTTCAGCAGTTAATTTCATCAGGTCCATCATCTTCAGGTTCGGGGTGCCGAACAGCATCATCACCGACAACGGCACGAATTTCACAGCCGAAGAATTCAAGGACTTCTGCTCCGAACAAGGCATCAAGCTCAACTACGCATCAGTCTCGCACCCGCAATCCAATGGGCAGGTCGAAAAGTCCAATGGTTTAGTCTGCATGGGTATCAAGAAGCGCAGTTAGTCGGGGGCTGCGCCACACAGGTCTAAGTCCAACCTAGGCCGCACCCGACGCACTCGGGGGCTGCGCCATACAGGTTCAACTCGAAAATCCTCGGCCGCCACCCGAAGCACTCGGGGGCTGCGCCACACAGGTCTAAGTCCAACCTAGGCCGCACCCGACGCACTCGGGGGCTGCGCCATACAGGTTCAACTCGAAAAATCCTCGGCCGCCACCCGAAGCACTCGGGGGCTGCGCCACACAGGTCTAAGTCCAACCTAGGCCGCACCCGACGCACTCGGGGGCTGCGCCATACAGGTTCAACTCGAAAAATCCTCGGCCGCCACCCGAAGCACTCGGGGGCTGCGCCACACAGGTCTAAGTCCAACCTAGGCCGCACCCGACGCACTCGGGGGCTGCGCCATACAGGTTCAACTCGAAAAATCCTCGGCCGCCACCCGAAGCACTCGGGGGCTGCGCCACACAGGTCTAAGTCCAACCTAGGCCGCACCCGACGCACTCGGGGGCTGCGCCACACAGGTCCAACTCGAAAAATCCTCGGCCGCCACCCGAAGCACTCGGGGGCTGCGCCACAGGTCTAAGTCCAACCTAGGCCGCACCCGACGCACTCGGGGGCTGCGCCATACAGGTTCAACTCGAAAAATCCTCGGCCGCCACCCGAAGCACTCGGGGGCTGCGCCACACAGGTCTAAGTCCAACCTAGGCCGCACCCGACGCACTCGGGGGCTGCGCCACACAGGTCCAAGTCGAAAACCTTGGCCGTCACCCGAAGCACTCGGGGGCTGCGCCACACAGGTCCAAGCCATACCTAGGCCGCATCCGAAGCACTCGGGGGCTGCGCCATACAGGTCCAAGTCGAAAACCTTGGTCGTCACCCGAAGCGCTCGGGGGCTGCGCCATACAGGTCCAAGTCCAGCCTAGGCCGCACCCGACGCACTCGGGGACTGCGCCATACAGGTCTAGCTCAAAAAAAATCCTCGACCGTACTCGAAACACTCGGGAGCTACGCCGCACGCGTCTAAACTCACAAAATCCTAGGCCACACCCGATCCGCTCGGGGGCTGCGCCATACAGGTTCACAGACGGCTACAAGATACAATTTACTAACTCGGGGGCTACCCCCACCTCGACATACATACACTCATATTTCCACTTGGAAAAATTTCTTTTACAAGCTAACGCTATACAACAGCACTCCAGTGCTACTATTCTACAGGCTCGCCCTTTGGCGCATCGAGTGGCCCAACAAGGTGCTCGCTGAAGGTTTGGACCTGCTGAATCATCTGGCGCGCAGCCGCAAGGGTATCGGCATACTCACCCTCTCCAGGCAATCCGTCAAGCACTTTGTGCAATGGAAGATTAGGCCGGTGCATTCGAACATACGCCAACGCCACGTTCGCCCCGGCAACAAGTTGAGCGTGCACGACTTCCTTCAACGCACCGCCTTCACGGAACCTCTCCAGAAGCGCAGTTAGTCCATTCGGCTGCTCGTTGTGAGGAAAGTACACCTTGTTGATCTGCCAGAGGGTTTTTCTGCAACCTTCTAAGAGTACAGCAGCCCGCCAGGTACGATCCAGCATTCGTGCCAGTATACTACCTCTGGACTTGTTTGACCAAAAGTGGCGCGCTTCGGGTGAGTCGCCGGCGGCCTCTTTCTCTACCCGCTCGTCCACTCGAAGCTGCTCCGCCGTCAGGTCAGAGTTGACATCTGCATCAAGGCCAAGCATTGAGCATAGCAAGTAGACACAGAAGCCGAAGGAAAAACGCTAAGAGTCCAACCTTGCAACTGTCGACCGATCAGGTCCATCTCGCCAAGCAGAAATTCTTCACGCTGGGAGAACGGCGCAACGGGCCGCGACCTCAATCGCTCCAGCTCCAACTCAGCATTCTTCAACTTCGACTCGAGCTCAACCACCTTGTTCCTCATGAAGGTGAGCACTCTCTGGTCGTTTACGCTTCGCACAGGAGCTGGAGGAGCTTGACGGCGGCGACGAGTAGGCGCAGCCGAAGTGGTATCTTCCTCATCGCCCGCGCCAGTCGTTCCAGCAACATCAGGAGCTTCGCCCATATCAGACTGCCAAGAATCGACAGCGTCAAGCCAGGAAAAGAATCAACATAATTCATTCAAGCCAGATATCAAAAAATACTCGGCGACTGCACCCCCGAGGGAGTGAATTCACATTTCATCATCAGCATGTTCACTCGCACAATATAAAGTGCATTACAGACTCAAGCCCAAAAGCAGAAGCACAGTCCTAAAAGGAAAAAGTCTACACTACAGACTCAGACTGGGAACGGCTCTTCCTAGCAGCCAACTCTGCAGCTTTGGCAATTCTCCTCTCGAAGGTGGCGACCAACTTCGCAGCTAGCTGGCTCGCCTGCACCTTCACACCGCTAAGGGACGCGGTTCTGCCATCAGGCTTCCGAGGGAAGTCGCTGACAACCTTCTCAAAATCACCTACGACTTGGTGACCAAGAAGCAGCTGAAAAGTGAGCTCTGAGCCGCGTACCGTCTGCGCGCGCGTGAAGTCCGCCAGGACATTCGAATTGCCTTCGAATGGAGCCGCGAGTGCGTCAACAGCAGCTGGTGGTGGCTGGTTCGGAAAGATGTTCCGGTGCACAGTCGCTAAGGCCTCCGTCGACTTCTGCAGGGCCGCCGCCGACTGCTGCAGCGCTGCCGATGCATATGCGCAGACGCGGTCGACGAAGCCAACAGCCTGCGCCAAACCGACACTCTCGCTAGAAGTCCCTTCTGGAGGAGCACCTCCGCAATTCTCTGCCGAAAGGAAATCCACACCCATAAGGCGCCAGAAGTCGACAAAAGACAAAGTAGGCATGAAGCCGAAAAACTTACTTCCAACAACATCGCGAGTGCGAGCAAGCGGTCGATCTGGGTCTTCTCCAGAGCATCCCGAGCTTGTTCCCGCTCTTGGGCTTCACCCAGTGACTTCTCCAGCTTTGCGACCCGCGCCTTCATGTTCTCCTTCTCGCCTACGGATCAACGGAACAAAGTTAGCAATAAAGGCAGTCGAAGCAATCCTCGAACACAAGGTTTCATACTTACTATTCGCTTGTTCCAGAGCAGCGCGGAGCTGATCCCTCTCCTGCTCCATGCGAACGAAGGTCGCGGCTCCCTCCATCTGCTGGCGATAAAATGGCTGCAGGAAACACAAGACATCAATCTGCGCCCGACTGTTCCAGTCACGCGCATCTTCGGGGGCTACTCCCATCGGGAGCGCTGTACGCGCACCCGAAGCAGATCTTGCAGAAGGAATCGAAGAACACTTACATGCTCAAGCAGCCCAGCGTCAACCGGAGTCGCATCAGCAGGCCTCTCAGGCACGGCGGAGGTCGAAGCCTTCAAGGCCAAAACGTCACCCGCCAGAGCCTCCTCTCCGGGCGTCCTCACAGTCTGCTCGATCATGGGAGCAGAAGTGTGCTCCATCTCACGAGGGGAGGAAACAGCAGCGCCGGTACGGTCGCTGTCATAAGAACTCTCAATTCAAGGACCCGCAAGTGAAAAAGCACACTCGACAAAAACAAAGGAAAGGTTACGCGACTAACCTGACTACATCATCATCTTCGCTCCCCAAGGAGACGGAGCCATCCTCGCAAACTCGATCGGCGGCGCAGAGCCGAGTGGAGGCACGACCAACGGTTCCGCCAGATCACTCGGGTGCTTAGTACCCGGAGGACTCGCTCGTCTCTTCCTCGATCACACCCGCCTCCTTCACAGGCGACGAGGCAGAACCAGCGTCGCCACCCTTTCGCCTCTGCCGCTTCCGCAGCGGCTCCTCGTCTTCATCATCCTCCAACTCTTCACTCGGAGAGGTGGCGGAGGGAACTTCATCGTCATCACCCTCGTCCTCGGGGAACTCTGCCTCTTCGTGAGGTCCGTTCTCCATCAACGGAGGGAGACTGACGTAGCTCGAACGACCCTGCCAGCAAATGAAGAATTCGAGTCAAGCAAAACGACTCAACAGAAGATGCAAGACACAGCAAGCGAAGCTCACCTCAGGTACAGGATTGTTAGGCCCATATGGCTCGACTGGGCACTTGACGTTGCACGGGTCAGCGGCTCGGAGACTGGTGATGCTCCTCACCTTCGACTCGACTGTGTCATCATCAAGCTCATTGCCAGCATCCTCACGCGCCCACATGGGGTGGACGCGACTGCGCAGCGGCTGCACCCGAAGCCTGAAGAAGGTGGCGATGAGGTGAATTCCACCTGTCTCGCGCCCAAGACTCTTCAGAAGGCCACGCAGTAGCGTCAGCAAGGGCTGAATCGCCTCCCTGTCCTCCTTCGACAGCGGGTGCGCCCACGCGTTCGTCTTCCGCAACTCGCGATCAGCCGCGAATCCAGGAAGCCCTGCTTGGTCGCACCTGATGTAGAACCACTTCTTCCGCCAGCCCTGGACGGAGTCGGACTTCTTCATCTGGAAGTAGGAGGTGTCGCCACGCACCTGGATGCCGAAGCCGCCAACGGGTACACCTGCTTGCTCTTCCCCACATTCCTCCTGACGAGGAATAGCGACTTCCACAACAGCCAGTTGGGGGCGATCCCCAGGAAGCACTCGCAGAGCACGAAATAGCTCGCGATGCTCAAGACGCTATTGGGAGTCAGATCGTGGATCTGAATCCCATAAGCATACAAGAGACCACGGACGAAATCGTGGAGGGGGAACCCGAAACCCCGCGGAAGAAAATCCACGAAGCAAACGCGTTCCCCCTCGCGAGGAGCGGGAAATACCTCTTTCCCGGAGCGCGCACCCGCCTGGTCTACCGGCGGCAGCAGCCCCTGCGCGCGTAGGGCCTCGAGGTCGGCCTTCTTCACCGACGATTTGACCCAATCGCCGTCGGGCTTCTTCATCACGCTCGCCTCGGCGGCGGCGTCGGCGCCAGCAGCAGCTTTCCCCCTCTTCATCACGGCCTTGCTCATGGAGGGTGGGAAAGGAACTAGCAGAGGAGCAACAATGGTGGAAACGAAGCAGTGGAGACGATGACGGAATGGGGATGGATGAACTGTTCACCGCCGCGGTGAAAATTAAGTACCGCGCGGTCAGTTAATCCTGGCCATCCCTGCGGAAACCGCTCTCCGCAACATCATCTGGCCGTCCACGTGTCGCGCGGAGATAGCAACCGTCGACGGCCACGCCGCCCACTACGCGCGGGAATCAAGGCGCCATCATCACATCGCGAAATTTTCGCGCCCAACGGTCAGAAAAAAGCGGCAACCACTGTCTCCAGCCAATACTGACAGTGGGACCGCACTGTCACGTCCCATCGGACACAGACTGCGTCAAAAACGTCAGCGCTGACGTCAACCACGAAGGCGAAGGAAGCCAACGAGCTGATGGGGAACTCGAACATTTCATTCGAGTGCAAGAAAATTCAGTAAGCTCTCAGAGCTGAATAAGTTCGTACAGTAAGCCAACGAGCTGATTGAGAACTCGAACATTTCATTCGAGTGCAAGAACATCCAGTAAGCTACAAGTGCTGAACAAACTCCTGCAGTAAGCCAAACCGCCGAATACACAGTAAGTCACACAAAGCCAGTCGCGACTCCAAGTAGAGTCCCTTCTTTACTCCCATCGGGAGCGGGCTTTTTCGACTGAAGAAAAATTGAGTTTAACCTCAATTGCAAGCAATTCAGCTTAATCTCGGGGGCTACTCCCATCGGGAGCGCTGTTCGCGCTCCCGAGTGACTCATAACAATAGCAGTCGAAAATCACCAACTAAGGCTGTACTCACGGTATTTTACCCTGGAAGTGACAGTTCGACTAAGGAATCCTCCATAAGCCCTGAACGGCAGGAGTCGACCAATTTTACTCATCTCATTCAGGAACCGACGGCGTGCCCAGGAGGAAGGAGTCCTTTACCCGACTCTACGATTCGACTAAGCACTCGGGGGCTCCTGTCGTGGGGTCACTCTTCGACTACCCCACGGTGGGGATACCTGGGTCACGCCAAGCCCATCAACCTTATGAAGGGCCCAAGGAAGGCCCAACAAGGACGACGTGCGGCCCAAGATAGTCGACGCTAGGTCATGCGACCCCGCCATGCTTGTAAGCGCCATCGGCACCGTTCACCTGAGACCTAGCCTACCATATAAAGGCTAGGAGGGTCCTTCGTCTAGGGTACGCTCATAGCCGCCACACAAACCCTAGCGAGATTGCCATCTCGCCATTGTAGCCACAGCTCACCATCAATAACCAGACAAGCAGGAAGTAGGGTGTTATCCTCCGGGAGCCTGAACCTGGGTAAACGCCTTGCTTGTCAGCCGTCGTGATCACCAGCGCTCATCTCTCTCCCCCTCAATCAACCCGGGGTACACAACTCAGGGATTTGCCGAGTCCACACTCGTCATCGGATTAAAAGGCGTGACCGCAATTCCTCGCAGCACCTCAATTGATCCGACCTGCCCGCGGGTAGATGACCCGGCCCTGTGGTATCCGCTGGCGGCATCGTTGTATCACCATCAGTCGTCTGGCAGACTTTTGAAGCACAGTATTATTGTTGTTCCTCTCATCAGACCCATTTCCCTCATCATCCTTCTCATGGCGCCTCCACAAGTAGGGCACAAAATCCGGTTCTGGGACGTAATCCGCTCCCTCCTTACGGAACCGGAAAGTATACCCTTTAAGGATAACAAATGCATCAGCTTTAACTTCCTTAGTAACAAACAACAGTGGCTGCCTCATGGCCACTAAAATTCTGACCACATTGTGACGACGCAGGGCTAGAAGGTCCACATCCATAGTCTTGCCAATGAGGGTGCCCACTGCCCAAATACCCAGAAAGTGACGGACTGAAGGCGGGACACTGATACATGAACCCAAACCGGAGTCAACACATCAGTATGCAGTATCTCCTCGGCCCTCCACACCCCCAAAGTGATCCTGGAATCCTGATTCGGCCCCCAAGCACAAGCCCACTCAGCCTCTCCAAATCTGCTGCTGTCGGGAAGTTGACCAAGAAGGAATTTTCCTTATGCGGGAGAGCCACCCAACACCACGCAGACTGAACCGGACAAATGCGCGCTAGCACAGCCTGCACCACATCCGCAGACACGGGCTCACCAGTCACCGTCACAAGAGCCACCGGTGCCAAGCTCGGAGCAAGATCAGGTTTGAAAACTCCATTGGGAAGGTGGCTGAACATGATATCTTCACTCCCAATACCTCCCAGTCCCGCATATGGCTTCGGCAACCTCAGTGTAGGGCAGCGCGCCGTCGGGTGGATAATCTTATCGTAGATATAGCAGTATCTGTCTACTGAACAATCCTTGGTGTCATGAGCCGTGGCATTGCAATGAGAGCATCTCTTTCTCTTAGCTTTCGGGGCCCCTGGTGCCGTCAAGGCATGAGGCGCTAGAGTCCCGCTGCTACAGCAACCGTCTGAGCACCAACCAGAGCAGCATCTTGCGTCTCTGCAGTCGCCACAACCCCTTTCTTCTTCTTCTTCTGGGTGGGCTTGGGAGCAGCCGCAGCACCCACCACAAACGGCACCGTTGTCGAGCTTAGCGGGTTGGTGGCCGCGACCGACGCAGAGGACTGCGCGAAGGCATGCCCAGCCATGACGGGCGGCACCACTGACCGACCCGAGCCGGGGCCGACGTTTCGTCCGAAGAGCAACGGCGGTCTTGTCGGTGGCAGCTGAGCATGTGGCACCGCTCTCCCTTGCCCTCCCGTCGTCCCAGCTCCGGTACTACCGGGCAGGGGCCCGCCCGCGGCTCTAGCCATGGCCGTCGTCTGAGACGCGACCACTGCCGCGAAGGAACGAACCAGCGGGGATGGAGACGGTGATGTGGTGCGTGGTGGCGGCGCTGTGGTACGGGATGGCGGCGAAGTCGATGAGGACGACGGCGAGACGGACTCGAAGTGGCGTCATGGCGTTGATGCGGTGGCGGAGTCAAGCGGGGTCGTCGCAGCGATGGAAACCCTACCCGGGTCGGCCTCCACTTTTCTCCACATCACAGCGAAACGACGGCCGAGGTACGCCCACAGCGACGAACGGATAGGATCCACATGCACCAGGGGCCCATCTGTCATCAGTTTTTGAATCCTGATGCCCGGCGACCCAACGTGATCCGCGTTCCCCGGATCGGTGGCGCTCGCCGGCGAGCTCCCGCCGCAGTCAGCATCATCTCCTGGCAGGTCTGGCAGAAACATGCCGAGCACCGCCGACGGCGAGGTCCGTGGTCGAGGTAGAGGTCCTCTCCAGCCAACCTTAATCGGCCGCGTCACCACCGCCCCTTCACCGGCGTCGATGGAGAACCATTGCATCCCGCAGCGCCGCGCGACTTAGGTGGACTCACCGGCATGCCCAGCATCGGTGGCATAGCCTGGGTCGCGCCATCCGAAGGCGATGAAGATCGTCTCTCCCAGACCCGAGAAGCCAGCGTCGGGAACCCGATGTCATTCCAGAAATCCTCCTTGAGATCCTCGTCCGAGCGCCGGCCCTTCCTAGCTACCGTCTTCTAGCCCTCCGCCTCCGCGTCCTCCTCAACATCCTCCACCAGAATTTCCTCTGCAGACTCGAAAGGAACCTCGGAGCGGCAGTCCTCATCCTCCGACGGGTTCTCCTCAGGGAGGCAGGAGAACGGTGATCCACCCGAGCCGCACGCCGGCGTGCGAGATTCCCGCTCCGGCGATAGCCCGTTGGGCGGCAGTGTGAGCCGCCGCCGTGCAGCGCCCATCGCCCGTCCGTCCGCCATCAGCGCATCCAGCGCTTTTTTCGGATCGCTCTTGATCTAATAAAAAATTAATAAATCGCTATCCAGCATGTCACTCGAAATTATTAAGTTGCAAGCAACAGATTACTTCAGTAAGCAAAGTGCATAATGTAAGCAATGGTTATAAACATATAGTAGTAAACACCCGCTGTTTTACCCCTATTAGCACAGCACATCCTCGATCTTAGTCGTTTCTGTCATCTCGAGCCTAGACTCACAGGAGGTATGGACCTACTATCTAGCATAAATACTCCCTCTTGGATATACAAGCAACTACTTGGCCAAACTTGATCATAATTTCACAATTCATCGAATCCTAGCAAACACAACTTGTAGCATTACATAAACATGATCTTGATCATGTTAGGCAGCTCACAAGATCTAAACATGGTAGCACAAGGAGAAGAGACAACCATCTAGTTACTGCTATGCATCCGTAGTCCAAAGATGAACTACTCATGCATCACTCCGGAGGCAGGCATGGCGATGTAGAGCTCTCTAATGATTATCTCCCCCTCCGGTAGAGTGCGGGAAGAGCTTCAGAACCCTCCAGAAATAGGGTTTGTGTTGTCGGCAGCCTCGAATATCTTTTCTGGAATTGTTCGGTGTTTTAGGGTTTTGGGGCAGAAGGCAATTTATAGACAAAAGGGAGTCGAGAGGCGGTGGAGGAGGCCTCCAGGCGGCCCTTGGACGCGGCCCCACTGAAAGTGCATGTGCCCTCATGTGTGGTTTTGGTAATTAATGACAATCTCTATGGACTAATGTTTGCATTGAGATATCTTTATAGATCTTGTCCATGGGAAAAGATTGGAGTTCATATGTTGGACTATAGAGGAGTATATGATGACCAAGGTTCTATCCAAGGGTTTATATGAAGAATGGTCATCTAGAGATGAGCTTATTGCAAGCATGGCTTGGAAAAGAAGATTGAGTGAACATTCATATTTAGCTCCAAGCCATTATACATCAAGAGAAGAAGATGAAATGCAAGTGGATACATGAAGACGGAGCTAAGCGAGGCTCTCCCATGATGGTGTATGTGGGAGTATTTAGAGAAGTCTTCATCAAGCATGTGCTAGAAAGCGCAATCAAGAAAAGTGGTCCACTTGAAGAGATAAAGATCGTCATCATCTAGCTCAAGTGGAATGCGCAAGGCAAAGGTATGATCTTGATATGTTTTCTATTTTACCGGTCTCTTGGTGTTAGTGGGAGACCAGGTTATAGGATAGACAGCGTACTATCAAGAGGGGCTCACAAGTGAGTAACTTGATCGCATCTTTGTGGAGAGCTCAAACCTTTGCATATTTGGCATATCATTTCTTGGTTCTTATTTGGCTTTTCTCCTTGTTGGTTTTTAATGCTTTGCTATGATTTTCATGATAAGCCCAAGTTCACCGAAAACAGATTTCGTATGGAAAACTTATTGCATTTTCGGTTTTGGAGGTTTTGCCGGTTTATCTTTTTATAGAGAGGTTTTACCTTTCTACATTTGGATTCCTCCTCACATGATGGACTATGATGTTTCTCTGCATGATCTTGAAGAGCTCTTCGTTGCGATTCCAACGAGCCCAATATCATCGAAATCGGAGTCCGGATGAAAAAGTTATTGCAGTTTTCGTTTTGTTGTTTCTGTCAGTTTTCTGAAATCCGGATATTCCGATCCTTTTAGGAATATCCGGTTGGAAATATCCGGCTACCTCCAGAAGATTTCAACATGGTAGGATATTCCGATCCAAAATAGAACCGGAATATCCGGTTCCCGTTTTTCCTGCAACGACTCTATTCCGTGGGGCCCTATAAAAGCCCTCCTTCTTCCCCAAAGGGATAAGCTCTTGAGCACGAAAAAGCCTCCCATTGTTGACCTTCTTGAGCTTGGTTTTCTCTCTATTTCTCCATGATTCTTGCCTCCAATTAGAGGGAAAAAGAGAGAGGAGATCTAGATCTACATTTCCACCAATTCATCTCTCCTCTAAGTGAGGGGAACCCTTTGGATCTAGATCTTGGAGTTCCATTTGTTGAGTTCTTCTTTGTTCTTCCTCTCTTCTCCCCCATAAGTATTAGTTGCTTTTGGTGAGATTTGAGAGTGAAGGATTTGAGCACTTGTCCTCTTGCCATTGCCTTGTGCATCGGTTTGTGCTCTCTACGAGGATTCGTGGAAGTTGAAAGTTTATGAGTTTGTTACTCTGGGGTCTTTGGACCCTAAACGCCTTTTGTGGTGGTTGAAAACTTTTGTGGTCACTTGGGAGCTCCCAATCCTTTTGTGGGTTGTGCCTCGAGATTGTTGTAAAGGCTCCGGATTCCGCCTTGAAGGAATCCGATAGTGGAGGGTGAACCGAGCTTTTGGGCAAGGTTCATCGGAGAATAGGGTGAGGCCATTTGTGGCGTTTGAGTTCGAAACTCACACCCCTCCAACGAGACGTACTCCCCTAAAAAGGAGGAACTCGGGAATACATCGTCGTCTCCGCGTGCCTCGGTTATTTCTATTCCCGAGCTCTTTACTTATGCACTTTACATTGTGATAGCCTTCGTGCTTGATGTATTCTATATTGCTATCACCTTGTTGCTTGTCGTGCTTAGCATAAGTTGTTGGTGCACATAGGTGAGCCTAGTTTATTTATGTTGTTGGCTTGTTAATTTAAACTCCTAGTTTTATTCCGCAATTATCAAGACTAAACCGGAAAAGTTTTAAATCGCCTATTTACCCCCACTCTAGGCGTCATCCTTGTCCTTTCAATTGGTATCAGAGCCTGGGCTCTCTTTATTGGGCTTTACCGCCTAGAGAGTAAAAGATGTCGTTTAGAGAATTAGTGCACAATCCCACTTTTAGATTCGATGGCACTAGTTATGATGTTTGCAAAATTCGCATGCTTAATCTTTTTAGAGACATTGGTCCAAATTATATCAAGAGTATTGTAGATGTGGGTTTTTCTCCTCCAAAGGATTCCCAAGAATTATATTTAGAGGATGACGAAAACTCTCATCTCGATACTAAAGTATCTAATGGTCTTATCTATGTTTTGAGTGATGCAGTTATTGATTCAATCATGCCTTTTCGGAACGCTCATGAGCTTTGGACCAAGCTTCAAGATAAATATGAAGTGTCCAACTTTATTGAGGATGATTGTTCTCCCTCCACCTCCGACCGTGATGAGTTCACAACTTCTTCCACTTCACCAACATGTGATTTTTCACAAGGTAATGATATGGTGAGTGGTGATAGAAATTGCATTGTTGATGGTGTATCTACTATTGACTATACTTTATCTCTATCACATTGCAATGTTCTATCTTTGGACTTAAACTCTTCTAGCACCCTAAATATCTTACATGCTAGTGTTGATAGTCCTTGCATATCATGTAATAGTTGCTTAACTAAATCTCATGATGATATGCTCTCTATGTCTTGTTGTCATGAAAATAATGCTTCCATATCCTCTATTACTTGTTTGACTAACAATGTAGAGGAAACCCAACATTTGTTGGAACAAGACATGGACCTCAATGGTGCTTCAAGCAATTCTTCATCATCATCGTCCATTTCTCACTTTTGCCTTATGGCTAGGGATTCAAAGGTATCTTCACCTTTGGAACCCTCTACATCTTGTGATGATGAGGATGAGGATTATTATGGTTTAAAATATAATGATGCCGACTCCTTAAAAGACAAAGGTGAGATAGTATTTTGTGCTCTCCCTAAAGGTAGTAAAGCTATCTCCCTTTATGTGAAATTTTGACTTATGCCATTAAGTGTTGCGAAGTCATTGAAGAAAAGGGAAGACTTGAAATAGAATATGTTAATGAAATTGCTTCTCTCACCGTCACTCTTGAGGAAGAGCATGAGCTTCGAGTTTCTCTTGAAAAGAAACTTGATAATATTGAGGAGTCACAAAATGACATTGTTTCTAAAATTATTAAAGAACGCGACCATGCTATTGCTAAGCATAAAGTGCTTAAAATAAAAAATGCTATGTTAAATGATGAACTTGCCAAGTTGTCTTCTTCCTCTAATGTTAATGATGCTTGTGCTACTAACTCCGCTTCTTGTGAAGCATCTATTTTGAAGGAGAATGTTGAGCTAAGGGCTCAACTTGAGTTGCTAACTAGCAAGTATGGGAAATTGGAAGAAAGTCATGAAAAGCTCTCTAGCTCTAATGACGATCTTCTAGCATCCATGCTAGGCTAAAGTTAGCTCATGAGGCTATCACTACAAAGGTAACATCTTGTGAGCCTCATGTGGACAATGGCACAACTTCTACTAGAAATGCTATATTGCCATGTGCTAGTCCTAGTGATTCATCCTCTCATACCATTGCTAAATCTTGTGATGAATTACTTTCCATGCCTTGTTGCTCTAACAATGAAGCTTCTACTTCCTCTAGTGTTTTTGTTGATACTAACCATGTAGAGGAATTAAAAGAGCTCAAGGCCCAAGTCACTTCTTTGAAGAAAGACTTGGAAAAGCGTCATGTTGGGAGGTCCACACTTGACAATGTGTTGAGTGTTCAAAGATGCCCCAATGACAAGAGTGGACTTGGATTCAACTCCAATAACAAGAACAAGTCCAAGTCTATCAAGAAGAACAAGGGCCAAGAACAAGTTAAGGATTCGGCCAAGATCGTTTGCTTCAAGTGCAAAGTTGAAGGGCACCATGTTAGATCTTGCCCTTTGAAGAAGAAGTCCCTTAGTGAGAAGCAACAAGGGAAGAGGCCTCAATCTCAAACTCAAGTTCCTCAAGTTGAAGAACGACCACTTCTTAAGAAGAATCAAGCTATTCCTCCTCAAGTTGAGATTTCAACTAAGAAGAAGGGAAAAAGCCAATGTTGCTACATATGCCGTGAGAAGGGCCACTTTGCTTCTTCATGCACTAATGGTACCTTATCCAACCCCATTATTATTGATGATGTTTATTCTCTTCGGAAGGATAAGGTTGGCAATGTGTTTGCCAAATATGTTGGTACTCAAAGTGGTGTCAAGAAAAGCACCATTTGGGTTGCCAAGCCTATTGTGACTAACCTCTTAGGACCCAACTTGGTTGGGGACCAACAAGCTAAAACTTGATCAATAGGTGTTGTTGGAGGGCATTGGAGACTTGGCTACATCATGAAGAATTAAGGGATCTTCATCAATTATATTCTCTCAAGCCAAGTCATTTGGATTTATTGTTCTATCTCATATCCAATGTTCCTCCTTGCGGTAACTTGTTTATATCATATATACATTGAAAGTTGCTTGCACCCTTGCATGTGTTAGGTTTTGTACCTTGCTAGTGTTTGTATGTGTTGTGCTCTCTACTTACTTATCTTGAGTAATCAAGTATGTGTATGTTGGTTTGCACACCATTTACTTGTGTTGAGCCTTATTGCTTTTATTTGATATCTTATCTTGTTGGCTCTCTTTTGAGAGATTAATGGACTAACCCATTTTGGGGGAGTGATATGCTTTGGCACTTCACAATCCTAAAAATGTGTATACATGAGGAATACCACTTAGTGTGATATATCAATATTATCTATTCTCTATGTGGTATGTCATGCTCATGAGAAATTCAAATTCTATAATGTCCATTAATTATCTCTAGTTGGTTTGTTTGCCTCTTGTTAAAGAAATGGATTATCACATTATGGGGGAGTAATAAGCTTTGTGCATATTACAAGCCTAGAAAATGTGAACATGTGAGGTATTGCCACCTAGAATTGATTTTGTTAATAATCTTATTCCTATGTGGCATGTTGCTCAAACAAGTTCCATTTGTGCTAAAATGATTTTATTTAATCACTCTTTTGGATCTTGTTTGTGTTGACGTTCTTGGTACGGCTTTCCCCAAATATGTTCGCATATATCTTTTTGGGAAACCGATTGCTTCAAGCTACTCTTTGTAGTTGCTTTGCATGATCGCGTGAATATTTGAAGCTATCAAGAATATCTATCTTTTAAGCTTTGGCTTTTAAATCTTATCCTTTGTCATATGCTTATTTGCTGTGAAATTGGTCTCCAATATCATTCCTATATACCACCGAGAAATATCTCTATATACTCCTTGTCCTTGACAAGTGATACTCCTATGCGTGGTGAGATTTGTGGACCATCTTCACTTTGGCTCTTGCTTTGAATTGCCTTTTTTTTATTGCCAAGGACTTGGTTTGATCTAACTCCTCTTGTCTTCCTTGTATCTTTTGGATCGTTTTGCTCTACTCAAAATTTGTTTTGTGCTTTCTTGTTTTAGGAAAAACAATGATCCTATTCTAGTGCATTTACATTCAAAGTCATACTTCTAGATAATGCACTATTCTTGGGGAAGCTATCCTACGTTGAGTAGAACATCATTCTTTAAATTGGCTTTATATCTTATTGATTTCTTTGAACATGACTAGTGTTTGGATAATATGTATGGAGAGTGATGATCCCATTTGTGTGCATTTTGTATTCAAATGCAAGATCATAAATAATGCACAAATCTTGGGGGAGCTATCCTATATGCTTTTGAACATTAGTTGTCTTCAATTGACATTTGATCCCGATGACGTCTCTTTTGAAGACAAACATTTCTCGTCTTGGTACTTTGTGCCATCATGAGAAGTGTAGAGGGTTTGGTTTATTCCTTGATGCATTTTCATCAATTGGTATCTTACTTTCATTTGGCATGTTTTTTAAGTGGTATCTTCAATCATGTGTTGATTTGGGTTTTGATATAATTTGGACAATTCTCTTTCTTGTCACACTTGTGTGTGCTTTCTTGGTTTAATTGGTATTTTGTCCAAATTGTATCTAGTTTGGTTCTTGAAAGTCTTGTGCATGCATATTTACTATATGTATATCTTATGGCATGCTTACTTTCGTTGATCCAATATATAGGATAAACTTCATCAAATCCTAAATGGCTAAGATGTGCATGAAATTCAATTTCATATCAATATGCACATATTTATATGGAGTTTGTCCTATATATTGTAGTTGCTCTAACTACTTTGGACCCAATGAGTTTGGGTACCATGTTGTACTTGAATTTGTTTTAGGTACATCAAAGGTGCATTGGAAGCTTGTCTCATTTACAAGGAATGTGTTATCACCATGTGCTTATTGGAGCCAAGCTCGGATGATCATGAACTCTTATCTTCTACATCACCAATGCTATCTCGGTAACAAGTATCTACCTCATGCATACTTTTCTAGCTTTCAACCTTGTGTAGGTTGTTTCATGGCATGAGTCTCTTTTGTTGCAATTCATTTGGTTCTTGCGAAACACCTTTATTGCAAATGTGAGTAAGCCGGGATGATTACATATCAAGGGGAATATATATAATCATTTCCATGATTCACCAATCCCAAATATGTTAATCTAGCACTTTCTACTCTATGTGTCGCATATGCAATATCGATGATTTTTTTAAAAATCATTTACCTTTTGCGATACTTGTTATCTTTCTCGGAGCATCACATCTTTCACTTATCCCTTGTGGATATTCTTGATGCTATGACGAGATTTTGTTGGAAGTTCATCTATATCCTTTTAGGATAAAATTGAGCTTTGTGCTATGATTTAAGCAAAGATCTTATTGGTATATATATGACTTCCACTAGGATATCATGTTCTTCTTAAATACCTATTTTGTGTGTGCATGTTTCTTTGTGGACTTATATCTTTATGATTGGCGTCTACCTAGAAACTTATACACATGAGATTAGTTACATCTTTAATTGGTATTCCAACTCTTTAGTGACCACCTTTTATTGCTTTTGTTTCTTTGGTGGTCACTAAAAGGCACAAGCTTTGCTTTTCATTTGGTATTCCTTATTGGACCTTAATAAGCTTGCGGACCTATTTGCTTCAACTTTTGGGTTGTGTTTATGGAAAGACATGCTATGCACTATGTGTCACTTATATTGAACGAATATGTTGATGCTATGCTTATCTTTGTATTAGTCTCCTAAAATGTCTCTCCTTATCACACCCATCTCTTTTTGGTTGAGCAAGTCTTTATTTGTCGCTCCTTTCTCTTGTTGCTCAACATCTCTTTGTTGCAAGTTGCTTTGCTTCTTTTCTATCTATATGCTCTCTTGCACTTGTTTGTGTTCTAAAATTGTCTACGAGGGAGTGAGGATTCCATGTTGTGCACTCCATAATGAAATGCAAATCCTACTTTGTGCACGTACCTTGGGGAGCTCTCTCTTGATTTTAGAACACTTGGTTGATCTTATCATAATATCTTCTTGTGTCCAATTAATTTTTCGGATCCTTTGATTGTGTGCCTCTCTTGTTGAGGTTTATTTCTCTTTGCTATTTAGTTGCATTCTTTGGATTCTCAATATAGCTTGATTTCCTCCTATTATTGATCAATAGAAATGTCCATTTGATTCTACTCATTTTATGAGAAAAGTTAAACTTGTGGAGGAACTCTCACTATGTCGGCCTTCCGAATCTTTTTGCCCATTTCGGCAATTGTTGCCAATGGGGGAGAAGTTTTGGAGGGTTTATGTAATTCGGCTTTATACTTTGATTTGTTCTTTAGTATTTGCCCCTCTTGCCTTTGCATTCGTTGCTTGGTTTTGTATATAGTGGAAACTCCACCACCCGTAATGGTTGAGAAAATATGCAATGAATTCATGTTCATACACACGTGCATAGATTGTGGGGGAGTTTGCTCTATATATGTTGTTGGACTAACATCACATACTTTTGTAGTACTTGATGTTAGTACAATTGGCTCTTGCTCGTTAATTTCCATATTATAAACCCTCTCAAAAGAGATTGTCATCAATTACCAAAATGGGGGAGATTGAAAGTGCATGTGCCCTCATGTGTGGTTTTGGTAATTAATGACAATCTCTATGGACTAATGTTTGCATTGAGATATCTTTATAGATCCTGTCTATGGGAAAAGATTGGAGTTCATATGTTGGACTATAGAGGAGTATATGATGACTAAGGTTCTATCCAACGGTTTATATGAAGAATGGTCATCTAGAGATGAGCTTATTGCAAGCATGGCTTGGAAAAGAAGATTGAGTGAACATTCATGTTTAGCTCCAAGCCATCTTATACATCAAAAGAAGAAGATGAAGTGCAAGTCGATACATGAAGACGGAGCTAAGCGAGGCTCTCCCATGATGGTGTATGTGGGAGTATTTGGAGAAGTCTTCATCAAGCATGTGCTAGAAAGCGCAATCAAGAAAGGTGGTCCACTTGAAGAGATAAAGATCGTCATCATCGAGCTCAAGTGGAATGCGCAAGGCAAAGATATGATCTTGATAGGTTTTCTATTTTACCGGTCTCTTGGTGTTAGTGGGAGACCGGGTTATAGGATAGACGGCGTACTATCAAGAGGAGCTCTCAAGTGAGTAACTTGATCGCATCTTTGTGTAGAGCTCAAACCTTTACATATTTGGCATATCATCTTTCTTGGTTTTTATTTGACTTTTCTCCTTGTTGGTTTTTAGTGCTTTGCTATGATTTTCATGATAAGCCCAAGTTCACCGAAAACAGATTTCGTATGGAAAACTTATTGCGTTTTCGATTTTGGAGGTTTTGCCGGTTCATCTTTTTATAGAGAGGTTTTACCTTTCTACATTTGGCTTCCTACTCACATGATGGACTATGATATTTCTCTGCATGATCTTGAAGAGCTCTTCGTTGCGATTCCAACGAGCCCAATATCATCGAAATCGGAGTCCAGATGAAAAAGTTATTGCAGTTTTCGTTTTGTTGTTTCTGTCAGTTTTCTGAAATCCGGATATTCCGATCCTTTTAGTAATATCTGGCTGGAAATATCCGGCTACCTCGAGAAGGTTTCAACATGGTCGGATATTCCGATCCAAAATGGAACCGGAATATCCGGTTCCCCGTTTTTCCTGCAACGACTCTATTTCGTGGGGCCCTATAAAAGCCCTCCTTCTTTCCCAAAGGGATAAGCTCTTGAGCACGAAAAAACCCCCCATTGTTGACATTCTTGAGCTTAGTTTTCTCTCTATTCCTCCACGATTCTTGCCTCCAATTAGAGGGAAAAAGAGAGAGAAGATCTAGATCTACATTTTCACCAATCTATCTCTCTTCTAAGTGAGGGGAACCCTTTGAATCTAGATCTTGGAGTTCCATTTGTTGAGTTCTTCTTTGTTCTTTCTCTTTTCTCCCCATAAGTATTAGTTGCTTTTGGTGAGATTTGAGAGTGAAGAATTTGAGCACTTATCCTCTTGCCATTGCCTTGTGCATCGGTTTGTGCTCTCCACGAGAATTCGTAGAAGTTGAAAGTTTGTGAGCCTGTTACTACGTGGAGGACGATTTTTTACGAACTCTTGTAGGGTCAATGGGGTGCTTTGTGGGGTGCCGGTGGGATGCTGTTGCATATGTAAATGCAAGAACGGACCAAACAGTACGGGAGAAAATAAGCAGACCTCCTCTTTTAAATGGGCCAAACCCACTACGTACGGGTATGCGTGTGCTCCGTAATTTGCTGCTAAAAGGCGGTAAATAGTATTCCCCGCAGCATCGATCGAGGGGCGCTTTCTCGAAAACCACGATGGGTCATGGAGTCATGGGTGGCACGAGCGCGTCAAACCATCGCCCACCCACTGCGTACCGAGCGGGAAACGCGAAACCACACGTCCCTACCGTCCCGGGCGGCGAATCGCTGTTTTCCCACTTCCCCACCCGTTCCCCATTTCATCTCGCCCGCCGCATTTCGACGCGCCCGCCCCCGTTTCAAACACCCAAAATTTTCCCTCCTCCGCCCAGCAATTCGCCCGCCCCCCACCCTAAGATCCCCCGCCACTTCGATTAGTTTCTCCAACTCTAATCAACCTTCGATTCCCGCGGCTCTCCTCTCCTCTCCCCCCCGCCCGCCTCAACCTACCGGCCACCTACCCCTGCCAAACCCTAGCCGGCGATTGGATTGGCCCCAACTGATGGCGGACGCGGACGTCGCCGTCAGCTCGAGCCAGCCCTCCCCCGTTCAGGTGAGATTTGCTCGCTTCCTCGGTTTGTTTGTGTCCGTGTCTAATTTGGTTGGGGCGTCGAACTCGCTGCCATGGGCGGGTATCGTGATTAGCGTTTAGATTACGCGGCACGACTTGATCCTCAGTTACTATTGCTAAGCCAGGATGCGATTTGTTTTTGCGCGCGGTTGACTTTCTGCGTCGTGACTGTTTGGATTGATGTGGTGGATTTAATTCGAATCTCCACCAGGTTGAATGTTGTTCGTGTGTCCGAGAATCCAGATTTGGTCGCTCCGCGCTGCCATTTTTGCTAGCCAGTTATTGCTGTTACTCTAGTAGGCGGTAGCAATCGTAATGGTGATTCGGTCAAAATTGTTTTGACGCGATGGCCTGCCTGTACTAGTTACGCGAATTAAAATGGTGATAGTTTTGACCTGCGTTTCAACCGAGCCTGATGTTGTGCTGTATTTGGGGTCAATGCTGCAGTACCTTTTTTGGTTATCATTTAAACACAGATCTAACGGCGAGGATTGTTTTGTCAGGGGGACATCCCTGGAGAAAACGGGGATGCCAAGGTGGAGCAGTGCCAACCATTTTTCTCCATGTGCCAACCGCTTCGCACCGTTGTAAGATACTAAGTTGTACTTGTGCCCAACAGAATTTGTCCACTGTTTGCTATCGTGCACAGGTTCCTAATTTGGTTATGTTGGTTCCTTGCTTGTGCTTAATAGAGCTATTCAAATTCTTGGGACGGCGTTTGTGCTCCTGCAGCAACGGAACCTTGTGAAACTGTGAGCTAGCAGCTGCTGTCAGCTTGAGATTTAGTGTGAATGTGCAATTTGATTTTCGGTATCCTGTATTTCTTATGGTGTGCAATTTTATGTGGTGTAGAGCGGCTTGGATTCACTGGATGATGCAGACACACCAAGTGCACCTTGCTTTCCTGATAGCAAGCAGCCCCATTCTGAGGTATGTTCTCGTCGCTTCCAGCCTTAATTCGAGAGTTTGACTGTTCTAGTTAGAATCCTGTGTTGGTGATGATTGCTAAGAGGTGTTTACTAATGTGCTGTTTCAGAGCATCTCTGATAAAATAGACGTAGAAAACAAGTCCTGTTCACTGCCTTCAACAGATAAGGAACACGACGGGGAGGAACTTCTGCCGGAATTTGGACATTTATTGGTATGAAGTGTGAGCCTTTTTGGCTTAGAACTCAACCCAGTTCGAGGTCTTTTGTAATTCATATGAATTACCTCATTTTTTATTACATATAGCTTGAAACTTATAACAGCTGCTTAAATTATCTTTATATGTGTCTTACAACTGAAATCCGGTGTAAATTCAAGTATAACTAAATTCTGCACAATGGAACTTTCTGTAACAATTTACAAGTCATTTCATTAATTTTGCCAATTATGAAATGATATCTTATATCAGGCAACACTTATCCTGCAGCCATCCAATATACAATTCTAATAATACATGATATCCTGAAATTTGTAGTTGTACATGTCATTCCTGCATGGATTCCTTTTCTTATGTACCAGCTCCCTAATCGTGTTTTTTTTTTTTCTGGTTGCTATCTTAGGAGAACCCAGGTATGCTAGACGGGGACGCAAAGCAGCAGCCAGAACCCCTTATCACAGAGAAACCCAGTTCAATTGTAAGATGTAAACCTTGTAGAGCTGCATTTGTATATAAAGTTCTTGCGTGTCATGTGATTAAGTCATGCATGATTGATGATACACAGAATAAGCCATGGATTGGAGTATATTTGTCAAAATATTTTCTTCTTAGGTATAACATTCCCTACTTTTTTGTTGGTACTGCAGGAACAAATAGAAAAATGGGAGGATGAAACGAAGCAGCAGTCACCACCCATTGCCAACAGTAAGCAGTGGAGCTCCAATGTAAGAAGCTTCATACTTATTATCTCACTCACATTTTATATCTTCAGAGATTTCAGATTAGATCCTTTTTTACAGTTGAGGCAGTTTTACTGATCACTTCTATTTTCAACAGTGGGGCATTGAACCACGTGACAAGGAAAATAAGCAATTTTCCTTGTCATTTAATCGCTGCAGGCAACCTCAGTGGTGGTAAGCAACATATTCTCTGCTAAGTTTTGATACACTAGTGTCATCTCTTGGTGTTTTTTTTGAGAAGTCATATCTTGGTGTTGTTCTGTTACATTGTTATACATTATCACCATGTGCAGGGAGCCGGTCTTCGAATATGGGGAACACATGCTTCCTAAATGCAACGCTTCAGTGCATCACTCATACTGTCCCTCTTTTTAAGAAGCTCCGGGGCACTGACCACTCTACTCCATGCTCATGTATGCATAGTTGCTGACAATCACTTTTTCTTGTGTGAAAGTGTCCCAATTATTTTTTTAGGTTTGCTTTGCATGATTCAGTTCATTGTTACCATACAGATGATGAAGATGGGTTCTGTTCTTTCTGTGCCCTTAAAGAACATATCGAAGAATCAATTCGAAGGTCTGGGTCTGTTTTAATGCCAGCACGGTTCAAAGATAATTTAAGCAGTATCCTTTGCTTTTGAGCTTTATGTGTTGTATGTTATTTTTTTTCACAAGTGTTGTCAGCATACATGGTCATTTTCCTGATTTCTGAACGTTAAATTAAGTTCTTATGTCTTGCTATTCACTGATGTATTGCCTATGATGTTTCAATTCTGTCGGATTCCTTCACAAGATTTGCCAGAATTATCTTCAGATTTTAGACCAGGACAACAGAGGATGCACATGAGTTCCTTCGTTGCTTGTGGATAATTTGCATAAGTGCACCCTTGATCCCGAGTCAAAGGGGAAACCCTCATCATTTGATGAGGAAAGTATTGTCAAGCAGGTGTTTGGAGGTCGACTAAAAAGCCAGGTGTGTACTTTGCCACCGCTTATTTGTTCTCTATGGACTTGTGTTTCAACTAATACTATTATGTTCATATAGTTGACATGCCATGCGTGTGGTCACTGCTCGGAGACATTTGAGCCCTTCCTTGATCTCAGCTTGGAGATTGATCAGGTTGATGACCTTGTTGCTGCTTTGGAGTCATTTACCAAGGTGGAGCAAATCGGTGATGCTGAGAACAAGCTCACCTGTGAAAGTTGTAATGTTCAAGTTTGTAAGGACAAGCGACTTGTGCTTGATAAATCACCTGATGTCCTTGCATTTCAACTCAAGCGCTTCACCACACTTGATAATTCGGTTGAAAAGATTGACAAACATGTGGCATACCCATCAGAACTTGATTTGAAGCCATTCCACAGTAATCCAGACAATGAGGTGAGTTTTTGTGCTATTGTCTGCTTGTAGGCTTACCGTGTAGACATATTTTGATGTTTTTCTCGCGTTTTCACATTCAGCAGGAACTGAAATATGATCTTTATGGTGTTGTTGAGCATTCTGGCTTACCTAACTATGGCCATTATGTCTGCACGATTCGTTCTTCACCAAGCAGTTGGCACTTGATGAATGACTCAAGTGTAGGTGTCACAGGTCACTTGTTCTTGCTTCTATGACGCAAATCTTTTCACCTTGTAATAGTCACACTTGTGTGCAGGTTGATTCCATTAGTGAAACAAGCGCATTACACCAGGAAGCATATATTCTCTTCTATGTTAGGCAAGGCATGTTTCCGTGGTTCTCAAGCTTTCTAGAGGAGGCTACGAGTGGTGCATCTCCTGTGTCAGTTTTGGATAATATAGATGCAGACTGTTCAACATCTGGTAACAGTAGTTCTGGTGATAAGTTTGAGATGGATGAAGCAAGTCAATGCAAAACATCTATCCTTCCTGAGGAGCCAAATAAGCGATGTTCAGCTGATGCTTTCAACAACATGAACAAAAAAGAAGAAATCTGTCCACAGAGAGGATCTCTACAAGTTGATGTAGTGACGAGGTGTGCTACTGAAACCACCAATCCTGAGAGACCCTCAACTCCACCACCACGTCCCAAGAGAGGGCTTTCCATTGATGACCTTGGTGTGTTTGAGTTTGAGAACTTAGGTAAGGATTTATTTTCGACTACATTTGCAACATCTTTTTATGTTTTGTAAACAAGTGAGCTCAAGTAGTACCTGTGGCGTCAACAATTTATAACTCTTAATTGTTATAGTATCTGTAACAATTTGATAACAAGTGACCAGATTGTAGAGAAAGTGATTCTAATTCCTTCACTGAACATCAGAAAGTTGCAGTAGCTAAATAATTTCAGTCCGCTCATTACTGTATATGCTACTCCTTTTTACATTTTTTTAGTTTCGAAAAACAAGAAAGTTCACCTTTCTGCATGTCTCATTTACAGATGATGAGGATACTTCTTGGATGCCAGCGGCTGAACATCTAAAGAAGGCGAAAAAACCTAAGGCTGCATCTGCATCTAAATCAGTGAAGGGCTCTTGCCTGGACAAGAATGCAAAACGGTTAATAAGTAACATGTCATCTGCACGAGGAAAACGTTTCCTGGACTGCATTGTCACACAGGGCAATGTAGAGAAGGAGTCTCGCAGCAGCGGCCCTCGAAGTGACCCTCTGGGCAAAAAGAAGAGGAAGTATGACGTCTCGGTTCCAGTTCTTCAGTACTAAGTATTTTTCTAGTCAGGCTTGAGATCTGATTTTTTTTTGCTGTATGTAGTTTCCCATCCATGCCTTTTTCCAGGACCAACTCAAGATGCAATAGAGCTAAAATGTTTAGGCTGCATAATCTAAGTTCCTTTTTTTGCTGCTTCATGATGTGGAACGCCTGGCCTATATATATATATGAATTTTTTTCGTTTCACTGACTGATTTATTTGGGCTTTGTCTGGATGCCTATGGTGAAATTCTTTGTCAAAATAGTACTCAATCTGCTACAGTCTCTCAGTATCTGGTTCAAGCTCATTTGTTACAGGCTCACAGCCTTTCTGTTCTCACTGTGTAATACACAAGCCATACATGCTTTGGCCATAAAGAACTTATTTATTTTCCTGGGCAAAAATACCTATTACAGGAGAGATTAACTTGTAGTAACAGATTTTTTTTGAACTCACCCACTTGAAGCAACTCAAATTTATCACCCACTTCAAGTGAACGGAGCAGGGCCTGTGGTCCTATAAATTTCTCAAGTACTTTTTTACCCAGCCTCACACATACTGTAATTGAAATTCCGTCATTACTATCTACAGCTACAAGAAATTAACAAGAGATCACTTCTCCTTGTGTAATTGTGAACACTCGTTTAAGAAAAAGAAAAGGTAGAGCAGAGCTTTTACAATCAATGTACTTGAAGCCAAGGAAGAGATGGCTAGATACAGAAGCACATGGTTCTTGAGGGAGCTCATGAACTCTGCCCCTCCTGCAGCTGATTTTGCTGCTGCTGCTGCAAGTTGACGAGCTTGTGGTAGGCGCCCTTCTTGTTCTCGATCAGGTGCTGGTGATTCCCCTGCTCGATGATCTTGCCGTCCTGGAGCACCGATATGACGTCGGCGTTCTTGATCGTCGACAGCCGGTGCGCCACCATCACGGTGGTCCGGTTCTTCATCACCCTGTCCAGCGCCTGCTGCACCACGCGCTCCGACTCCACGTCCAGCGCGCTCGTCGCCTCGTCGAGGAGCAGGATGGCCGGGTCCTTGACGATCGCCCGCGCGATGGCGATGCGCTGCTTCTGCCCGCCCGACAGCTGCACGCCGCGCTCACCGACCTTGGTCTGGTACCCCTCCGGCAGCGAGCTGATGAAGGTGTGCGCGTTCGCCAGCTTTGCCGCCTCGACGACCTCGGCCTCGGTTGCCCCATCCTTGCCGTAGAGGATGTTTTCGTAGATGGTCGTCGCGAACAGCGCCGGCTCTTGCTGGACAAGGCCGATGTGCTTCCTTAGCGACTTCAGCCTAAGTTTCTTGATGTCCTTCCCTGAAAGACACATCAATATACTTCATTTAGCTGATCTGCTCATCTGTAACTGAAACTGTTACTGTTTGAACAACAAACTTACCATCGATCAAGACTTTTCCGGCGATCGGTTCGTAGAAGCGGAGGATGAGCGAAAGAACGGTGCTCTTGCCGGAGCCGCTCATCCCGACGAGCGCCATGCTCTTGCCAGCCTTCATCAGGAGGTCAAGGCCTTTGAATACTGCCACCTCGGACCTCGAAGGGTACCGGAATTCCACGTCCCGTAGTTGGATCACGCCTTCGACTTTCTTGACGTCCTCACCTGTATCGATCCGGACTTCGACTTCCTGTCCAGGATCTCGAACACTGAAGACGCCATCTGGTTTCCCTTGATGATGTCCGGTGCCATCGCCAGGTCTCGCCCATCGCCAGCGCTGTCACTATGAGCACCATGAAGGACTTCATCACGGACTTGAAGGTGGCCAGCTCCTTGCTCATCAGCTGCGAGCCGTACCTGAAGTTTCTAACATTTCAGGAGTTTGTCTTGGAGTACAGCAAATTCAGATTCAGTTTCGCTGTGTTTAAATAGAGCACTTTACCATAGTGCCAGCGCGTAGGAAGAGAAGAGGAAGAACTGGAGACTCCATAGAAGACCCGGCTCCCTGTCCTCGCCGGAAGGACCGCTTCCCGGGCTCCCTGAGCTCATCCTCGTACAGCTTTATCACCTTTTCCTCCGCGCAGAAGGCGGCCACCGTCCGCATGTTGCTCACCGCCTCAGCGGCGAGCATGTTGGCCTTCAGATACGACTTGCCGAGGTTGCCTCCGTATCCTTTCATGAACATTTTCTGCGGCATCATAACATAATCAGGATCAGTCGGTCTGATTATATAGGCGAAGACTGTTAACGTTAAACAGATTTGTGTTCACCTCACTGATGTGGCCGCTGACCATGAGGGGATACGTGGCAAGTACCACCAGCGTAATCCTCCAGTTGAGTATGAAGGCAATGATGAGCGACGTGACGATCATGCCGACGTTCTGCAGCAGGATGGTGGAGCGGTCGACGACGATGGTGCGCACGAGCGTGGCGTCGGTCTCGAGCCGCGACGCCAGCATGGCGCTGGTGTGGCTGGTGCTGTCGAACCACCCGATCTCGTTCCGCAGGATCGCCGCGAACATCTTCTCCCGGACACGCAGCGTGAGCCGCTCGCCCATGATGCCGAAGCTGAGGTGCTCAATGGCGTGGAACACCACGGTGAGCACCGCGCCGCAGCAGAAGAGCACGGCGATCTTGCGCACCTCCTTCTTGGTGGTCTCCCACCCCATGTAGTAGGACACGAGCGCTTGCGTGACACCGAGCGCGAAGAGTGGCATCTGGGCGCCCGCCACGAAGGCGCTGATGGTGCCTGACAGCCCGAACATCCAGTCAGGCCGCACCATGGAGTAGAGTTTCTTCATGGACACGGGCTTCCCCTTGTGCTCTTCGTCGTACATCTCCGTGGCGCCGTATCGGTTAATGGATTCCTTGTCTGAGCGGAAGCTGGCACCCATGCTCGTCCTCCCTGACAACTCCTCGAATACTTGGAACTATGTACCAGAAAACATGTTAAATCCCTCATGGTGGAAACTTTTGGCATCAAAAAATGGCATATCGATGTACTTCAAAGATACCTTAGCGGCCTTGTGATGCTTGTGCTGTCCGAGAAAGACGGCTTGTGCTGAAGCTGAGCAGCCTCCTGCAGCTGGATCAGCGAAGCGTAGGCGCTGAGAGGGTTCGCCATCAGCTGCTCGTGCGTGCCGGTCTCGACGATCCTGCCACCGTCCACAACTGCGATGGTGTCGGCGTTCCTGATGGTGGACAGCCGGTGCGCGATCACCACGGTGGTGCGGCCGACCATGACGCGGTCCAGCGCCTCCTGCACGCTCTTCTCGGACTCGGCGTCCAGCGCGCTGGTGGCCTCGTCCAGGAGCAGTATCGACGGGTTCTTCAGTATTGCCCTGGAGATCGCAATCCGCTGCTTCTGCCCTCCCGAGAGCTGTATCCCGCGCTCGCCGACCTGCGTCTCGTACCGCTCCGGGAGATTGTTGATGAAGGTGATCGCCTCCGACAGCTTCGCTGCGTGCTCGATCTCCTCCGCCCTGGCGTCGCCCTTGCCGTAGAGTATGTTCTCCCGGATGCTCGTCGCGAACAGCGCCGGCTCCTGATTGACGAGCCCGATCTGGCCACGCAGCCACTTGACGTCCAGGCTCCTGATGTCGTGCCCGTCGAGGAGGATCGTGCCGGAGAGCGGCTCGTAGAACCGCTCGATGAGGGACACCACGGTGCTCTTGCCGGACCCGCTTCCTCCGACGAGGGCCACGATCTTTCCCGCCGGGAAGTCGAGGCTGAATTTGTCGAGGATGACGACGTCCGGGCGGGACGGGTACGCGAAACGAACTTCCCGGAAGGCGATGTTGCCCTCGACCGCCGGCAGCGTGCGGCCAGCCTTGGAGCTCCTCGTGTTCAACGTGCTCCTCTCGATCATCTGGAAGATAGGGTACGCCGCCGTCCTTGCCCGCAGGAACGTCGATATGTTGGGCGCCGCTTGCCCAAGGGACCTGAATGCGCGTGTACATTGCAATGCAAAATTGTCATCCAACAGCTAGCGTGGTCGGTCGACATGGACATGAGAAGGGTAAGGGCGTAGTGCAGTGTACTGACAGGCCGGCGATGACAACGTTGAGCATGGTGGTGAAGGACTCGCCGCCGTTGGAGATGCCCTTGTGGACGACGATGCCGGTGAACCATACGAGCAGCGCCCAGGAAAGGAAGAGCGTCATGTGCATGGAGCCGAGGCCGAGGCCCTTGGCAAGGCCACCCCGCTTGCCGTACTTGTATGTCGTCAACAGGGCCTCCCGGTACGTCCTCACCGCCTTCTCCTCGCCGACGAAGGCCTGCACCGTCCGCACGTTGCCGATCACCTCCTCAGCTATCTCGCCGGCCTTTACATAGGACTTGCGGACGCGGGCCATGAGGCCGATGGTGACGTAGGCGTAGGTGCCGCCGGCGATGGCGATGAGCGGGACGATGGCGAGGGTGACGAGGCTGATCTGCCACACCCGCGAGAAGCCGATGGCAAACCCGGCCAGGAAACGGCTGATGTAGTGCATGAAGTTGCCCACCTGTAGCGACACATCTTATGGTTAACGAAACCGGTCAATCAGCTGATCACTGCCTCAGCCAGGGCAAGGTGTGCAGGTGTCCGTGCGATTTAGATCTGACGGTGAGCATATCCTTTTTCTTTCTTTGACGCTGCAACAGTAGAACATTGTCCTACGAGTGAGGCCTTTTGGTGGCCCAGCTTCATTTAGCTAGTTTTTTTAACAGTTCAATTTTGTACTTTGAAGTTTTAAAATTTGGGGAAAAAAAATCCTAAACATAGATAATGATATGATCTACAAGTGTGCACAATTTAATTGGAAATTCATTGCATTTTAGACCGGACAAAAATGACAAATCAGTAGATTTGGGTCGGTGAAACAGTACATTTCAAAAACTTCAGATTTTACCAGATTTTTCTTTTTTTGTGCAGCCTGAATAATAGGAATTATGGATTTAAATTTTTACACACTTATAAATCATATCATTATCTACATGCATGATTTTTTGTTTTGTATTTTGAAGCTAAAAATGCCGTTTTTTTAAAAACCGAACTCCATGGAGTTTAGCCTCCATTTACAATTTACAGTTGTCCTAGTTAATAAAATAAAAGTGATACATATGAACAAACATATAGAGGTTACCAAGAAAGAAAATTAAATCAAAATTATGTAGTATCCAGTCTTTTAAACCTTGTGCCTTTTTCTGCTTTGCCCCATGGGTAACTAGAGCAAAATCTTTCACACTTGCTTTCTCCAGTTTTAAACACTTGGAGTTTCATTCACTTTTTCCTA
Source organism: Poa pratensis (assembly GCA_947311845.1). Lineage (NCBI taxonomy): Eukaryota > Viridiplantae > Streptophyta > Magnoliopsida > Poales > Poaceae > Poa > Poa pratensis. The sequence goes on from CAMZMU010000063.1 coordinate 19,510,872, forward strand.
TTCCTTTTACTCCAGATGTTCCGGCATCCCAAGGCGATGAATTATATATAAATAAACACTTCCTCCGTTCCAAATTATAAGATGTTTTAATTTTTTTCGGATTCGTATTATCTAGACTTGTTTTAGTGCATAGATTAACTCATTTCAATATATATGTAGTTTATGCTGAAATATATATATAAAAAGTTATAATTTGGAACGGATAGTATGTTTGTGGAGCCTCTAGCTGACAATGGATATTTATCATAAAGGGAAATTCTTCTATGCTTCCTGACAATAAAGAGTGCCAACAATCTTGAGAAAAAAGTAGCAAAAGAGACGATCCTTTTATGCCAGGTTCTTGGAATATCATGAGGAGCAGAGGCCATGTGAAAAAGAGCAATACGGACACATTAAACCATACTTACTCTCTTAATGAATCTAATGGAATCCTTTCCCCGTCCGCACAATTCAAAGGTGTAGTACACAACACTCACACATGGTTTACTGCAAATCGTCGCAGTTGCGACATGAGTTACAACTGAGAAATCGTTTAATCAGCTCTTATGGACTAAACGTTTACTTCGAAGTCGATCCCAAAATGTTTGTTTGAACGGCAGTGGTGTAATTAAAACTTCTGAATACACGAGTAAACATAAACCATTGTCCGATGATTTTCTTTGGCGACTTGAATTTTACACACATGCCTACCAGATCAGTAGGTGAGCGAAATGGTGGTCACACACGAATTTTGTGATAGTGATAGCTAGCTCATGATAGAGAGAACCCTTGCAACATAAACCGCTCATTGATCATAAGCATGCATATATAGGTCGTGCTACTTAAAAAAACCACCAGGATAGATGGATGGGAATAGTGTGTGCAAAACCATGCATATTGAGTTCTCTATCTAAACAGTCGGTGGATCAAGACATTCATTTATTGTGATTTATGTGAATCTGGAGAGATGGTCATGCATGAGGGCACATTTATTTCCTTGCAGCACATGAAAAAAATTTGAGACAAGCAGAATATTTAACAGAGTTTTACCTAGATGAAAAATACTACGAGTTGGAAAATGAGGATCCGGTGAAAATTGAGATTCACATGTCACGGAGCAGAAATGCATGGGCCTGAATACGCACACCTGACTGGAAAATTCAGATCCAGGGAGTGGAAAATGAGGAGCCGGTGAAAATTGAGATTCACATGTCACGGAGCAGAAATGCATGGGCCTGAATACGCACACCTGACTGGAAAATTCAGATCCAGGGAGGGGAAATGACAAACCTCAACTAGTTGCACCGCGACACTATTTGAAACTTTCATTTGTCTTTTTTGCACATGCCACATATGTTCATATTTTTGGATGAAATTTTGTGGGTGTCGAAGGTTCAACATAACCCATGTCCATAAATTTTTTCACGATTTTTGGACACTCGAAAGTGGGGTATCCGAAAACTAGTTGCGGGTGCAACTAGTTGCGGATAATTCAATCTACATGACGGAGCTGTCGTACTAAAGTGGTTCGATCGATGATCTCCTCCTCCTCTAGCACCCGCAACGCCTTCATTGCCCTTCACCAACTCTCATAACTTCCGCCGTATCAACTCAACTCACCAGTCAGTCGTCAGTCACCACACTGCCTCTTCGGCCGTTAGTTTCCACTTTCACACAGCATGAACGGAGGTTTGGCATGGAAGCAACAGCGAGAAAAGGCAACAAGCGCATGTACGCATACTACGTATGAATATGAGAGGCCATACCTTCTCGGAGATGGCGTCCTGGACGACGAGGATGTCGCTGGTGATGGCGTTGATGACCTCGCCGGTGGAGGCCTCGGTGTCGAAGACGGCGATGTCCTGGTCCAGCATCGACCGCAGGTACGCCAGGCGCATCTTCGCCGCCTGCCGCTCCCCGGTGTGCATCCAGCAAGCCACCTCTGCAACAAACCAAACCATGAGACACGTAAAAACACTATGCATTTTGTACGGATCCGGACAAGCGCGCACCGGTCCAGGACGAGAAGAGTATGACGACGCCGAGGTAGACGAAGTCGAGCGAGTACTTGGCGACGCGGCCGGCGACGGTGGTGGGGAAGAGGGAGGCGAGGCCGATGATGTTGATGAGCTTGCCGAAGAAGATGAAGAAGACGGGCACGGAGGCGCCGTGCGCGCACGCGCCCACGGACCCCACCGCCATCAGCACGTAGTCCCACCGGTCCGCGAACGAGAACAGCTTCATGAACGGCACCTTCTCCACCTTCTCCTCCTCCTTCTTCTTCGGATGCTTCTCATAATCGCCGCCCGCAGCCTCGCTCTGGTAGTGCTCCTGGCCGGCGCCGTGCGCCGACGAGCTCATCTCGTCCTCCCTCCACGGCTGAGACACGACGATCGAGCTGCGCTGCGTGGAGGCACTGTCCAATTCGTTCGTGCGTGCTTGGAGTCAGAGACTGATGAGAGTGGAGAAGATCGAAATCTGCGCTGTGCTGTGTGTGTGGGGAGGTAGGGCTTTAAAGACTCGTTGGACACTCGTTGCAGTGGTTGTAACTTGCCACCATTTTAGCTGTGGGGCGCTGCGCTGCGTAGGTAGCCGTGGGCCTTGGCCGAAGAGGTGATCGGCGTGGTAGTAGTAGAGCATGCAGTTCAGCAGAGCAGGGTCGAGGGGCTTCGGCAGTTAAAACGGTTAATGCGGCGCGAGCTTCGTTTGACTCGATCGCCCCTAGGGTCACTGCGTCAGGCCTCCAAGCTGCCACTACTTCAGTGTCTAGTGAAGGGGATTTGTCTGAGAGCTGCCGTTGGATTTGACTACAAAGTTTACCATGATGCTCAGAGCTTCAGAAGTCAGAAGTCAGCCCTGCTTCATCGTGTGGTTGGCTGGTGAAGATAAGATTGGTTAATATATGCGCGCTTGGAGCTCATTTTGAAGTCAAATATTGACGGATAATGTATGTGGCGTTTCTTTTCAGTTTGCATCACACCTTGTTCATCCTATACGTTTTCTCCTTAATAATTGTAGTCCTCTTCAGTACTTAACCTTACAACTTACAAGCAGTTACAGTCTTACAGATGCAGTACAATAAACACGCACAGTACTGCAGTTGTGAAATGCTCGTACCTTCACTAGACCCTAGCCAAGAAAATACCTTTATTAGGCTACTCAATGTTGTATGGAGTTTGTATGAGCACTTTGGTATTTCTCAAAAGATACGGCGAAACAGGCTCTGAGCATCGTCCTGTAAAACTGCACTTATGTTTGTTTGTACCATAAGCCCCAAACTGAAGCTGTGCTGTCGTTCGGCCACCTTACAGATCAGAGGATCAAACCGTTCTTGCGCCCGTATTAATTTGTACCACAGCCTAGTAGTAAGTTCAGAAGTTGGTACCAAAAAAGGGTTTTCACTTGATCTGACACCGGAGCAGAGGTCCTGGAGTACTACTAAAATTGCACCACTGCTGCCGTGGTGGCAGTAACTAAACTAAACTTGATTGATGATGGTGGCGAAGGGAACTTAAATGTGGATGGAAAATGCAGTTGCGGATGCGAAAGATACAGACGAGTAGATGGATCGGTCATGCGCGACAGATCAGGCCAGGGCGGAGGTGGACTCGCGAGGCGCTACAGGGATGCTCCGGGGCATGACGATGCTCGCCCCGAATCGGTGGCGGCGTGGCCCCCACATCCCCGGAGACCACGACGTGTGTCGGGTTGGTGGCCGATCCGCCCTCCCCGATTTCCCCTGTTCGTCCAGCGCGCGCGCCGGTTCGGGATACGCTGCATCCGTTGGGATCGGGCGCCGCGGAAAGGTCACCGATTTGCATGCCGTTTCTCCGTTTCCCTCAACGCAGCACATTTCGCGTTGCGGTGGTGTAACTGTGTAAGCTAAGCTTCGTCGTCGTTCATGACATGGGAGCAATTTTGACTGAAGCATGGCAAGCAGACAAGGAACTATAGCTCTGAAATGCTTTGGGAACATGGCTTGTTCGTAGCGAGTTCTCTCTAGAGGCAAAGTATCGAAGTTTCAGTGGTCCTCAAGTTTCTTACACCCATTGTCACCGAGTGTACCTTGTTCTCACTGTAGCAAGCTAGGATTGGGGACAAGAGGCCTTGATGGACACGAGAGACATGATCTGGCTGGCTAAAACATTCCATCAAAGCCAGATCTCTTCATCATTCTCCAAGAATCCATGGATCGCCACGGGATCCGTCCAAAACCCTCGAACGATGCCTCATGTCTCTCCATCCAAACAACCAAGCACGCAGCAGTTGCTCGATGACACATTCGCAAGAAACACTACGTGAACATTGGTTGAATTGGCCTTCCTAACTTTCTTTGCCCGTTTACCAGCTTCAGAAAAGATAAAAAATACACATGAGTGGACATGTCCATGTGGTTTATGTTAAGATGCAGTATGTGTGTACCTGCGAAATAGTATTGGATTGGAAAATTTGCGGCAAGGAAATCATTGAGGAGGGACTACCAGCATTGACATGGAGACATCAATGCGTGCAAATGCAAGGCAAGTTAGCTGGCGCGTGGAGCATCGCCAACGTGAATGATTCGATAATGTGCTAGAGGCCAGAGCACATAACCTAGTACGCTAAAAGAAGGCGCGAAGTTGCAAATATATATGTGCAATTTTCGAATGATGTAGTCTAAAAAAAGATAAAACATGACTAATAAATATAACTAAATCCAGTCATACAATCCAGCGGAGAGTACACAAATAACAAATCTATTTTCGTAGAAGTAACACTACTATCATGATTTCCAACAAATGATAGAAGTAACCCCCCCCACCCCCCCTCTCATAACTCATAAGGATGTACGACCCCCACTTAATTACAAATGTGAGACTAAAGTTTAGTCCCCACCCCTTACCATGTATGAATGGGCCAAGCGTTTTCTTTTTTTGGATTTTTGTGCTAGAAATTATTGGGTAAGATTAATGGGCCTACCTCCATAATTCCACAATCTCCCAACCGATTTCATATACACACAAACTTTACCTATGGTCCCAAACATTTTTATAAAGCGGTAGTATAGTGGAGACTGTTAATTTGAACTTCCAACTAGAACTCTATGCTACATTGAAAGAGCATGGCGCCCCCATGTGTGATTTTGATAATTAATAACAATCCCTCTGCACTAATGGTCGCATTGATTATACTTGTAGTGTTTGTTCATAGGCAATGTTTGAACTATATAAGTTGGTCTCAAGGTTGATGCCATGAAGATAATGATATAATGAAGTATTTGGCATCGAGATCATTGAGTTGCATGGATATATTTGGTATGATCAAGAAGAAGAGTATGTAATGACCAATGGTTATTCGAGAGGTTATCCGAAGATTGGTCATGAGAAAGTTGAGCATATTGCAAGTATGTCTTGCAGAAAAATGATCAGGTGATCATTCATGGATATCTTCAAGACATCATCTAAGAGAGAGAGAGAAGAAAAGATATCAGGTTGATAAAGATATTGATCAATATAAAAGCTAGAAAATGTACCAAGTGGGATCATGTATCTCTTGATATGGTAAGCAATTGTCCATATAGATTTGTGAACTAACCCATGATATGTGTGTGGTATTTTTATGTGGGGTTAGGTATCTTTCCATGTGCTTGCATCAAAAGGAAGATTTCATATAGCCCATTGAGGATGACGTCTAGTGGTGGTCGTCATTAAGTTTGAGAAGTGCAAGTTCACAAGAGCATCATCTCTAAGAAATTTTATGCTTGAAGCTTGCCAGCCATTTGGAGACAGTGGCCATGTGAAGATGTGCCTAAGAGAGGCTCTCCCATAGTGAAGTATGGGGGGGGGGGGGGGGGGGGGGGGGGCAATATTTGAATCTTCACCGAGCGGACCGCAATCAAGAAAGGTGTTCCAACTTTAGGAGATCAAGATCGTCATTATCTATCTCAAGTGGAATGCGCAAGGCAAAGGCATGATATTGATAGGGTTTCTATTTTATCGATCTCATGGTGCTACTCGGGAGACCGGGTTATAGGATAGATAACCGTATTATCAAGAGGGAATCTCGAGTGAGTTTTAGCGTATCGTTCATAGAGAGTTCTAGCCATTCCATACTTGGCATGATCTTTCTTGGTTCTTATTTGACTTACATCTATGTGGGGTTTTGGTGCTTGTCATGATCTTCATGACAAGCTCAAGTTCACCGGAAACGGATTTCGCATGAAAAACTTGTTGCGTTTTCTGTATTAGAGTTTTTGACGGTTCTTCTTTTATAGAGAGGTATTACCTTTCCACATTTGGTTATGTTCTCCCTTATTGAACTATGATGTTTCTCAGCATGATCTTGTAGAGCTCTTTGTTGTGATTACAACGAGCCCAAGTTCATAAAAAACGGAGTTCGAATACTCAAGGTATTCCCATTTTGGTGTTGGTGTTTCTGCAGTTTTACAGGGGGCGGTAGTACCGACCCTATACCCGGGATGGTCGTTTTGCTCCAGTTTTCAAGTGGTTTTAACCCAGTAGTAGACCCGGTAGTACCCTCTTTCCAGTCGTACCGGGTAAAAGTCCGGCAGTATGAAAGGACAAGGATGTCGCCTAGAGGGGGGGGGGGGGGTGAATAGGCGATTAAAACTTTTCCGGTTTAGGCTTGATAATTGCGGAATAAAACTAGGTGTTTAAATTAACAAGCCAACAACCTAAATATACTAGGCTCGCCTATGTGCACCAACAACTTATGCTAAGCAAGACAAGCAACAAAATGATAGCAATATAGAATACTTCAAGCACGAAGGCTATCACAATGTAAAGTGCATAAGTAAAGAGCTCGGGTATAGAAATAACCGAGGCACGCGGAGACGATGATGTATTCCCGAGTTCCTCCTTTTTAGGGGAGTACGTCTCGTTGGAGGGGTGTGAGTTTGAAACTCAAATGCCACAAATGGCCTCACCCTATTCTCCGATGAACCTTGCCCAAAAGCTCGGTTCACCTTCCACTATCGAAATCCTTCAAGGCGGAATCCGGAGCCTTTACAACAATCTTGAGGCACAACCCACAAAAGGATTGGGAGCTCCCAAGTGAACACAAAAGGTCTCAACCACCACGAAAGGCATCTAGGATCCAAAGACCCAAGAGTAACAAGCTCACAATGAAGGGGATCGTAGGTAGAAAACAAATTTTTTCCTAACAACAATAACCGAAATAGCCAGGATCTATTACTATGTGATGCATGTAAAATGCATACATGAACTTTGCACTTTAATTGCTTATATTCCAATCATATTTGCATCATATAAGGGTTATATCAATGTTTTATCATGATTTTGGAAATATCTTAATGATTTCCTATTTTTATGGAATTAACCCTGCACAGGCAGAAAACCCCGTTTTCTTATTTTAATGTTTCAGGGACCCAAACGTCAACGAAATCACCTGGAAATTTACGGGCTTCAATATTTGGAAGGAAGAAGACCTGTGGGCGAAGGAAGCGAGCAAACGGAGGCTCGAGGGCCAAACGAGGGGGGCCCACGCGGCCAGGTACTGTAGCCGCGTGGGACCCACCCATTTGGGCCTCGTGGCTCCGTTGCCTTCGATCTTTTCTCCACCGACATCGTCTTGACCTAAAAACGCCTATATAAAAGGTCCCCCGACGTTCTCTGGAAGGAGCGCCGCACAAACACAGAAACACCGAAACGGAGATCAGGAGCTGCAGATTGGAGGGGGAAAACTCCGGCGGGGCGCTGCCGGCGTGGTCTCCATCTTCTCCATCGACTTCTCCACCGTCTCCATGATGAAGAGGGAGTAGTCCACCTCTGGACTATGGGTTTGTGGAAGTAACTTATGTATCTCTCCTCTCTTGAGCTTCACTAATTAGCACCGTATGAGCTGCTGAACATGATTACGGTCACCGTTGTAATACCTTTGTGGTGGATCTTTATGAGTTAATATATGTTTGAGATTGCAATGTTTGTTTCAGTTATGAGTATAGATGCATATTATGTACCCCGTTCTTGTCTACTTGTTTTGATCAAGCATGTTTATGAGAGCGTGTGTGGGGGAACGTGTGCATTAGTTGGAGTAACGGGGGGTGGCTAGTGCAGTGAACGTGAGAGAAAGTTCTGCGATCCACTTTGGTATTTTTACCTTACTTTGTTGCCTCACTAGGGATAAACTAAAATACCATGCTACCGGAGATGTGGGTGTGACCATTGCCACTACTCCATGACTAGATCTAGCATGTTCTTATTTTCACTTCATGTCATGATACTTAATGCTATACTCTGAGTTATCTTAATTACTGAGGTGTTATGATTTAGTTCGCATCTTGGTGGAGTATAAGAGAGGTTAATAACCAAAAGATCTCTATGTTAGGACGTGATGCCCATATATCTAAGTAACTTGTTATCAAACCCTGTGTTGCAATCTCATATGTTAACTTTGTGTGTTCCATTGTCTACCACTTTATAAAGAGAGAGTGCATTTGTGAAACCATGAACCCCAGTCCATTTTTAATCATAAGAAACACCTTTCCAACACCATATACCACTTTTCTATTTTCAGCCATCATTAAATCCGAAAATACAAAAATACTTTTCATCTTGCATACATCATTCAAAAACCCAAAAATATCATTTACCATTGCATCCACCATCATTGCATATTTATTTCTTGTTTGCATTGCATAACTATCCTGATATCATTCTTACACCTTGTGCTTGACAACCACAGGTGAGGTTGAGGACCAAAACATCTAACCTTGTTTTGTAGGTAACCAAAAGAAGGATAAGAAGATAAATCTACCACTTCAGATTCCCCGAGAGTTCGATATTAAACCCTCGAGTCACCCCTCGTGGGGAAAACTGTCTTCCACTTACTATACACTCTGCACTTGGAGTCTCAACCTAATCCCGTTTACTTTTGCAGGTATCAAGGCCTTGCTCTTCGGGACCATCACTATGCAGATATAAAGTAAAGGAGGGAACGGTATACATACCCTTGTAGACCATAAGCGTTGACGATCAAAAGATCTGTTTCGATGACGACGCGTGATGAAGACGGGCGGCGAAGACGACGGCGGCGCCGATCTCAAGGTGGTGAAGACGAACTCCTCCAAGTGCCCCAAGCGTGGCACCTCGCAGAGCTTACACACATACGGAGAAGATGACGACCTCCGGGCTCTGATCCAGCAAAGCAGCGAAAGCAGAAGACTTGGACCCAGCAGCACGACGGCGTGCGTATGGTGGAGAGAACTCTCTCAAGCCGTGTGCAGCTCCAATTGCGGAGCCGCAACTTAAACAGATGAGAGAAAGAGAGAGGAAAAATACCTTCAAAAGGCCAAGGGGCATCCCTATATAAAGGTGGAGGGGAGCTGCAAATCTTGCTGGCTGGGCGGTGTGGGACTAAACCACACACCAGCCCGCCCCCTCCTTGGTGCGGCAGCCCTAGGTGGGCCCCATGTGGCCCACCTAGGCTGCGCCATTCCTGGAGCCCATCTGGGGGGCGAATTCCCCCTTTTATGGGCCTTTGACCTCCGGTCCAGGCCCATTTGAGGTGGGCTGCCATTAAATTCAAATTAAATCAAATAAAATATATATTTAATCATTAATTACATTAATTAATATTAAATACATGTTATTTAATTTATTCGACCTCCGAAACATCTTTCGTTGCCCTCCGAACTCCATCGGATAGGTCCCGGAACCATTCCGGAACCCTTCTTTATTTTCTCTTCAATATCCAATCTTATTTAAACGTCAAGTGTGACACCCTAGCGGTTCGGTATCACTCCAGACATGATCGAGAATCCTTCTCCGATCAATGACTATCAGGGAGACCTAGATGGCTATGATAGCCCAAGTGTGTCCATGAATAACTTTGTCGTTTGAACCTTTAGACGTCAAGCCTCAGGCCTTTTGCCAGGCGATACTTAGTTTGTCCGAGATTCGATCCCCGATATCATGATACCGAGCTTGATCTCGTTACTTGACAATACTATCTTTACTCGTCTGTGATATTACATCCTCGTGACCTAGTCACATGTTTGCAAGCTCATTGATCTAATCTCACCGAGTGGGCCCAGAGTATCTGTCTTGCTATGCGGATTGGCAAATCCCGCTCTTGATCCCTCGCCTCAACATACTTCCTTCCGATACCCGAGAGGGACACCTTTATTGTCATTCTATGTAAGATATGACGTTTGATGCAATCAAAGTATCTTTCAGAAATAGCAATTAGAGTTGATCTCACGGTCAAAGGCGTAATGACTACGTCCTATAAATATTGGGTGTGTCCATCACATCATTCACCTAATGATTGACTCCATTGTCAACTGACATAAATGTCACATGATCGGGAAACCTGATACGTCTCAAACGTATCTATAATTTTTGATGTTCCATGCTGTTATTATATCAATTGCTACATGTTTTGGTTACACTTTATATCATTTTTATGCATTTTCTGGGACTAACCTATTAACAAGATGCCACAGTGCCAGTTCCCTGTTTTCTGCTGTTTTTGGTTTCAGAAAATCTATTAAGGAAATATTCTCGGAATTGGACGAAACAAAAGACATCGTCAATAATATCACGAGGAGATCACGGAGTCCAAAGGGGAGTCGGAGCAGACCCACCAGGGGGCCACGCCACACTAGGGCGCGGCCCAGGGTGGGCCCGCGCCCCCCTATGGCGTGGTGGCCCCCCTCGGCCACCGACGCCGCCTCTTCGCCTATATATTCTCCGCGACGCGAAAACCCTATTACGGTCGATCATATTCCACGAAAAGTTCCGTCGCGGCCGTCATCGTCAATCTCAGATCGGAGGAGTTCTGAAGCTCTTCCCGGCACCCTGCCGGAGGGGAGATCATCACCGGAGGGCTCTACATCACCATGCCTGCCTCCGGAGTGATGCGTGAGTAGTCCACCCCTGGACTACGGGTCCATAGCAGTAGCTAGATGGTTGTCTCTCTACCTTGTGCCTCCATGTTTAGATCTTGTGAGCTGCCTAACATGATCAAGATCATCTTATTGTAATGCTAGATGTTGTGTTTGCTGGGATCCGATGAATATTGATACCATGTTTATTCAAGTTGTTTATCTATGTGCTCTTGATCTTGCATGCTCTCCGTTGCTAGTAGATGCTTTGGCCAAGTAGATGCTTGTGACTCCAAGAGGGGGTATTTATGCTCGATAGTGGGTTCAGTCTCTAGATATCTGGATCAGTGACAGAAAGGTCTAAGATGGTAGATGTGCTGTTGCTACTAGGGATAAAACATTGGTGCAGTGTCCAAGGGCACTTGTATTGATTACATTACACACTTTACTTCATGCAATAATCTGTTGTTAGCAACTTAATACTGAATAGGATGCGGATGCTGCCTTGAAGGTGGATTATTTAGGCATAGATGCGGTTGGAATAACGGTCTATGTACTTTGTTGTAATGCCCAACTAGATTTCATAGTAGACATCTTGGCATGTATTGCATTGTTATGCCCTCTCTATTTGTCAATTGCCCAGCTGTAATTTGTTTACCCAACATGCTAGTTATCTGTTCTGAGAGAGACACCACTAGTGAACTGTGGACCCTGGTCCAATTTCCTCATACTGTTTACACAACCTGCTGCAATCATCTGTTTCCTGTTACTTGCTGTGTTTCCTGCTGTTTTCCACACCATACGTTTAACTCTTTGTTTCTGCAAGACCGGAGAGATTGACAACCTCTCTGTTTCGTGTTGGGCAAAGTTCTGGTTTGTGTCTGTGCAGATTCCACGTTGGTGCAAGCTCCCTAGCGCCAGGGGGAGTCAACATCAACAACCTTCCGATAGATCGTCAAGTCCTACTGGTGATTAACCTTGGGTAGATTATTCAAGGGAAAACTTCTGCTGTCTACATCATAACCTTCCTCTTGGGGTTCACCAACACGTAGCCATCAAGCTGTTTTCTGGCGCCGTTGCCGGGGAAGTACTCATCATCACCATCATCATCATCCTCAAATACTCTCCCGTCAACCAGGCACCAGCTGTTTTCTGGCGCCGTTGCCGGGGACTTGGAGGCTATTGGAAAGGGGAGTCTCTCAGTTCCAATCTCTTTACTTTGTTTTTGTCTTGTTTTAGTTTTGTTTTGCTTGCTGTTAAAAATCAAAAATCCAAAAAAAATTAAATTCCTGCATCTAGTTTATTTCGGTTTGTTATTATGTCTAGTTCTTTGCTTGCTATTCATGGGTACTTTGCTTGAAACTTGTCCTATGGCTGAAAACAACTTGAGAAACCTTTATGAAATTTATCTTGAGCTAGGACATGATGTGTTTGAAGAGAAAATTAAAAAACCTATGGAACTTTATTTGCATGATAGTACCAATGATATTGGTATACACTCTTTGAACATGGTTGTTGCTAATGCTATGGAAAATATTAAGCTTGGGGAAGTTGGTAATGATACTATTGAAATAACTTCTTTTGATAAATTTGAGGTAGACAAACATTCCTTGACTCAAGAGAAAGCAAAAATAACAGAAGTACCAAATATTTCCCCCAATGTTGTTTATGAAAATCCATGCTATTTTGATAAGTCTTATGATAATCCTCTTTTTATTCCTAATTTCGAAATGCATGGTAATGAGAGTGTTTGCTTAGAAAATGTTTATGATAAAGCTCTAGATGATGGTCCTATGTTGCTTGATAATATTATTAATTCTACTATTGAGAGTGATCAATCAACTTGTTTCAATATGTCTAAAAGTGGGTTTGAAATTTTTGATCCCACTATCTTGCTTGATAAAAGTTATGTGTTTGTAGATCATAAAAAGCATGCTTTATGTGATAGTTATGTTGTTGAGTTTGTTTATGATGCTATTGAAAATTATTATGAGAGAGGGAAAGATGGTTTTAAAAGTTTTCATGTCACTAAAATACCTCTCTTTGTGTTGGAAGTTTTAAAGTTATTTGTTGCATCTTCCTATGCTAGCTGCTTTATGCTTCAATGATTTTTTTTTACAATATTCCTCTGCATAGGAAGTGGGTTAGACTCAGATTTTGATATTTGCCTCTTGATGCTCTCTTTGTTTTTCAACTCTTATTCTTATGAGAGCATCATTAAAATCCTAAAGCCTAGCTGAAAGGCATTAAAGAAAGCACTTTGGGAGAACCCATGTGTCAAGGATGCTTGTTTACCTCTGTAGCAACTCCTTTGTATCTTTTATTTGCTGTTTTGTTGTGCCAAGGAGAGTTACTAATGCAAAGTTGGTTTTTATTTTCGGGACTGCATTGGGACAGATTGCTGTTCGTCACCGTTTAATTCAGTAGAAAATCAGAAAAAATCGAAAAATGCTGAAACTTTTTGTGCATGTTCCTGATGATGTTACGCAACTTTCATTATTTCAAAAGTTCTTCATCTGAGCATCGTAAGTGCCTCGAAAAAATTCGTCATTACAGACTGTTCTGGTTTGACAGATTCTGTCTTTTATTTTGCATTCTCTCTTTTACAAGTTTTTAAGTGGTTTCTTTTCGTGTAAAAGTGCCCACTTGAGCCTAGTAACAGTGGCTAATGTTTAAAATAGTTGGCTTGTGAGTTTTGTCTTTGCTAGAACTTTGAAGTATTATCTTTTAGTGCACTAACCTGCTAATGAGAAAAGCTGTTAAGTTTTGGTGTGAAGGAAGTTTTCAAGTGTTGATAGAGGAGAATGATATTACATGATCAAGAAGAGTGAAGAGCTTAAGCTTGGGGAGGCTTACCTCCCCAGCATATTTCAAGAAGACTCAAGCATCTAAGCTTGGGGATGCCCAAGGCATCCCCTTCTTCATCTACAAATTATCAGGTCATCTCTAATGGTGCTATATTTTTATTGCTTCATACTAGTGTACTCTTCCTTGGAGCGTCAGTGTGTTTTTGTTTTCAGTTTGTTTTGTTTTGTTTGCTGTGCTATACTTGTTGGATCCTAGTATTCATGTTTGGGAGAGAGACACGCTCCACTTTTTCATTAGAATACTCTTGTGCTTCACTTATACTTGTTGAGTATTCCTGTCTAGTTGCTGTTATTGCTTTAGCTCTCAGTTTTTCATGTATCTCTTGTTAGAGCTTTCAGTTTCTTTTGAAGAAAGTACTCTCTTGCTTCACTTATATCTGTTTGGAGAGTTGTCAAATAAGTTGATTGGTGTTTGGTTGGACCAGAAAAATGCTATGCATGTGGTAGTGGTATAAAATGCTTACATGAATCTTTTTAGATCGTTGTCTTGAGTAATTTGATGCTTGCCAATTGTTTTGAGCTGTCAAGTAATTAATGTTTAAGCTTGTGCATCATGTAAGTAATGGCTATTAATGAAGAACTACTATAAGGATTTTCTGCTATAATAATCTGTTGCATAATTGGAAGTCCATAGTAGTCTAGATAATTTTTGGATGAAGGCTATGTGTTAACAAGGAAGACAGTGGGAGTCTATGGTTCGTCAAACCTTGTGTTTTATGTACACTCTTGCTATTCCAGTTGATAATGATGTTTGCTTATAATAACCTTGCTAGCCTAAACTCTGTACTAAGAGGGAATGCTTCTTGTACATCCAAAACCTTGAGCCAAATCCATGCCACCTGTGTCCACCATACCTACCTATTATGTGGTGTTTTCACCATTCCAAGTAAATTTCTTCATGTGCTATCTACTAACTACTCAAAACTGTTACATTTCCTTTTTGTGTCACTACTTGAAAAGCTCATAAGGACGTAGTAGTGAGATTTGTCATCTTCCATGCTAATTAATTTACAAGGATTGGCAGCTTCATCTGCTTCTCCACCTTTTATTTTGCATTAAAGAGCTGGTTAGTCCACCCTATAAATAAATAAATAGACACTCCTCCATGGTGAATGTTGGTGGGCACCCGAGGATTCGGTTAGCCATGGTTTGTGGAAAGTAAATGGTTGGGAGGAGTGTCACCAATAAGTGCTTGTTACAAGTGCAGTCCTAAAAACTCTCGGAACCGCTCTAAAAGTTAGTTAGCCATGGAAGATGACAAGTACCTGCTATTTGATTTGTTGACACCTGTATACACCATTACCTTACAAAACAATATTTTATGCTCTCTATATGCCTTCGGGAACTACAGCTCTAGCACATGATGTTAATCCCTGCTTCCCTCTGCGAAGGGCCATTCTTTTACTTTTATGTTGAGTCAGTTTTCCCACTTCTTTCTGTCTACTTAAGCAAACATCATTGTCAACTCCAGTATAACAGTTTTTACATAACTTTGTGTTTGGTTGATCATATTCTTTGCATTGACATTATCTATATGATATACATGTTGAAAGTTGAAGCAAATGCTGAAGCTATTATCTTCCTTTGTGTTGATACAAACACTTTCATGTTGAGAATTATTGCTGCTGTGAGCTAACTATTATGTTAGACTATTATATCTCTAAATGTTTTATAGTATTATTCATGAAAGTTTGCACTTGTGTGATCACTTATGTTTACTCTTTATTTACTTGCTTGCAAACTATAGACCATTGGCTTGGATCACTTCATTCAGATCATGTGCATTACATTGTTATTTGATCAAAGATTGTGTTGGTAGCATGTCACTTCAAAAATTATCTGTTTTTATCGTTTACCTACTCGAGGACGAGCAGGAACTAAGCTTGGGGATGCTTGATACGTCTCAAACGTATCTATAATTTTTGATGTTCCATGCTGTTATTATATCAATTGCTACATGTTTTGGTTACACTTTATATCATTTTTATGCATTTTCTGGGACTAACCTATTAACAAGATGCCACAGTGCCAGTTCCCTGTTTTCTGCTGTTTTTGGTTTCAGAAAATCTATTAAGGAAATATTCTCGGAATTGGACGAAACAAAAGGGGAGTCGGAGCAGACCCACCAGGGGGCCACGCCACACTAGGGCGCGGCCCAGGGTGGGCCCGCGCCCCCCTATGGCGTGGTGGCCCCCCTCGGCCACCGACGCCGCCTCTTCGCCTATATATTCTCCGCGACGCGAAAACCCTATTACGGTCGATCATATTCCACGAAAAGTTCCGTCGCGGCCGTCATCGTCAATCTCAGATCGGAGGAGTTCTGAAGCTCTTCCCGGCACCCTGCCGGAGGGGAGATCATCACCGGAGGGCTCTACATCACCATGCCTGCCTCCGGAGTGATGCGTGAGTAGTCCACCCCTGGACTACGGGTCCATAGCAGTAGCTAGATGGTTGTCTCTCTACCTTGTGCCTCCATGTTTAGATCTTGTGAGCTGCCTAACATGATCAAGATCATCTTATTGTAATGCTAGATGTTGTGTTTGCTGGGATCCGATGAATATTGATACCATGTTTATTCAAGTTGTTTATCTATGTGCTCTTGATCTTGCATGCTCTCCGTTGCTAGTAGATGCTTTGGCCAAGTAGATGCTTGTGACTCCAAGAGGGGGTATTTATGCTCGATAGTGGGTTCAGTCTCTAGATATCTGGATCAGTGACAGAAAGGTCTAAGATGGTAGATGTGCTGTTGCTACTAGGGATAAAACATTGGTGCAGTGTCCAAGGGCACTTGTATTGATTACATTACACACTTTACTTCATGCAATAATCTGTTGTTAGCAACTTAATACTGAACAGGATGCGGATGCTGCCTTGAAGGTGGATTATTTAGGCATAGACGGTTGGAATAACGGTCTATGTACTTTGTTGTAATGCCCAACTAGATTTCATAGTAGACAGGCATGTATTGCATTGTTATGCCCTCTCTATTTGTCAATTGCCCAGCTGTAATTTGTTTACCCAACATGCTAGTTATCTGTTCTGAGAGAGACACCACTAGTGAACTGTGGACCCTGGTCCAATTTCCTCATACTGTTTACACAACCTGCTGCAATCATCTGTTTCCTGTTACTTGCTGTGTTTCCTGCTGTTTTCCACACCATACGTTTAACTCTTTGTTTCTGCAAGACCGGAGAGATTGACAACCTCTCTGTTTCGTGTTGGGCAAAGTTCTGGTTTGTGTCTGTGCAGATTCCACGTTGGTGCAAGCTCCCTAGCGCCAGGGGGAGTCAACATCAACAACCTTCCAATGATCGTCAAGTCCTACTGGTCCGATTAAACCTTGGGTAGATTATTCAAGGGAAAACTTCTGCTGTCTACATCATAACCTTCCTCTTGGGGTTCACCAACACATAGCCATCAAGCTGTTTTCTGGCGCCGTTGCCGGGGAAGTACTCATCATCACCATCATCATCATCCTCAAATACTCTCCCGTCAACCAGGCACCAAAACCTCAATCATCAATCGCACAACGGACTAGTAAAGAGGCTACTAAGGACCTGGTTGTTTATATACCACACGTGTATTAATGTTTGCGCTTAATACAGTTATAGCATGGTATAAAACGTATTATGAACAATCGAGATATGACAAATAAAATATCTTTATTAATTGCCTCTAGGGCATATCTCCTTCACACAAACTTTCACTTCCGCGAATCCTCGTGGGGAGCACAAACTGATGCATAAATACAATGGCAAGAACACAAGAAGTGCTCAAGTCCTTCACTCCCAAATTCCAACACAACAACAAATGCTAATGGGGGAATAAGAGAGGAAGAACAAAGAAGAGAACCACGCATGAACTCCAAGATCTAGATCCACTAAGTTCCCCTCACTTAGAGGAGAGATGGATTGGTGGAAATATAGATCTAGATCTCCTCTCTATTTTCCTTCAAAGATATGCCAGAATCATGGGAAGAATTGAGAGATAGGCAAGCTTTCCAAGATCAACAATGGCAAGAGAGAGAGGGGAAAACATGCTTGGCTGTAGGTTGAAAAAGGGGAGGGGTATTTATACCCCCTCCATGAAATATAGCCGTTACAGCCACTAGGGCGGAATATCCGGCCCCCTTTCAAAATATCCGGCCTAGAAATCCGGTTTTAATAGAGGCTTGCACTTCTCGTACTACAAATCCTCAAACAAGCTTTTAGGGCCGGATTATCTGGCCCCCAAACCCGGATAATCCGGTTTTAAGAGAGATCTGCACACAGAAACAACAAAACAAAAACTGCAAGAACTTTTTCATTCGGACTCCGATTTCGATAATCTTGAACTCGTTGGAATCGTAACGAAGAGCGTTACTAGATCATGCAGAGAAACATCATAGTCCATCATGTGAGGAGGAGACCAAATGAGGAAAGTTAAGACATATCTATAAAAGACAAACGGTAAAACCTCCAACATAAAAAACGCAACAAGATATGCATATGAAATCCATTTTTGATGAACTAGAGCTTGGTATGGAGATGAACACAAGTTCTAAATTCTCACATGGATAAAAGCCAAATAAAAACCAAGAAATATGATATGCCAAGTATGCAAAGGTTTGAGCTCTCCACAAAGATGCGATCAAGTTACTCACTTGAGAGCCCCTCTTGATAGTACGCCGTCTATCCTATAACCCGGTCTCCCACTAACACTAAGAGACCGGTAAAATATAAACCCTATCAAGATCATAACTTTGCCTTGCGCATTCCACTTGAGCTAGATGATGCCGATCTTGACTCCCTCAAGTTGGAACACCTTTCTTGATTGTGCTTGCTAGCACATGCTTGATGAAGACTTCTCCAAATACTCCCCCATACACCATTATGGAGAGCCTCGCTTAGCTCCGTCTTCATGTATCCACTTGCACTTCATCTTGTTCTCTTGATATAGATGATGGCTTGGAGATAAACATGAATGTTCACTCAATCTTCTTTTCCAAGCCACACTTGCAATAAGCTCAACTCTAGATGACCATTTGTGTGGATCACACCTTGAATATTACTTTGGTAATCACTTTATCTTCGTCTTTCAATCTTGATACCAACACATGGTGTTCAAGCATTGCCAATGGGCAAGCCCTACAAGGATAGATCAATGCAACCATTAGTCCATAGAGATTGTCATTAATTACCAAAACCACACATGAGGGCTCATGCACTTTCAATCTCCCCCATTTTGGTAATTGATGACAATCTCTTTTGAGAGGGTTTATAATATGAAATTTAAAGAACAAGGAGCGGTTGCACTAACATTAAATACTACGAAAGTATGTGATGTTAGTCCAACCACATATATAGTGCAAACTCCCCCACAATTTATGCACGTGTGTATGAACATGAATTCATTGCATATATTGTCAACCATTACCGGTGGTGGAGTTTCCACTATATACAAAACCAAGCAACGAATGCAAAGGCAAGAAAGACAAATACTTAAGAACCAATCAAAGTATAAAGCCGAATTCCATAGACCCTACAAAACTTCTCCCCATTGGCAACAATTGCCGAAATGGGTAAAAAGCTTCGGAAGGCCAACATAGTGAGAGTTCCTCCATGAGTTTAGATTTTCTCATAAAAAAAGAGTAGAATCAAATGGACATTTCCATTGATCAATAATAGGAGGAAATCAAACTATATTGAGAATCTGAAGATTGCAACAAAATAGCAAAGAGAGAGATACCTCAACAAAAGAGGCAAGAAATGAAAGGATCCGAAGGATCAACTAAGTGTTCTAAAAAATCAAGAGGGATCTTCCCAAGGTACGTGCACAATGTAGGATTTGCATTGCAATATGGTGTCCACAACATGGAATCCTCACTCCCTCCTAGATAATTTTGAACACAAATAAGTGCAAGAGAGCATAGATAGGAAAGAAACAAAACAACTTGCAACAAACCAATGTTGAGCAACAAGAGAAAGGAACGACAAATAAAGACTTGCTCAACTGAAAAGAGATGGGTGTGATAAGGAGAGACATTTTTAGGAGACTAATGCAAGGATAAGCAATAACATTGTCATAGTCTTTCAACATAAGAGGCACATAGTGCATATCATGTCTTTCCAATACTCACAACCCAAAGAAGATGTAGCAAATAGGTCCACAAGCTTATTGAGAGGCAAAAGGGATGCCAAAAGAAAAGCAAAGCTTGTGCCATTTCAAAACCACCAAAGAATCAAAACAAATAAAAGGGTGGTCACTAAAGGATTTGAATACCAATTAAAGATGTAACTACTCTCATGTGTATAAGTTTCTAAGTCGACACCAATCGTGAAGATATAAGTCCACAAAGAAACATGCACACACAAAATAGGTACTAAGGTAAAGAACAGGATATCCTAGTGGAAGTCATATATATACCAATAAGATCATTGCTTAAAAGCATAGCACAAAGCTCAATTTTACCTTAAAGGATATAGATGAACTTCCAACACAATCTCATCATAGCATCAAAAATATTCACAAGAGAAAAATGATAGTTGGGATGCTCCGAGAAAGATAACAAGTATCACAAAAGGCAAATGATTTTGAAAATTCATCAATATTGCACATGCGAGACATTGAGTAGAAATGCTAGACTAACATATTTGGGATCGGTGAATCATGAAAATGATTATATATATTCCCTTGATATGTAACCATCCCGGCTTGCTCACATTTGCAATAAATATGTTTTGATAAGAACTTTGCGAGAATCACATCATTTGCAACTAAAGAGATTCATGCCAAGAAACAACCTACATAAGGTTGAAAGCTAGTAAAGTAGGCACGAGGTAGATATTTGTTACCGAGATAGCATTGGTGATGTAGAAGATAAGAGTTCACAATCATCCAAGCTTGGCTCCAATAAGCACATGGTGACAACACCTTCCTTGCAAATGAGACAAGCTTCCAATGCATCTCCAATGTACCTAAAACAAATTCAAGTACAAAATGATACCCAAACTCATTGGGTCCAAAGTAGTTAGAGCAACTACAATACATAGGACAAACTCCACATAAATATGTGCATATTGATATGAAATTGAATTTCATGCACATCTTAGCCATTTAGGATTTGATGGAGTTTATCCTATATATTGGATCAACGAAAGTAAGCATGCCATAAAATATACATATAGTAAATATGCATGCACAAGACTTTCAAGAACCAAACAAGATACAAATTTGACAAAACACCAATTAAATCAAGAACGCAATCACAAGTGTGACAAGAAAAAGAATTGTCCAAATTACATCAAAAACCCAAATCAACACATGATTGAAGATACCACTTTGAAAAGATACCAAATTAAAGAATAGTGTTCTACTCAATGTAGGATAGCTTCCCAAGAATAGTGCATTATCTAGGAGTATGACTTTGAATGTAAATGCACTAGAATGGGATCATTGCTTTTTCTAACTCAAGAAAGCATAAAACAAATTTTGAGTAGAGCAACGAGGATCCAAAAGATGCAAGGAAGACAAATGAGAGTTAGATCAAAACAAATCCTTGGCAATAAAATAAGGCAATTGAAAGCAAGAGCCAAAATGAAGATGGTCTACAAATTCCACCACAATTATGAGTATCACTTGTCATGGACAAGGAGTATACAGAGATATTTCTCGGTGGTATATAGGAATGATATTGAATACCAATTTCACAATAAATAAGCATATGGCAAAGAATAAGATTTAAAAGCCATGCTTAGATAAGTAGATATTCTTGATAGCTTCAAATATTCATGCGATCATACAAAGCAACTACAAAGAGTAGCTTGAAGCAATCGGTTTCCCAAAAAGATATATGCGAACATATTTGGGGAAAGCCGTACCAAGAACATACTTCACAAACAAGATCCAAAAGAATGAGAGACAAAAATCATTTAAGCAAATATGGAACTTGTTTGAGCAACATGCCACATAGGAATAAAATAATGAAGAATATCAATTCTAGGTGGCAATACCTCACATGTTCACATTTTCTAGGTTTGTAATATGCACAAAGCTTATTACTCCCCCAAAATGTGATAATACAAATTTTCTTAACAAGAGGCAAACAAAACCAACTAGAGATAATTGATGGACATTATAGAATTTGAATTTCTCATGAGAATGACATACCACATAGAGACTAAATAATATTGATATATCAACACTAAGTGGTATTCCTCATGTATACACATTTTAGGATTGTTAAGTGCACGAAGCATATCACTCCCCCAAAAAGGGATCGTCCATTAATCTCTCAAAAAGAGAGCCAACAAGATAAGATATCCAATAAAAGCAATAAGGCTCAACACACGTATATGGTGTGTAAACCAACATACACATACTTGATTACTCAAGATAAGTAAGTAGAGAGCACAACACAGACAAACACTAGCAAGGTACAAAACCTAACACATGCAAGAGTGCAAGCAACTTTCAATGTATACACGATTCAAAAAAAAGTTACCGCAAGGAGGAACATTGGATATGAGATAGAACAATATAATCCAAATAACTTGACTTGAGAGAATAAACTTGATGAAGGTCCCTTAATTCTTCATGATGTAGCCAAGTCTCCAATGCCCTCCAACAACACCTATTGATCAAGTTTTAGCTTGTTGGTCCCCAACCAAGTTGGACCCTAAGAGGTTAGTCACAATAGGCTTGGCAACCCAACTGGTTCTTTTCTTGACACCAAGTACCAACATATTTGGAAAACACATTGCCAACCTTATCCTTCCTAAGAGGCCCGTCGCCGCCGCCGGTTTCCATGGGAGGAGCTTCCTGCTTCCCCGCCCCCATGGAACAGAGCAAGCAAGCAGACGAGACTAGCTAGGCTCCTCTAGGTTTCTGGACTCCTCTTCTTTCTTGGTCTCCGGTCGTGGTTGTGTGCGTGTGCGTGGCGTCTGATATTTCTTGCTTTGACGATGGACGAGGAGGAGAAAACAAAACGACGGTGTGGCGCGGCAAAGGAGGATAAATAGGTGGAGAAGAACTGGAAAGGAAAGAGCGGGAAGGAGGCCGCGTGGCGAGACGAGACGTGGTGCTTCCCGGCAGACGTCGCTTGTAAGTTTCCGCGGCTGTTCGTTCCGTCACCTGGGACGTCAACCGGCGTCAGCGGGCGCGTGGATGGATGGATATTTCCTTTCCTCCTCCGGCGAGTGTACTTTCCATTTGAGATGCTCTGCTAGCAATTGCCTAGGCCTAGCACGCGCAATTGCGCACATCCCTTTTCTGCCCATGGCTACGCGGTGCAATCTCTCTTTACAGTTGTAAATAAACTGCTCAACATTAGAACTGGAACACGCGCTGGGGGCCTTCCTGACGCCCACGTCGGATGCTGCGACGGCGAACGAGAACGCGGTCTCCAAGTTCGCCGAGAAGAGGTCGACGGCGAAGGCGACGTCCGCGAGCGCGAGGCGAGGCGCTCGGAGCGACCGGCCGCGATAGGAGGCCGAGGTGCGGGCAGGAGCGCCGGTCGCGGCACTGTCGTTGCTGTCCGCTCGCGAGGGCAGGAGGGCGATGGCGGACGGGTAGTGTGAGCGGCAGAGGCGCGTCCAGAGGTGGTTGGCCGCGAAGGCGGCGGCGTGCCAGGAGGTCGAGATGCACGAACGGCCAGGGACGCGGCCACGAACATCCCAGCCTCCCAGTGGAGGATAAGGTTTCGTTCTTTGTTGGGCCTTGAGCCTCACGGTGGCCGGCTTGGTTGCTCTCTATCACACACTAAAACCTTTTAATTAGTTTTCAAAAAAAAAAAAACCTTTTAATTTATTTTTGTTATCTAATAATTTGACAAAACAATTTGACAAAATAATTTAGGATAAGTTTAGAAATACAATAGTAGAGTCCGTGAAAATCATTTGGATGGACAAAAATATGTGATGTCATGAGTTTATTTTAAAGCTAAATAGGATTTCAAATTCTACTTAGCTAGCTAGATCCATGTAGATGTGCTAGCTAGGTTTTAGTTCTCGTCGCCCATCGCATATTAACTAAGTTCACAACAAATTAGGTCTACCTATTGCGCGATGAGATGTACTTTGGGAAACAAATAAATTTGGATTCAACTGCTTATCAAGTCATTTACACGTGAACAAAAATTTATAAGGTCGTGCCAACGCACACAAAAGTGCGTGGGTGGAGTACAAACTACTACCGTTCAAGTGACCAAGTATTCAACGCAACACACAACTAAACGGTAGAAGATTTATTGTGATAAAATTGTTACAAGAGGAATGCTTCAATAACTGATTTTTGTACGCGAGTCTATTTTTTTAATTTTTATATTTGAGTTTCGAAATATCAAATATTTCCTATGTTTTTCTCGAGGGTTTCATGCCCAATGCTTGTAATAATAAATACAAAAAGGGTAATCAATCGAGTTTTTCTACCCCGAACGAAATATTTTACCGATAGACTAAGACGTCAATTTTGTACCACGAAATGACAATCTCAACTGATTATTTAAGAAGTAAACATAAAAATCCATAGACTGCATATTTTGACATGTAATATAAACATAGAATGAGACATTATGAATTCTGGAATCAAATGTTTCTTTAGTGAAACACCATATTATACGGTTCTATTTTACAAAGATGTGGTACGTCAGTAAAAAATTTAATGTGTGGTAGAAAAAACAATTTTAATTCCCGTGGCAACGCACGGGCATTCAACTAGTTATGATAGGGTTGGATAAGGTACCACTAGTGCATGAAGAAGCAAAGTGACCCTTCTCACGGCATAAGTAACAACATTGACTTTTTCCCTTCTTCTTAGTTGAAATCTCAACTTGAGGAACTTGAGTTTGAGCTTGAGGCCTCTTCCCTTGTTGCTTATCACTAAGGGACTTCTTCTTCAAAGGGCAAGATCTAACATGGTGCCCTTCAACTTTGCACTTGAAGCAAACAATCTTGGTCAAATCTTTAACTTGTTCTTGACCCTTTTTCTTCTTGTTATACTTGGACTTGTTCTTGTTATTGGAGTTGAATCCAAGTCCACTCTTGTGATTGGGGCGTCTATGCACACTCAACATATTGTCAAGTGTAGACTTCCCAACGTGACGGTTTTCCAAGTCTTTCTTCAAAGAATTGACTTGGGCCTTGAGCTCTTTTAATTCCTCTACATGGTTAGTATCAACACAAACACTAGAGGAAGTAGAAGCTTCATTGTTAGAGCAACAAGGCAAGGAAAGTAATTCATCACAAGATTTAGCAATAGTATGAGAGGATGAATCAGTAGGACTAGCACATGGCAATAAAGCATTTAGAGTAGAGGTTGTGCCATTGTCCACATGAGGCTCACAAGATGTTACCTTTGTAGTGATAGCCTCATGAGCTAACTTTAGCTTCGCATGGGATGCTAGAAGATCCTCATGAGAGCTAGAGAGCTTTTCATGACTTTCTTCCAATTTCCCATACTTGCTAGTTAGCAACTGAAGTTGAGCCCTTAGCTCAATATTCTCCTTCAAAATAGATGCTTCATGAGAAGTGGAGTTAGTAGCACAAACATCATTAATATTTTCTGGAAGAAGATTACTTGGCAAGCTCATCATTCAACCTAGCATTTTCCTCAATATATTAGCATGATCACATGAGGGAGTAGAGGAACTAGGCACATCATTTTTAGATAGTTGAGTTTGGAGTTGATCATGAGACTTGATAAGGAGAGAGTGTTCACTTTCTAAAGCCTTGTGAGCTTTGTCAAGTCTCTCTATGTCCTCAATTAGTTTAGCATTGCCAACACCAAATTCAACCTTTTCTTTTTTAAGAACTTTATATTTAGTAATAGCATGATGTCTTTCCTTAACGATTATAGCAAAAATAAGATCATTTGACTCATCAAGAGACTCAAGCCTCTCTTCAAGAGAAGCCCTAAGCTCTTCCTCTTCCTCGAGAGTAGCCTTCAAGGTTGCTATTGTAATACTATCTTCTCTCTCAATTTCACCTTTGACTTCAATGATATCCTTGCACTTAATAGCAAAAGCCAAAATTTCACATAAGTAAGAGCAAGCTTTACTACCTTTAGGCAGAGCACCAAAGACCATCTCACTCTTCTCCTTCAAGGAGCAATATCATTCTGTTTTAATCCATAATAATCCCCATCCTCATCCTCATCATTGATGACGTGAAACACACGTTCGTTGGGAGACCCCAAGAGGAAGGTATGAAGCAGTGCAGCAGCAAGTTTTCCCTCAGTAAGAAACCAAGGTTGTCAGATCCAGGAGGAGTAGGAGCACTTCAGAAGGCTGCTGGTGGCGCCGTTGCTCGATCACCAACGTGGAACCTGCACACAACACAATCAAACTACTTTGCCCCAACGAAACAGGAAGGTTGTCAATCTTCCTGGCTTGCTATAACAAAGGATTAAACGTATGGTGTGGAAAATAGTATTTAATTGCAGGAAGTAAAGAGAACAATTGTTTGCAGTTGGTGGTTTTATCAGTGTAAAAGAATGGACCGGGGTCCACAGTTACTAGTGGTGTCTCTCCATAAAGATAAATAACATGTTGGGTAAACAAATTACAGCTGGGCAATTGATAAAATAGTGAGCGCATGACAATGCATATAAATGACAAGATGACTACCATGATATTTAATTGGGAATTACGACAAGATACATAGACCGTTATCCAACCGCATCTATGACTAATAATCCACCGTCAGGTTAACATCCGTGTCCCTGTTGGTATTAAGTTGCAAGCAACAGATAATCGCATTAAGTAATGTGCGTAATGTAAACAAATACATATGACCGTGGACATACCATTGTTATGTTATCCTAGTGGCAACAGCACATCCACAACCTTAGACGTTGCTGTCACTCGCCCAGATTACTGGAGGCATGAAGCCACTATCAAGCATAAATACCCCTCTTGGAGTTACAAGCATCTACTTGGCCAAAGCATCTACTAGTAACGGAGAGCATGCAAGATCATAAATAACATGTAACATAAATTAATAATCAACTTGATCATAGTATTCAATATTCATCGGATCCCAGCAAACACAACATGTAGCATTACAATAAGATGATCTTGATCATGTTAGGCAGCTCACAAGATCTAAACATGATAGCATAAAGTGGAGAGACAACCACCTAGCTACTGCTATGGACCCCTAGTCCAAGGATGAACTACTCATCATGCATCACTTCGGAGGCATGCATGGCGATGTAGAGCCCTCCGGTGATGATTCCCCTCTCCGACAGGGTGTCGGGAAGAGCTTCAGAACCCTCCCGAGCTAGGGTTGACGACGGCGGCGCCTCTGGAACTTTTCGTGGAATATGATTCAGGTATTTAGGGTTTTCCAGACGGGAGGAATAAATAGGCGAAAGGGCGGCGTCGGAAGGCCGCGCCCAGGCCAGGTGTGGGGGGGGGGGGGGGGGGGGGGGGGTGTGGGCTGCGCCCAGGCCAGGTGTGGCCGCCTCCTGGCGCTTCTCCGTCTCTCCTTTGGACTCCGTGGACGTGTCGGTGAAATAGGGACCTCCGTTGATTTTGTCCAATTCCGATAATATTTCCTTAACAACTTTTCTGAAATACAAAAACAGCAGAAAACAGGAACTGGCACTGTGGCATCTTGTTAATAGGTTAGTCCTAGAAAATGTATAAAAATGATATGAAGTGTATGTAAAACATGTAACAATTGGTATAATATCAACATGGAACATCAAAAATTATAGATACGTTTGAGACGTATCAGCATCCCAAAGCTTAGTTCCTACTCGTCCTCGAGTAGGTAAACGATAAAACAAAAAATTTTTGAAGTGACATGCTACCATCATAATCTTGATCAAATAGTATTGTAAGGCACATGTAAATGAATGAAGTGATCCAAGTCAATGGTCTATAGTTTGCTACCAAATAGATAATGAGTAAACAACTGAATCGTACAAGCAAAACTTTTCATGAATATACTTTGGAGACATTGCATCCACATGTTTACATAAGAGTTAACTCAAAAAGCAATAGATTCTAATAAAAGGTATTTAACCAACACAAAGGAAGATTTAAGTTTCAGCGTTTGCTTCAACTTTTAACATATTTATCTCATGGATATTGTCAACACAAAGCAATATGTAGCATATAACAATTGTTGTACCAAAGTTGACACTAGTGTTTGCTTGTGGAAGATAGAAAGAAGTAGGAAAACCGACTCAACATAAAAGTAAAAGAAAGGCCCTTCACGAGGGAAGTAGGGATTAAATCATGTGCTAGAGCTTTTTAGTTTTTGAAATCATATAGAGAGTAAAAATTAAGTTTTGAGAGGTGTATGTTAATTGGTCAACGAATCAGTAGTGGAAAGTACAATATGACCCCGGCCAAACAGACTTTTAAGAGCGGCTCCCATGAAGGACGTTATTTCTACCAGCAAGGCAGATCATCCCTCCTTTTCTCTTTGGTTTACACATGCAGATGTTTCACTGAGTATTCAGTTGACCAAATGTGAAGAGATTAAGCGGTTAAAGTTGTAATTAATTGGGACTGGGCACCCCGTTGCCAGCTCTTTTTGCAAAATTAATAGATAAGCGGATTTATATGCCGCTAGTCTGAAGGTAAAGTCTGCTTGACAAGTGACATAAAGACATCCACCACGTCCTCATGAGCTTGGTAAACATTGACACAAAAGGAGTAGTAACAATTTTATAATTTAAAGGTAGCACATGAAAAATTTACTTGGAGTGGCAAGGAAATACCACATATAGGTGTTATGGTGGACACAGATGCCATGGATTTTGGCTCAAGGATTTGGATGCACGAGAAGCATTCCCTCTCAGTACAGAGTTTAGGCTAGCAAGGTTATTTAAGCAAACAAGACTATCAACCGGTACACCAAGTTTTATATGACCAACATATTGCAAAAATTATAAAACTCCACACTGTCTTCCTTGTTAACCAAACCATTTTACTAGAAAATATCTAGACCTTAGAGATACCATTCATGCAAACCAAATTTCAACAAGCTTTACGGTAGTTCTTCACTAATGGGCTTAACTTACATGATGCAAAAGTTTAATCATGACCTACTTGTTAACTCAAAACAATTGAAAAGTATCAAATTATCCAAGTTAGTGATCTACAAGAGTATGTAAGTCTTTTCCATTATACCATTTACCACATGCAACATTTTCTGTTCCAACCAAACACCAATCAATTTATTTCAATAACTCTCCAAACAAGTATAAGTGAAGTAAGAGATTACTTTCTTTAAAAGAACTAATATCTCTGACAAAAGATACATGAAAACAATAGCTAAAAGCTTAACAACGCTAGATATGAATACTCAACAAGTATAAGTGAAGAATATGAGTATTCTAATAAAAAAGCGGAGCGTGTCTCTCTCCCAATCAAGAATGCTAGGATCCAATCAAGTTGATATCTGAAAATGAAAATAACATATTGAAATAAAAGCACACAGACGCTCCAAGAACAGCACATATGATGTGAAAGAATTAAAATATAGTTTCACTAGAGATGATCTGATAATTTTGACGATGAAGAAGGGGATGCTTGGGCATCCCCAAGCTTAGACGCTTGAGTCTTCTTGAAATATGCTGGAGAGATCCATGGGAGCCTCCCCAAGCTTAAGCTCTTTACTCTTCTTGATCCTATTATATCACTCTTCTCTCTTGACCCTTGAAAACTTCCGCCACACCAAACTCAAAGTAAATCTCATTAGAGGGTTAGTGCATCAATCAAAAACTCACATGTTCTGTAAGGACGCAATATGACCGTTACTTTAAACATTAACTACTGCCACTGATGTTATGTGAACCTCTTCCATCCAAAAAAGAATTCCACCCAACACTAGTAAAGAGAAAATGCAAAATAAAAGACATAATCTGTCTAAAACAGAACAGTCCGCAAAGACGAATTTTTTCGAGACACTTACGTTGCTCAGATCGAAAAACTTTGAACTAACGAAAGATGCGTACATATATCAGGATTATGCACAACAATTTGCAGATTTAAATCACGTTTCTATGATTTTAGGAATTTCGTACAGTGAACAGCAGAAATCTGTTCCTGCGCAGTAATCCAAATTTAGCATCATCTTATCATTAGAGACTTTTCTTGGCACAACAAAACGATAAATAAAAGATACAAATGAGTTGTTACAGAAGTAGACAAGCTCCTTGACTCAACAAAATAAAATAACATAAAAACAATGGGTTGCCTCCCGTAAGCGCTTCTTTTTAACGCCTTTTAGCTAGGCATAGTAATTTTTATGATGCTCACATAAGGATAAGAGTTGAAACATAAAAGAGAGCATCAAGAAGAATATATAAAACATGTTTAAATCTAACACGCTTCCTATGCATAGGAGCCTTGTAAGAAAACAAGTCAATGAAGCACAAAGTGACTAACATAGAAAGGCAAAACAAGTGCAACTTCAAAACTTTCATCATAAAGAGAGGAGACTTAATATTATTGAGATATATGAAACCATGTCTCCCTCTCTCATGCTGACCATTAGGTCTTAAAGCAAACATAATAGAAAAGCAACACCAGATAAAACTCAAAACTTTCATCATAAAGAGAGGAAATTTAATAACATGAAGATTTCGATAACCATATTTTCCTCTCTCAAAATAATTTTCAGTAGCATCATGAATAGACTCAACAATATAGATATCGCAGAAAACATTCTTATCACGATCCACATGCATAAAAGTATCATTACTCTCCACACAAGCATAATCAATTTCATTAGTAATAGTGGGAGTAAAACTAGCACATCCATCATTATAATCATCATACATTGGAGACATAGAATAATCATAATGAATTTTATCCCCAATAGTAGATGGACTGAAAATATCATATTCATCATTGTAAACATCATATATAGGAGGCATATCATAATCAACATAAACTTTCTCCTCAATACCTGGGGGACTAAAAATATTATTTTCATCAAAACCGACCTCCCAAGCTTAAAGTCTTCCATAGCATTAGCAATAATGGTGTTCAAAGAATTTATAGTAATAACATTGCTACCATCATGCAAATAAATTTCCATAGGTTTTTTAATTTTCTCTTCAAACACTTCATGTCCCAATTCAAGATAAATTTTATAAAGCTCTCTCATGTTGTTTTCAGCCATAGGACTAGTTTCAAAGAAAGTAACTATTGATAGCAAGTAAAGAACTAGACATAATAACAAACCGAAATAAACTAGATGCAGATTTTTTTTGTGTTTTTGATATTTAGATGCAAACAAGATAAAATAAAATAAACTAAGCAAGACAAAAAACAAAGTAATGAGATTGGAAGTGTGAAACTCCCCTTGCTGAAGTCTTCTATCTCCCCGGCAACGGCGCAGAAAAATATGCTTGATGACGTGAAACACACGTTCGTTGGGAGACCCCAAGAGGAAGGTATGAAGCAGTGCAGCAGCAAGTTTTCCCTCAGTAAGAAACCAAGGTTGTCAGATCCAGGAGGAGTAGGAGCACTTCAGAAGGTTGTTGGTGGCGCCGTTGCTCGATCACCAACGTGGAACCTGCACACAACACAATCAAACTACTTTGCCCCAACGAAACAGGAAGGTTGTCAATCTTCCCGGCTTGCTGTAACAAAGGATTAAACGTATGGTGTGGAAAATAGTATTTAATTGCAGGAAGTAAAAGAGAACAATTGTTTGCAGTTGGTGGTTTTATCAGTGTAAAAGAATGGACCGGGGTCCACAGTTTACTAGTGGTGTCTCTCCATAAAGATAAATAACATGTTGGGTAAACAAATTACAGCTGGGCAATTGATAAAATAGTGAGCTCACGACAATGCATATAAATGACAAGATGACTACCATGATATTTAATTGGGCATTACGACAAGATACATAGACCGTTATCCAACCGCATCTATGACTAATAATCCACCGTCAGGTTAACATCTGTGTCCCCGTTGGTATTAAGTTGCAAGCAATGTATAATCGCATTAAGTAATGTGCGTAATGTAAACAAATACATATGACCGTGGACATACCATTGTTATGTTATCCCTAGTGGCAACAGCACATCCACAACCTTAGACGTTGTTGTCACTCGCCCAGATTACTGGAGGCATGAACCCACTATCTAGCATAAATACCCCCTCTTGGAGTTACAAGCATCTACTTGGCCAAAACATCTACTAGTAACGGAGAGCATGCAAGATCATAAATAACATGTAACATAGATTAATAATCAACTTGATCATAGTATTCAATATTCATCGGATCCCATCAAACACAACATGTAGCATTACAATAAGATGATCTTGATCATGTTAGGCAGCTCACAAGATCTAAACATGATAGCATAAAGTGGAGAGACAACCATCTAGCTACTGCTATGGACCCGTAGTCCAAGGATGAACTACTCAGCATCACTCCGGAGGCAGGCATGGCGATGTAGAGCCCTCCGGTGATGATTCCCCTCTCCGGCAGGGTGCCGGGAAGAGCTTCAGAACCCTCCCGAGCTAGGGTTAACGACGGCGGCGCCTCTGGAACTTTTCGTGGAATATGACTCAGGTATTTAGGGTTTTCCAGACGGGAGGAATAAATAGGCGAAAAGGCGGCGTCGGAGGCCACCCGAGGGGCCCACACCACCCCTCGGGATTTGTTGGGAGCCTCCAATTGAGTTGTGAAGTGTGCCTCAACCTTGTGATTCTTGTGGCTTTGGGAGCCTCGAGGTTTTGTTGGGAGTATCCAATTAAGTTGTGGAGAGTGCCCCTACCTTGTACGGGTTCGGTGACCACCCTCAAGTGTCCCATAGTGGCTCGTGGTACTCCACATTGGTGGGGGCACGACGGAGATACGATGTGCCATTGAACGGCTATTTGGGGATCACTTTGTGACTCCGCACCGCTCTAACAGAGACTAGCTTACATTGAGAAGTGAACTTCGAGATAAATCGTCATCTCCAAGTTCCTCGGTTATTTCTATACCCGAGCTCCTTACTAATGTATTTATCTTTGTGATAGCCCTCTAGGTTCAAGTTATATATATTGCTATCACATAGTTGGTTATCTTGTTTAGCATAAGTTGTTGATGCACATAGGTGGACCTAGCTTGTTTAGGTTTTGTGCTTGATAAATTAAACGCTAGTTTATTCCACATTTATTCAAGCCTAAATCATAATATTTTTAATCGTCTGTTCACCCCCCTCTCTAGGCGACATCCGTGTCCTTTCGTACACTCGTTTACAATTTGAACAATGCACTATACATTAAACTCAAGCCTTTTGTGAATCAAGCTTCACACAAAATTTTGCCCGATATTACGATGTCGTGTGAGTTCCCCGTGTGTGGAGCTTTATACGTCATATTTCAATATCTTTCATGAGTTTATTAGAGAGCACACAACTCTCATGAACCGCTATGTTTAACATCGTGTCTCATATATGTGTTCTTCAAAGTGTTCTATAGGACAACGTCTCGGCTTAAATAAGCCCCTCGAAATATATTTAGATAAATATCAACTTGCCATGCAGATTAGGAGATAGTATAATTAAAAATAAGAGCACACTCCTCCTAATTGACCAACCATTTGTCTTCAATTTCTACTTTATGGGATTTCCGATCACATAGAGTGGGCTTCCAGTGCGGACAACTCATATTTTGGGTCTCATATCCACATCTTTCAATGCATTATCTGTCACACTACATGATAAATTCTTTGTGAAAGGATCTACCAATTTTTTTTAGATGTTTTGATATAATTCAGCACAATAACTCTGGAATTTCCATTTTTCTAACATGTTTGTTTCTCCTCTTCACATGCCTTTATGATTTTATATTATCATTAGAACTATTCCCCTCGATGATCACCAGTTTGATTATCAAATTTTACCAGGATAGCGCGTATTTGTTTTTCAACCACATACGGGCCCATCAAGATCTGACCAGTCCACTCCGGTTCAATAGTGGTTGTGTCTAATGTTGTGAATTGCTTCTGTTGTTAACCTCGTTAGGATGGCCTACCTGCAAGACTTTCAAGAAACAAATCCACTACAATATATAAACACATATCCACTCGTACCATTAATCTTATCAGCATCATATATCCATTTCGAGTCACTATAAATTCAAGGCCTCATCTTGTGATTTCAGAAGATACACATAAAAAAATCTAGTGGAGTCATCAATCAACGTCATGAAGTATTTTCCACCTTTTGTCAACATGCCATTTGTCGTGGTTTTGTCACATCAGTAGCCATCAAGGGTGGCCCATGGATGGTGTGGAGTAAGGCAACCTGGGAGATTCTGGGAGCGAGATTGATACATACATGTATCTAGATTCGACCCCTCGCTCTGGAGGTCAAGATCCACTTCCTGCTTGATTCGATTGACTGTGAGATCGATAACAAGATTCGCTAATGACGGTTGTGAGATTGTATGAGACCGTATTGATTGTCCAAGATTTCGTACCCTCTAGAGTGCTCATGGCCGACATTACATACATAGACGGCTTAGGGTTACATATCTCCCCGAGTCCATTCGGGGATGGTGACCTATTTGGTACCGATTAAGGCTATTGTCTTGTACTCCAAATCGATAGACCATCTTCTGAGATGGCTCCTCTTGGACCCAGCTTTGCCTCGAGCTGGCCCAATCATCTTTGTCCAAGCCCGTTGGAGGGGGCAGCTGTAGGTAGGCCATGTGCCACTTGTGGGTTGTCTCCACGTCATGATCCCACTGGGCTGGGTATTCCCTCGATATTAGCTCTCGATTTAGTTAGGGATTGCTACCGGC
Source organism: Poa pratensis (assembly GCA_947311845.1). NCBI lineage: Eukaryota > Viridiplantae > Streptophyta > Magnoliopsida > Poales > Poaceae > Poa > Poa pratensis. The sequence goes on from CAMZMU010000063.1 coordinate 19,545,310, forward strand.
TTCCGTTTCGACCAAAGGTGAAAAGGTTCACATCTTACAGAGTCCCCGACTGAGGGCATTGATAAAAACAATCAATACGAGATTAATAGTAAAACTCCAAGTTAGCATGGCTAGCGCCTGGTCTTAGTCGATTTTAATCGATGCCGGCTCGAGACCGCTGGGACTATTCGCTTAGTCGACTCAAAACCACTACATTGGAACCATGTCCAGGTTTATCTAGGAGTCGGCGCCTCTTTGGTATCTCACGGTGACGTCAACATTAGTCGTAGTCATCTTTTGCTTTTGTCTTCTAGCCATTGTCCAGTCCACACTATGAACTGGCCCACCAGTCATCCTATCATGATAACACATCGAGTCACCTAACACCACCGCGGTATGGGACATGACATCATGACGTTTCGATTTTTGCGCGCCACTGTCCGCGCCGTGTGACACCTCCAAGTGTGGCCGTGGCACAATCTTGCACGTTTTAATGTTGTCATGTCACACGTAATTTAGGAGGGGCCACGCGTAATCATCCCACCACATTGCAGTAATTTCTAGATTCAGTCCCACCATTATAGGACGGTAGGGCAACTTGGTAGGGAAAACCACCATTCTCCCCTTGCTGTTCATGTTTTTCTTCCTCACGCGGTCCACCTGTTCTCTCTCCCAAGAACATAAGCTTAATTATGAACATGAAAAAAATAATAACAACTTTATTATTATTTGTAGGGCATATATCCAACACCCCATTATTGGAACATGCCATAAAGCGACAGTATGAAAACTATGAGAAATGACCTGAATGTTGGAATATCGAGCTAGTTTTCTTTTAGAAAAAGGCTAAAAAGCCCAGCTTTAAATTAATAAAGCCAGTTGGACACACAATACAAGTTGTTGAAAAGAACCAATTACAAAGCAGAACAAGGACAAGCTAAAAGAAAAGGGGCTACACTACGCCGAGCACCAAATCCTTGCGTGAAAGAGAACAAACATGCATATGTTTATTAATCAACTAGTAGGCCTTGGCGCGGCGGCACGCCGCGCACGTGAGCAGACTCCGTCAGTGTATAGCAACAGAAGCCGAGAGGCGACACCACCTGAAACCTTCGATCTAAGCCTAAAAAGGGATGGCCAGACAGTCGTCAGGTCTAACAGACGGTGCCGTTTACGGTGGAGCAACCCACATGCCATAAGCTAACATGCAGGCGCAAATAATGTATGACATCGAGCGAGTGTACCGTCGACATGTCACAAGACGAAGTATCAGTGACACAGCTGCGATTATGAAGAAAGCTCGTTAACGTAGACCAGGGTTGGAGCATCGTCTCTACTGAGATTAAAATGGATCGTCTACGTAGGTTCGGCACTTATATAAATTCATGATCAGAGGTAAATAAAAAAAGCAAGTACATATATTGGAATTGCCACGAAATGGATAAACTGGTCGTCCACATAGACCCACAATGGTCGCAGCACGCTGTGGGATGAAAATGGAATGGCCATATAGGATCCATGGAGAAGCTGCGACGCAGCGCAACTCGTCGCCTTATTCCTCGTCATCGGAGATGACGATCACCTCCGGCGGTACCCTAGCAAGTACCTCCTTTTCCTTTCTATTAGCGTCGTCGAGCGATTTAAGTCTCTTCATCGCGCCTTGCTTTTCTGCCCGGCTCTCGAGGCGATCCGGCTCCTCATTTGCGTACTCCACCAAGTGCCTGGCGAACTTCTCCTTATGCGCATGGCTCGGGCGGTTGGGGAATCAAGTGCGAGTGTAGCGTGGCGTTTGGCTGCCGCGCTGTCGGCTGTATTCGACAGTTCACTCTCCTCATCGTCCGATATTCCTACGGGTATCTCCTCGGCACTGGTCTTTCTACGCATCTCTACTTTCAGCTCGGCGTATCTTGCCGCTGTCATCTTCTTGCATATTGTGATCTTCTGTCTGACCATGGTGACAAGCAACCGAGGCTGGTGACGGTGACTTCGGTAATGGAAGGGTAGTCTGTAGAACGACGTGCCGTCGATTGGCTTGCAGCGATGGTCCCTTTAAAACAGCAAACCCATGGCTCCGTCGTCGATTCGTTTCTCATCCCCAATAAATGCAGCGGAGGTAGCTGCGCATTAGTTATCGTGTACAGTTTAAACACAATTGGAGAGCCGTGCCGTCTTCACACTGGAGCGTGAAACCAACGGGACAAGGGAAGCTCAACGGGCCGCTGCAACTTCCAGATAGTCGAACAGGCCAGCAAAGTCTGCACTGTAAAGTCAGTCTCCACGAGAGATGCATCGCCAGACGAACATACGGTGTTGCCGGTCCACACGCTCAATTTCTGAGGACTGCCAACCATGGCATGAGTAATTGGTGGCAAAAAACACATGTTCATCAGCCAAGCCTACCTCCAATCCATCTACATTTTGTAGCCTACAAGCGGTATAGAAGTCTGCACCATCCTTGAAGGCTCTACGCAGCCATTCGTTGACTGTTCACATCCCAGACGCGACTTGAACAACCAATTATGGTTTTCACGAGTGTTCACACTAAATCCTCTCCAAACCTGTTCGTACCCCAGTGTCTAGAGCCGATATAAACCCTCGGACCGGCCCTAGTCTGTCAGCCAGACGCTACTACTCTCATTTCACAACCGTCAACCAGAACAAATAGCCACCGCTGCCAACCTCTCGCTCTCCATGTCGCTCGTGGCGGAAGACTCGCGGCTTTGCTACTTCAAGAGAGAAGGCATGAAGTGATTAGTAAACAGTTTATACCTGCCTTGCCGTGGATTTTAGTAAATTTCACACATAACACATTGTTCACCGTAACAAAAGACTTGTTTGGTCCATATTGCACTAATTTCATATGTTATGTATTGATACATTGAACAAAAGGGCAAAATAACAATTACAATATTCCATGGCACTACCACTCCTCGTCGGAATCAGATGTACAGTCTGTTTCTTCGCTGAAGCCCAAGGCCTCAGCATCATTGAATGCACGTGACCTGTCTTCTTCTAACTTCTTGGTGATGGATTCTTCGACGTGCGATGCTCCTCAATCATGGCCCGGTCGTCGTCTTCAGTCTTCTCGGCCTCGCGCACAGCCGCCATGGCCTCTGCGGCCTGGGACTCAGCTTCCTCGGCCTCGCACTCACCCAACTCCCACCACTCAAGACGCGCCTCAGCGCCGCGTTCAGAGGAATCCTCCGGCTCCTCCATTGCCGGGTCCTCGTCCTTCTCCAGATTCGCCCCTGACCCTTGCTCCTCCGAGCAATCGTGCTCTACGCGTTGACAGCGTGCAGGCGGGGAGAAGCTCCCGGAATCCGAAGACAGGGAGGAGTCCCTGGAAGCCGCGGCGGGCGCGTCAACGCTCCACTGAGGCACACATGACAGGCGAGCGGTCTTTTTGTGGCGCACCATCACGTACCTACCGAGTCTATGGTGATGCTGCTGTTGTGTTCACGGACGAACCGTGGCGAGTAGCGTTATATAGGGCAAGGGTGTTGCCTCGTCGCAGGCGCGTGGTAGATGGGGGAAGGGGAGAAGCCTATGCAGCGTAAACGCGTCAAACGGGAAATGAAAAGGCAACCGAGGCTACAGACGTTTCGTGAAAATAACACGCGCGTGAAACTAAATGGTTGTGCAATCGCGTTTCCACGAGTAACCCGTTCGATACATCACCAACGCCCCAAACGGCAAAATTATAGGCGACAGTGAACAAGGCACACGGACGGCTGCTTGCGCGCGCGACGTCAAGGCTGCGCTGCAACATGACCCATCTAATTCCACCCGCTATTCGCCCAGCGTCGTCGCCGTCGATACCACCCGTTCGTTGGATAGAAGAAGCTCCGGTGGCGCAGAATTTAGAGGAGCAAATCAATGAACAAGAACAAGGTTGACGGAGTCGGGCCACAAATAAGAAGTTCAAGCTGTATCTGAGTAGGCTACGTGGATGGCTAGGTAGGCTGACGTCGACCCTTGGAATTCCGAACAGACGCTTGTGAACGGAAGCTTTAACCTTGTACAAACACGCGTCCTTGGTTTTGGTCGGTGTATACAGAGACTCCTTTCACCCCTATATTCACGCCTAGGAGGGTCTCCATATTCGCTCCCGACTCCTATCCCCCTTTCCCAGGCCGTCACTGCGTCTCCGATTCAACCGAGCTGGCGTCGCCCCGACCGACTTGCGACTCCATTTCTCGATGTAGACTGGTATCCTTTCTCAGGAAGGCTCACGCCGCTTTGACCGAGTAACGACTCTAATCTACTATACACATCAGTGAATACGTAAGCAACGATGGCGTAGTTAGATTATCATTAGATGCACGCCTGGAGCGCGATTAACCACGCACGCACTGCCTGCTCCCGGCCGCACACTCGCTCCATCGTCGACTCGTTTCTCACCTCCAATGAATGCAGCGGAAGTAGGCTGCGCATCGATCACCGCGTGCATTTCAAACACAACAGGAAAACTGCGACGTTTTCACACCGGACCGCCAAACTCTATGGGATAAAGGCATCTCTAAAAGCTCACGAGGTGGACGATATTAATAATTTCGATGCGAAACTTCTGTCGTGGACGCGGTACGCCATGACCTCGAGCCGGCCAATCCTACCCACCACTCGTCCAGCTGTAGGCGAGCAGTGCACAGGCTACTTTCGCTTTGCTGTGGCCCATAACTAAATTCGCATATTACATATTGATTTTCTGCAACAAAAGACCTGGGAGGAAACATGCTACGCTAATTTCATATGACATATATAGATGTCTCAAACAAAAGAGTATAATAGCTATTACAATACTCTGTAACGCCATTTCTTCTCGTCGGAATCAGCTCTATACAAATCACCTCGAAATGCGACGTTTTCACACTGGAATGTGAACTTTTATAGGACAAAGACAACTCGAAGAGCCGATGTAATTCCCAAACAGCTGAACAATCTAACAAAGCCTGTACCGTGAAGTCGGTCCGCGCGGAAAATGCATCGCCACCAGAATCCCACGCACTCGTTTTCTATGGGTCGCACCCGCGGCCACACGGGCGGTCCACCTCGTAACGGCGCCAAGCACCTGATCCCATGGCTCACGCGTATGCGGCACCACCGGACACCCCGTGGCGCTAAGAAATAGGTACCTCCACCTCACCTCCGGCGCCGTCTGGAGCACACCTGTTGGTCGTCTCCCAACGCAGCCTCCGATACCCCCACAACGTCGTAACCCATAACGCAGACGCGTGGATTGTGAGGCACCACTTTCACGAGACGCAGGCTGACGTCTCCGACTTCGCCGACAATGTCTCCATCATCGCACACTACCACCACCAACAACGCCGCACGGGAAAACACATAACGCTCCGGGTATACATGCGCCCCGTGGGCCAGTTGAACTACAAAGGAGATATCTGAAAAAGTTTCATTTCTATGTCTGAATGGACAGTCTTAAAAACGGAGAAAACTTGAACGTTTTACTTACAGTATATAAATAAACAGCCATACGTCGACAAGGTTCAAACATAGGAAGGTATCAAATCCAAAAAAGAACATAGCAAGTAAAATGACTTACATAAATACTGAGGAAATAAGAATGAGCAAGCAGTAATCATTTATCATCTAAGGAGATAATAGAAACAAATTACATGGCGATGGTTCATGCAGCAATAAATACCATCTTAGTCTACTACAAAACATAGTCGAGAGAAGTTAGGCTACAATTTTTTAAGTGTAATAGCATAGTTACAATAGAAGGGTCGGACAATAAGATTGGGTTCATTGGCATGAGTAGAAATAGGCAGATGCCACCTACTTCACACAGCATGAAAGTCTAAAAGCGAGCCGACGATTGCCATCAGGAAAGTGTATCTGATGGATTAGATTCTAGGCAGAACAAAATAACCCTGCATCATATTGTAACCAGTCAGGTTGATTAATAAAACAGAATAACAGGAAAATCAAATAAGCTTGAAGAATATAATAGTATTAACTGTCCGATACAAGACGGGTGACACAGATGGATGTAAATAGCACCCTAATGTTCAGAAAGCCAAAGAGATTTATGTATTTTGAACGCAACATTTATACCTAATATGAACCTGGAGCCGTATTGTCTAAGGCCTGGCTTTCTTGGAAGATGCGCCGATAACCTGAGAAAATATAGATGTAAGTTCAATAGCACGGTTTAGACAACTGAAACATCAAAAAAAAAAACCCAGCGCTCAGGCTTTGTTTATCTATACAATTGGAATGACCCATTGTTCAGGAACAGAAAAAACCTCATCAGTTTCAGCGAAGCCTCTAGATTTCTCTAACACTTCATCTCCTAGCCCAATTGCCTTCCCTTTAGCTTCATCATCTTGAAACAAAAGCTCGGGGACTTTAGAATCAATCAGTTCAGTACTCATCCTGCAATAGAACCATAATAGTTGATAGCAGAACCCTAAGGTAATTGACGTATTTTGAAGACAGAGTGGTAACCCATAATGTAGTTTGTTAGCAGAATCTTAGAGCACTTGGCTCGCAGACTGAAGGCGGTGATGCGAGAGCCGTCAATCTACTCTCAGGCTAAAATAATAATACACAAAAAGTTAGAACTAACGTGGAGATACTAAGACTATAAAGGGTGTTGCAAAATAGATATGCTTCCGAAGATCAATATAAATGAAAGGGAGCATGCTTACATCAATGTGATTTGGTTTAGCGTGGTCAGCCTCGTTAGATAGGCCAGTAACAATAGACATGCTTTCTGAAGATGGACCGTCTAAAAAGGGAAGGCTAGGTAGGGTAGTAGTTTTTTCCCGAGAACGCTGCGAATCAATGATCAGCTTACGTCTTTTCCGATTAAAAGCAGCATTGGCTGGCACGGGGTCCGGCAACCTAATTATTCCTGCTCGGAAGAGACCACATATCCATGCAAGTCATACCAGGAAGCTGCAATGAAAAACAAACCAAGACAATAATGTAAACGCCTAAAGGCGTTGAGAGACATACTTCTTTTCCGACGAAGAAACCTCAGAATGTCCGGAGGGAAAATAAATGGCTTATTCGTCAGAGAAGCAAAACCTATCCCATGCGGTATCTCCTGATTGAATTTTGTTCGGAATAATATCAACATCAGGTATAATATCGATCAGTACAGTGAACAACACTATAGCAATACAGTCTAGCTCAAATTTAAAGCTCAGCTCACCTTATTGCCAACATTTTGTTTTACAAGGGTAGTACCAGGTGGAGGCAAGAGCCGTTCACCGATGCACTCCTGCCTCATGGCACAAACAGGAGCAGAATCGGATTGCAAGCTCTGCCTGCATATATATCGTTGATCAATAGACATTCACTGAATTAAAAAGCATCAGTGTGTAAGGCGTGACTTAAAAAATTACTCACACTCTATCGGCTGGCAACGGTATAGAACCAATCGTCGATTTCTTATCAAGAACTGTACCTTTGACAACCTGAGAAAACAGATGCACAATTGAAACATCTAAAAGTACATAGCCAGTAGCTAGGCTTTGTTCACATACATCTCTGGAACGGAGGATCAATGAGGAATAGTGTAGCACCTCATTAGTCCTGACACGGTCTTCGCTTTCTTGTAATACGTCACCTGCTAGCTCAATTGTCCTTTCTTGGCAAAAAGAAGTAAAACTTGACAGAGGTAAGAGCTGTCCAGCACTGCACTTCTGCTTGAGTATATGAACATTAATTAGTAAAAAAGCTTGGCATTATACAGTAAAGACATGCATAATGATTGGAGAAATTTACCTTAGCGTTTGTGGTTTCCTCCATTAGATCTACTTTTGTTGGAGCTTGAGAGATGGCTACGACTGGGGCATTCTCTTTGACCATCCTAGACAGTGCAAAATAAAAGCATGGTCCAATAGAAAGAACTCTAAGAGAATGCACACTGAATGTTTATGTGAGCACTAAAAGGGCGAAGAGGCCGAGCCAAGTGGAGGAAAGAAAGGAGACACCAGATCCCGCGACTCCCACTCTAGGGAGCGCGGGGTCTCGGGAGCCGATGCGCTCGAATCCCCTTTAAAGGCGGAGCGTTTGGGAGGAGTCATCGAACGGGAAGACGAAGAGGCCGAGACCATTGGGAAACAGCCGGAAGAAGAAGGCAGGCGGTTCTGTTTTTAAGGGTTGAGCCGACGTGCGGTTCCAATCACCTCGAAAATTGATCCGCCATGTAAGGGGCATCACTACCTGCTAACCGCTCCCATTGGGGCATGAACAAGGAGACAGTGCGAGAGTCATCCCTCTCCTGTCAGAAGCACCAGCGGACGTAAACACGTGCCAGGCCCCCCCCCCCCCCCCCCACACGCGCCTCGGTGTGGACGCTCCATGGTATGAGCATGCCCAAGATACTCCAGAGTGCCCGGGGCTACCGTCGGTATCCCGGGAACCGGACGCGTGCACATCGACTCGCGTGAAGAAGATGACAAGGAGTTTCCGGCACCCGGGAGTCGGCCGGGAACTCCCGCCAGGACGGACGCAGCTCTCCGAAAGCGGGGATCGGATACACGCAGTTGCGGCCTGCATCTCCTGTCTCGGGAAGGGTTGCTTCGCGAGTAAGGAAGGCGCAACAGGCATCGTCGACAACGTAAATTCTCGTCTGGCTGTCAGAGTCTACAACACAAGCAGCGAACAGGACTTGGCTGGCCACCCATAGATCATTAAGTAGACATTTCAAGCAAAGCGGAACGACGAACCCAAACGAACAGTCACACAGGTCTATGCACTCTATGCTCTGATTAGACATCGCGTGCTCTCGCGAGACGGAGAATGGTACGCGGATAGCAAACACGCAAAAGAGAATTCGCTCTCTAATGGTCAGTCGCGACGGAAGGCGTCAGGCGTCGCGCGGCATCGCAAAACATATGACAGAGGAGACGTAATCCGGTAGACAGTCGTAAGCCGGTACGGGGCGCTCCAAACACGTAGCAAACACCAAGGGGAGACGCGAGTCACCATGCGTTGGCACCGACGACGCAGTCCAAAAAATACAACGGCGAAGTCATGCACAAGTCCCTCTATACCAAAGAAATCAATCAGATCCTGTCTCACACAACAACCCGGTATCTATCTCAACAGCTCAAAGAATCTAAATAAATAGGTACAGTTTAGGAAACAAACACAACACATGAATCGTAAACCCAAGTACGAGTCTAACTGCACGAAGAGAACTAACCCAACGTGCACAGAGTGCTGCTTTCACGTAGACAAAAACCAAATCGATCGGAGAGTCGCCGATACGATGCGTAGGTAACCGTCCAATCCCTGGAGTCCATCAATCTGTAGACTCTCCAGCGCAGTACAACCACCGAACATGCGCTCAATGGATCTGCTCGATGAGCCGACACCATAGAGGGCGAGATGCTTCAGAAGAGGGAAAACAAGCGCGGGCCCAACCTCTATTGCTGGAATGTAGGATTGAGCAAACCTGGCGCGGTGCAGCGTGGGCAACAGGCGGAGCACCGAGGCCGGCAAGTCGAACAGCGGTGGTCCACTTTCAAAGAGGAGCTCATCAAGGCGACTTAGGGCAGAGGAGCGGAACCATACGTCGATCTTGGCACCGACGGCATGGCAGTTGGTACGGAAGCTTCAGATAGAAAGGCGCGTGACCAGCCCATCGTGTGCGGCGAGGATCTGCGAGACGGCGGCGAGGCGCTCGCAATCCAGGCGGCATATACGATCATCGATGACCAGGTCAAGGGGGACGGAGCGCCATAGGGGGCTCCATCGCTTGGAGAGGACAGTGGTTCACACGCCAGATTTGATGGGCAGGAAGGAGATGATAGCGCGAAGCATCTCGTCGGGGAGGAGGTCGAAGAAGTCAGCACATGCCTCGACCCCCATGTGCTTGTTCGACTCCTCGTCCTACATCCCAGCCGGCGGCACGAAAGGGAACCAGCTCGGCAGGGAGAATTTTTGCGTGTGCGGCAACAGGGTTTTCTGGGCGCGCATCAGTGCGTTATATCGGCGTTGGAGCGAAGGACGATGAAGCGATCGAGGCTACCCGGGTGCTCTCGCGCCTCGTCCTCCATTGCGACCGGCGGCGAGAAAGGAAAAATTCGGAGTTTCCTCGGCAGCAGGGTTTTCTGAGCGTGGGGCACGTGTTGAAGCGGATAGGCCAGAAAGGCGGTGGTGCTAGCTGGGCCTGTAGGGCGGAGCTAGCAGATGTGATGGAAACAGATCATGGGTATGAAGAAATAGGTGAAGCACAACGGTCTCGCCAAGGCTCATTCTCTGGGTAGCAGGGCCCCACCACTCCGTGTCCTGGATGTCGTGTAAGCAGACGCCTGTGTTGTGTATAACAGGAGGAAGTCCACTGCTATTCTTGATAAAAAGTTCCTCTAGTCGGGAACCACCCCGCCTAACTCGCACCTCATACCGAAAACTCTCCGACGCAGCCTCATTGATCCTCTCCTGTTCGCACACAACGCCCTCAAGAGCGTTCTCTCCTCCATGTTTATAGCTAGGTGAGTGGGTACGACGAAATAAGTGAAGCACAACGGGTCTCGCCGATGCTCACTCTCAGGGGAGCCGGGCCCCACAATCCGTGTCCTGGTTGTCGTGTAAGCAGACGCATGTGCCGTGTATAACAAAAGGAAGTACGCTGCTATTCTTAATAAAAGAGTTCCTCTAGTCAGGAACTACCCCGCCTAACTCGCACCTCACACGGAAAACCCTCTGTCGCAGCCTCATTGATCCCCTCCTGTTCGCACACAACGCCCTCGAGAGCGTTCTCTCCATGTTTATAGCTAGGTGAACCGATGTTATGTTTGATGGGACCGCGACCCCTCTGGCAGAGGACCCCGTCAACAGACTTTCAGCGGTCTCCTCCATGTACGAAGGGCGCATGTCCAACGGTCAGCGTCACACGACGACCTGTTCGACTACACGACGAGACGGGGCCGGCCGTGGTTTCTATCATCACAACCTGGTTTTATCTTTTCGTGTTTATGTTTATACAACTTGGACATTCATCCTATCCTCGTACGGGCCGTAGGCGAAAACTCCTCGTACAGGCCGTAGGAGAAAACGTCTAGGGACGGTGGCCTTGTTACGTCGTTCCGTGACGTCGTCCGCGTGCCATCCACCGAGCGTGAATACGGAATACGGGGCAAGGAGACTTACACTATCGATATTCTGTACAAAAAGAACAAAAGCAGTGCTCTCAGAGATTCATCTTTGAATTACGTGATGGGCACTGATTCGGTTCTTCTTGCAGAGAGCACCACAAGCGCAGCCCCTTCACGACTTAACCACGCGTCTACAACGCTTGATCATGTGCAGTATACGGGGAAGAAAAAACGCAGACGAACGTCCAACATAATACACAGTCAAGAGAAAAGAACACCCAAGGAAAAAACAACGGACAAACAAATAACCCCGTAAGGAGAAACAAAAATCGCCACAGCAGAGACACCGTCGTGAGGAAACAACGCCAATATCTACCGACGACGCCGTCGTAGGGCGAACCAAAGAAGCAGCCACCGAGGGCAGCACCGGGTAGAGCAAAAAGCGAAACAAAACAAGGAAGCAAAAGAACGGCAACAGAAGCAAAACAAAATGAAGAACAAGCGAGATACAATGTATGTGCAGGAGAGAGGACACGAGCCGAGCAAAAAAAAGAAAAGGGAAAGAAACGAGGAACACGCAAAAGCAGACGAATAAAATGCAACGACAACCGCCGTCGGGGAGAAACAGCACCGACGTCTACCGGCGACGCCGGCAGAGGGCGACCAAAGAAGTGGCCACCAAGAGCCACACCGAGTAGAGCAAACAACAAAACAGAACAACGAAGCAAGCAAACGTCAGCACAAGCGAGGCAGGAAGAAGAACAAACGAGATGCGATGTATATGTAGTGGGAAGAGGAAACCAGCCGACCGAAAAAAACGAAGGAAACAAGAAACACGCGGAAGCACGTGGATAAAACGCAATTCCAGCATCGCGCCCATGCGGCGAACCGCACGGGCATCAGACGCACGAACGGCCCTACAAACAAATAAGCGACGAGAACGAGTCAACACACCCCAACCAAAGGAACACGTCTAAAAAATACAGTCGGAGCACGGACGAAAATACACACGGAAGGACAACAAGAAGAGTTCACCTAACACAGCAAGCAGACGCGACAAAGTAACAAGCCTCCACGAGAAGACATATCGGAAAAAAAAGAACACAATAAACGAACGCGGGAAACCCGCTGACCTATCGCCGACCAAAAAAAAACAGGGCAGAACAAGCAACGTCACGTTAAAAACAACGACCGGTCACGGCTCAAACAAACGGAGAGCAACCGACAGAAGTATAGGGTGGACAACCGGCCACAACCGGGAAAACCCCGCAAGCACCGCCCCCACCGGTGACCCCCCCGGCGTCACCGGCTGAAGCCAAGCCTCGACCGAGATGACCAGCAAATAAACGACGTCAAACTGGGAACAACAGTAGAAAAAGGCGCAGGCAGCAACCGACGGAAGCGCAAGGCAGTAACCGGCAAAGACACGAGCACGTACGACGAACACGAGGAAGGAGACAAAAAGAGCACAACACCGCACCAACACAGCCAACCAGAGCACCACACGTCGGTCGCAAGGGCGTACGCGTCGCTCGACGATAGGCCCGCGGGGCGCGAGGCGCGTAGAACGCAGGAAACCCACGAGCTTTGCTATAGTGTAGTATGTAGCCATTTATATAGTTCCTGTTGTTAAAAATTCAGGATTACCATACTTTAAAAAAGAGTAGAAGCTCTTTTCCCGCAAGAATTTGATAATGGATGTTTCTACAAGTTCCTTTGCAGGAACAGAAGGTGCATGTAGACTAACCATATATATTAAGATTCATCAGATTTATTTCCCAGATCAAGGTTTTGTGATGTATTAGCTTTCACCGAACAGCCCGGGGAGATTTTCTAATCAGCAAGCCACAGGCAAAAGCTTAGTAGTGTTGCTTATTTTGGCCTGAAACCAGGACTAGAGTTGACAGGTTAAACCCAAAATATAACTCAAGTACTCAATAGTCAACACATAGAGTCAATAAACAGTGTTCTAAAAAAGGGAGAGCCAAGAAACAGAGTAGCACTTACCAATCCACTTCCGTTTTACCCAGTTACTACTTGCTTCTATTCTTCTCCTTTTCTTTTTCATATGAAATAATCTCTTTAGCAGGAACTCTGTTGTTGCCACCGGTTTCATCACTACAGACTGAGGACAGAGTGTAGGTAAGGAAGAGTTATAGGTTTGCAGAAAAACAAGTGATGCAAATCGGTCCAGGACGATTCTCACATGCCTTTTCATGAAAACTGAATAATCCTATCAGGTACTATAACATGCAAGTGTAAAATTATAAAATGAATTCCGATATCAAGTTAGCCAGATATTAAAACCTTCCATCTGTGCATACAGCATAACTGACCTAGTCACATACTCCCTCCGTTCCAAATTATAAGATGTTTTAGATATTTTAATGTGAACTACATACGGAATAAAATGAATGAGCTTATGCTAAAAAGCGTCTAGATACATGCAAATCAGAAAAAAAACTACTCCATGTTGGGAGTAAAACATCTTATAATTACAAATGGAGGATGTAGTACATATGAACAAAATTAACTTTGCGAAACAATTGGGTTAATGAGACCCCCATGTTGGAACAGATCATACTGCTGGTTTGGAGGTGGTATGGAGCACTTTTCATAACCTTACATGTTTGGTATACACCCTCTTCTCAGAGCTATCTACTAAACAGTTTTACTGGATTACATGGTACCAAAAGTTAGACCATTTCATATACTCGTCCAGGCCAAACATAGCCAAGCAGATCCACATAGTTCGTATAACTGGGCACTAGCAGCACACGCTTCTTCGACTTTAAATTTTCAGGCAGTTTAGCCTAACAACTTGGTATGTGTATCCTACGAGATAAAGTATGTGAAAGGTGGTTTGGTTCACTAAAGAATAAGAAAATGTTCGAACTTAATAGGCCACTCAAGCTAAATGTAGCTCGGTAATGAAGTAAAATGACAATCAGCAGCTCCATATATAATAAGTTAAAACCCAGAACTGAACTGGAAGAACCTCACTGATGACAGGCAAGCAACTTCTTCCTTCAAGTACTACATTATCAGACAACCGATTAACACACAATCGAATCATCATGCACTGGCACAAAACTGGATGTTGGCATTCCTGGAAGCTTTCCTGAACTTCAAAACCCTGCGCCTGAACTTTGCCTGCTCAAGGCCATCCATGGAAGGCACAATTGTCATCGTCTCCAACATGTGCGCATTCTTGAGCAAAAGCTTAACCAGTTCCAATCCACTCTTGCTCTCATCAATGTACTCCATCCTAATTACCCTGAGATTCCTCACAATCGCCCCACTACCACCTATAACATCATACTGAACTTCGTCGTCGCTGCACCGTCTTCGCTTGGACTGCGATGGCTGAGACAACAAGCAATCACATTATTGGCATTGCCATTATTTTATTGCAGCAGAGTTACTGAAAAAAACTCAGGGATGCATATATCTCACCACGACTGAGACAGAAAGTTCTTGCACATTGGGGCAACTGGTAAGCATGGGGCAATGGACAAAGCACCTTCTTCCCTCCTCTCTATTATGCAAGCCAACCGTCTCACCTTATCTAGCCGCAGCTTCGACCACTCCTCAGGACGTGCAAATTGCTTCAAGTTATTCCCAGCGCAATAATTAGATCCCTGAAACAAATATTTCTGCACAAGATGAAGAAGTGATATATATACCTCGATGCACCAGGGCGATAGCACTAGGCTCCGTGCGTTTCCAACCAATGCAAGAAGCTCTCTGAGATTAGGCTCCTGGAGCTTAACCTGTGGCTTCTCAATGGCCAGAACGACTTCGTCCAGAGAATTGGCGTCATGAACGACGTGCCTGTTTGCCATTGCGCCCGAGTAGCGGAGGGTGCGCAACGCCGGCATCTCAGCAATGGCGAGAGAGACTGACTGCTGCGTCGCAGGAGCAGTTGGTGATGTCGAGGGAACAAAGCTGCGGCGCGCCGGCTAGTCGGAGTACGCCGACGTGGCATTGCTCGAGGATTAAGCAGCTGAGCTGCGCGCAGTGGGAGAAGAGGTCCTGGAAAGAGTCGTCGCGGCCGGCGAGCGGGACGGAGGCGAGGTGAAGGCGGGAGAGGCGGGTGAGACGGCCGAGAGGAGGGAGGGGGAGGGCGTAGTGGTCGAGGCGAAGGGCGAGGGACGTGAGGCCGGTGCAGGCGAGGAGGGAGGGAGGGAGCACGGCGAGGCGGGAGCGAGGGAGGTGGAGGTCTAGTTTCTGGACGCCGCGGGCCGCGGCGGCGGCGAGCCAGGAGGCGACGTGGGCGGCCGCGGAGGCGGCGAAGGACTGGTCGAAGAAGCCGTCGAGAGCGAGGCGGAGGCGGCGGAGCGGGTGGTGCGAGCCCGCGAGTGCGGTGGAGGCGGCCGCCGCGAAGGCCGCCCTGCGGCGGGGCGCGGCGGGGAAGGCCGCGCGAAGTCGAGGTCGAGAGCTGGCGCGGCGGGAAGGGCGGCGCGCCACCGGCGCGAGATGGCGGAGGCGGCGACGGCGGAGCGGAAGGGCAGCTTGGAGACGATCAGGCCGAGGACCGCGTCCGGGAACCCCTCGAACGGGTCGGCGGCGCCGGCATCGCCGCGGTGATCGTCGCGGGCGGCGTAGGCGTTCGCGTAGGTGAGCCCCGCGCGTTGTTGGGTATCAGGTGCTTGGTGCGCATGGCGCCCCGCGTGACACTTCCGCCGCCGGCCGCGGTGATTGGAAAGAGGTTTTTGGGGAATCGAAGGCGACGTTCTCGAGAAGGCAAAGTGTGGCGCAAACAGTGGGATCGAGGCGACCTTCGCTTTTGCCGTCACGCCGTGCCGTGGAGGCGAGCGCGAATGGCTGGCGTGACGAACAAATTGCCAAAATCCGGTGGGGGTTTATCCAGTCCGGCGAGTCCGGGGAGGAGGGTTGGTTCGTGCGGGACGTGGAGGTCTTCCCTACGCCGCGGTTCGCACGTTGATTTGTTTGTTTGGACGTGGTTTTGGTTACGGATGAAAACGGAGCGGAAACTTTCCGACTTTTCCGTGGAAAAACGGAAACGGAACGAAAATACGGAAGTGGAAACGGAATTTTGCAAAACGGAAACGGAAACGGAAACGGAAACTTTTATACGGAAACGGAAACGGAAACGGAACAGCGTATTCCGGCGGAACGACCACCGTGGGAACTTTCCGTTTTTTGCTACGCGGTGCTATCTTAATGCAACATGCCTAACAATTTCAGTGGGAACACTGAGGCACAACCCAAGATCTCAACAAAAAAAGAAAAAAATATATATGAAGTGACCACATTTAGGCCTACGTAGTTGCATATTATCTCCTTCTCGCGTCATTCCCGGTTCGGCATTTCAGTGTTGCACTGGGTTTACGGACGATGGTATGTATTATTTTTTTTTGCCAAAGTTGATAACTTAGAAACACTATATTATACTTTAATTTATTTCTTCTTCTTAAATTGATAAGTTTGTTGGTTTGTTTGAGTTTTCCTGCATTATTCAAGGGTCGCTTGGTTCCGGCAAACATCTGCTTCTGTTTCGTGTCCACACCGTATTCGGTATGTATCTGTTTCCGACAATATTTGTTTCTGTATTTGTTTCTGGGGTTTCTGCATTCGTTTCCGCTTCCGCAAAAAAATATGAAAACAAATGTGGCAACACCCAGTTCCGTCCGTATCCGCTCCGTTTTCATCCCTAGTTTTGGTTTTGGGTTCGGTTTGGAGATTGGACCGGAGCCGGTCAACTGGATCACGAACCGACCTCTCAACTCTTTACGAAAAAAAAAGACACTCACTAGCACGGAGGATTGACGAAATCGCACCTTGTTTATTGCTCCTTATTACGAGTCAATTTTGCAGCAGAGAGTAGAAATCGCACCTTGTTTATTGCTCAAGTTACTGCCAGAGATACATCGCCTTCAATCACGCATTTGATGTCTCTTTTCGGTTTCTTCCCTGCCTCTTACAGTCTTCCTACGGTAAACAGTTTCTTTTCCTGGCTCGTCCTGGAAAACAGACATAGGGATTAGGGAGTGCGGCACACCCCCTTTGTAGATTCGGCAAAGCAACGTAACACGAACCAGACTCACACACTGAAAGGATCTCCGACGAGCGAGCTCGGACACACAATTTTACCCAGGTTTAAGCCGCTCGAAAACGTAAGACCCTACGTCCTGTTTGTGCTTATTTGATGGATATGAATGGAGTTTGCAAAGGCAAGCCTCGTTGCCCGGGGGTAGAGATGTTCTACTCCTACTTGGCTACTCTGCCTTTTACGTTGTGACTAGCTTGACTGAGATGGGTAAATGAGCCAATCCCCTCTCTCGGTAGCATAGGACCTTCTTTTATATTGCAAGGGGTTACCACAGGGGCTGTCGAACACGTGGCGCCAGACTTTGGGGCGGTGACTTGGGAGTTGTCGCCACGCCTGCGCGGAGGTGACGGGGCGTTGCTGTCTTGGGCAGAGAGAATGGGGGATCATCATGACAGTCTACAGGGCTGCATTGTTCCGTCACATCGAGGCCTAAGGACCTATTTCGATCGCAAGTTTGAAAAACACAAGAATTTCGTAGGTATGCAAGTGCAAAACAGAGGATTGTAAAACACAGGAAAGTTACAGGAATTGTCGTTCGGATAAAACGCAGGAAAAACATAGGAATAGTGTCTCGATGCTACGAGTCTAAAAAAGAGGTTGGAGTAGATGTTCAAATTCCTATGGAATTGAGGCATAGGAATCTAATCCATAAGATTTTGGTAGCACCATTCCTTTGAACCAAAGGCAATCCGTAGGAAAAATTCCTAAGGATTGGAATCCTATGAAAATCAATTCCTAAAATCCAAAGAGGCCCTAAGGGCTTGGAGCAGGTGCCCCGAGGGCTTTTCCTCCACAGGTCACAAGATAGGCGACGCCTCCGCCTCAGGACAAGGCAAGTTCTTTCGAACACCCAAGGGTGCTAGTGGTAGACTCGGGATAACCTCGCGAACGGCTGTCGACGCTGGGTGCCTGGGGAGTGTGAAGCTCGACTCGGGAAGAAAACGACCTCATCGTCTCGCGCGGTCGCTGAGGGCCCTTTCTGACTGTTGCAATTAGCCCGAAAGCGCTTGTTCTCCACCGAGAGGTTCGCTGTGGCACGCATCAAGCGGGGTTGTGCAGACCCCGGGACTCGCGACATCGACACTTCCTGTCAATTAACACATACGGAGTACTGTGGCATATAGACTACCATTTAAAAATTTAAAATTTTATCTTAAAATTTCCTAGGATTTTGTGTTTGATTTGCATGTGCACGCTCACTAATACTATCAAGAAGATTAACTTACAAGTTCAGTACTCACGTAGCAGTAAAATACTGGAACCTTTTTCTGAAAATGAATGTTATAGGTTGATATTTCTAAAAAAAAGGTAACACTCAAACTGGAGGGTGAAAGCCAAGAGCGGATGCGCCACAACAGTACATGTGACATGTATTTCCCCTTTTATTGTCCTCTCTTTACAACAATAATGCACATGGCTATGACTATCTGAGAAATTATATACTGGAGTACCTGGTTTGTTATCGTATCAGAAAGGTACAGCAAAACTTTGCAAGCGATGGTTTCCAAGAAGCTGCTGTTTTCAATGAAAACAAGAGAACACACTAACACCGCCCTTTGCACCTTATAAGTCACACGTGGCATCTTGTATCTTCACCAGTGATACTCCTTTTATTGTTATTTTGTGAGGCCAATAGAGTGGTCGATTCCTTACAACGAGACCATTTCGTCATACTCTTTTCCTCTTTGCTCCAGAACTTAGCAACCAGCATCTTCAAGAAACCCCTGAAGTCAACAACAAATGATGTTACAATCTCCCTGCACAAGATTGCCATGCGTTATTACAAGTTCATCATTTGACACACTGCACGGTGATGTTACTATCAACCCTGAGATAATTTGGCAACAACAAACGTCTACAAACTAAATATAAAATCATCTGAACCGGATTTCATGTTTAAGGATTGTTTAGGTCATGAGCTGATTTCATTTCATTGCAACAATTTGTATCTGATTGATGCTAACAAATCAAGACAGCTCATGCGAACTATTACGACAGATTATTACAGGAAATTGAACAAAAACCAGTGCTCTTCTTTATGCAGTGAATATGTGGCCAATTTTACAAAACTTTATCTCTCAAACTGAATACTCGTAGATGGATGTTAGCTTAAACACTCACATTAAAGTTGCAGCGTTCGAGACATGAGTATTAATGCAAACAAAACAGAGACCCCACTCTAATCATTCCCATCATTTATAAAACGACTTTGAGTACATAAATACTAATCAGGCCAGCCATACATAGAATTCAAAACGTATGTATCATAAATATTACTCTGATCCCAGATATAAGCAGTTATTCTAGATTCTGTCCCAGACAAACAGTTTTAGGTTGGACCATCAAGACAGAGAATTACAAACATCAACAACATCGAATGGAGTACTTATTTTTATTTGAAGCAATGCATTTTATAACACAAATTGATGGTCAAAGTGTGATATGAAGACCGTGTCAATGACTAAATCAACGGAAAAACTCATGAGATCGGATATGTGAGGACATCAATTCTCTAACTCCACAATAAGAGTAACTTTATTCGTAACAACACCACGCCCACCACTTGACGAAGAACACAAAAAGCTCTGTGATCTGAGGCGAGCGCCAAGATGGCAGCCGGAGGCGAGGGGGCCAAAACAATCTCCAAAGTCGAAGTCTGTTATCCGAAACCCTATCTGATAGCCCGCATCCCTGGCTGACGCCCTCGCCCCGGCGACTTCCTCCTCGTCTTTTCCCCATCTCGGATGTGTTGCTATGGTGCGCTTCTTGCCAACCCTTCATATTGGTCTCTCTACCCTCCTCTGTTACACGCGTCCGTCAACTGGCCGCCAGCTCCGCTCGAGTGATACCTGCTAATGCGGTGCTCGAGGTCTATGGCTCTCGGTGGTAAGGAGAAAACGAGGACCAAGAGGGGTTCCGCCGCCGGGGACAGTCCACGTGTACGTGCTGGAGGTCGATATCTTGGCGCGGGGTCGCACGAGGGTGAGACAGGAGAAATACTCCCGCCCGCCAAGGCACGTAAACGAGTGTTTTTTCCCCTCTTGAACCGTTTTTTCCGATTTACAGGTGGCATAGGTGGGACTTCAGGGATAATTTGGATGACGTATCAAACCAAACCGAGGAATCTTACTGCTTTTATAATTAGGTATATATTGATTGTAATAATATCTTACATTATGGGACGGAGTAGATGGCATTGCACTGATCATTGCACAAAATCATTCACTACTGATAAAAGAAAAATCAGACTTACTCCCCATGTCTAATACTCCCTCCGTCCCAGTGATAATATAAGATGTCGTTATAACCAATAAACTCCTATGTTGGTGCAATAATACCTTATATTATGCGACAGAGGGAGTATATCTTTTAAGGAAGTGAGCCTAACTCAACTTATTGGGCGAGTGGATTTACAAATCCCACACCCCAATTCAAATACTCGCGGATGCGAATTTAGTTTCCTATTTATACTTAAGAAAATACTCATACTCAAAAAGTTGTGCATCCCTAATTGGTGCAGAGGCCGAGGAAGTGAAATTCTCCCCCCAATAAATGATTGTGTGCATACAGAGGCCGGGTGTAAAAAAAATGTATCATCACGATGCTTTGAGTAATAAATGCCCTTTATCGAAAGAAAATTATCTGCAAAACGCAACACACTTCCCACAATAGATAGGACAGGCAGCATGTTCCACGGGCACTTTTTGAGTATGTGTAGTCGCTAGAAATACCTCTAGGTCCAGAAATTATTCAAAGTCTGTCAGAACTCAAAATCGTGTGTAACGGAATTTGCATATACAACGTTGACATATTTCAGGCACAAACAGGATGGTTTACCCTCTACGGTCAAGCTGAAATCCAGTTGTTGGTTACTTCTATAACACAGCCCCAGTAATAAACCTATGGTTCAGTACAGCCTCAGCATTTGGTCGTTTACGGTAATCCGGATTAAGCATTGCCTACAGACAAGAAATTAGGGTCAGTATCCTTGCTGAAGATGTATGGAACCGAAAGTAGATTTACGAAATCAACATTTATTAGTATCCATGCATAATGAACTGTATTTCAGTAACATGCATCATCTGCAGCAGCGGAAACTTTGTGAACAGACAATTTTAACTACGCATGATAGAGGCAAACCTGCAGCAATTCCCAGCCGGCACCATCACCTAAGTTTAGAAATTTTACAGCTTCCGACAATTGATCATCTTCCAGACAGTACCTATGTGGATTCGTAAAAATAGATAAGCAGGGGCGGAGCCAGGATTTGAGTATAAAAAAAATCTGATTCTTAAATATGGGATCGATAATTGGTATCAATATTTAACATTATATATTTTGCAACTAAAATAGCTATCACCTACACCCTCCGTTATAGATTAGATGACTTCTATTTGTCTACATGCGGACGTATCTAACTGTGTACTAACTTAAATGTAGCTCTGTGTAACCTACATTTATAGGTTAAAATGTTAGTTACTTATGATGGTCTATTTCTATTCAAATTAAACCGTAACAAAACTTACAAATATATAAACTAATTAGAGCTTTAGGCAATCTCTAGCCTTGCGCGATTCTAAGTCAGTATGAAACAATAGGCAAACTGCAACTTGATCTAACCAAATTTCTTATTACTAGTACGTATGACTGCAGCGTTAAAATATACGGAGTATACTGTAGAGTAGTCTATATACCTTTGGCTTCAGGTCAAACCTGAGCCGTGGCGGCGCCATGGATGTTTAATGGGGCGGCAAGCCGGCAACCCCGCCCGCCGCCCGGTAGTGGTAGGCAGTGAGGGCAAGCGCGTACGGCGGGCAGCAGGCCAATGCCTGAACCGAGATCAGGCGATCACCGATGGCTCGACGAAGCCCTAGCATTTGCGGCCGGCGGCGGCAGTCAATCGAGTTCGAGAAGAAAAGGAACGGAAGGAAGCAGCTAATACGCCTGAATTTCAGATGGATCGATTGTGTAAGCGCAGATACATCATCAATATTCTATCGTGACTAATCAATGCCGTCGTGATGGGTTAGTTGTTTTGGGCTGGGCCAGAAAAGACGCTTTGCACTTTGACGCTTTGCAATCTTTCCTAATGTTCAGTCCTAATTAACGGTTAGCAGAAATTACTATACATAATCCCCGCTGCAAATCCATAGGGGGGGCCGATTCATGGGGGGGGGGGGGGGTCTGACCCCTGCTAGCCCCCCTGTCTCCGCCCTAAGATAAGCATGCCTATTAATTCAGAATAACAGAAATCACAACTAACGATTTAGGTAAAAAAAAAAGAAATAATAGATTTAATCAACTGAATATGGAGCACAAAAATTTCCAAAATATTGAAGGTTTAAACCATGTAAGTTATGTTTTGTTCTAGAAATTCATACTCTCTTGCAGCATAAATGTCGAGTCGGAAGGTATTCTCCAAAAGTCTCTGCAAAGTAAATCAGTACTTTGTTGGATATCAGGGTGCAAAAGGAAAATAGCATTTATCTTCTGAACATGAAGCTAAATAATAACCAATAACCTGCAAGGAAATGCCATCCATGATGCCTGCTTTACAAAACGGAATAAATGCCATGTATGCAAGAAGCAACCCAGCTCCATATCTGTTTATTTTCAGTAACAAGTATATGTGAGAGACTAGCATTTTTTGTCACTCAAAACGAATAATATAATACTTGCATGTCATCAGCTACTCCAAAAGCTCGCTTCTCCAAAGGAGTTGATGCTCCAGCAGCAGATGCTCGACGCCACAGACCGTCCGACAATGTACCAACCTCAAGAGACGACAACCTGTCATTGTAAAAATATATCTGTTCTCTAAAAGTTGCCATTGGTAGAAGAAAATGTAGTAAGGACTGAGCATGTACCCGATATCTACAGAAAACGCCAAATCACGGAGCTTTGGAACTAAATAATATCCATTTTTCTCTGCAACAGTGCTAAATAACAGAAAATTACACCAAGCAGTAATAAATTTGAGAATGAGTAATAAACTGTAGAATGGACAGTAGAGAAGGAAAATGCAGAATACTTGAGAACAACGGAAGAAGGACCAAGGCTTTGGTGCAGTCTATCATGATTGTGCATGTGGACAAGGCCACACATAGCTCCATTAGAGCATCTCCAAGCGGAGGCCCCAAACCCACCCCAAACGTCTGGGCGGACAGCCCGGACTCGTTTTGGCCCAAAAACCGCGACCCAACGACGGCCCTCAAAGCCACCCCAAACGTCCGGGCTGTCCGGCACACCCCAAACCCAGCCCATATGTAGGGAGGGTTTGTGGGCGTCCGGACGCGCCCGGACGCGCCGCCACGTCGGACGCGGCCCAACAATACCCCACATATATCCGAAAATTCCCCACCCCGGTCGGAACCCTAGCTCTCACTCTCCTCCGATCCCCTTTCCACTCAACTCTTCTCCGACCACATCTTGCCAATGGCGGGCTCCGGCAGCGAATCCGCCACCGAGCTGTACTGGCATGCGTTCGCGGAGGCGGAGGAGGAGGAGATTGGGAGCTGCGTCGGGCCGGATGCCGCCGCGCCGTCTTCGGCGGCTCTATTCAACGCCGCTGGCAGTTCCGCCGCCGCCCCCGCCGCCGCCCCATCCGAGGAAGCAATGGAGGTGCTTCCGCAGGTTTGCCTCCCAATCTCCTCCTTCGCTTCCGGTTGGAATGCCCACATTATAGGAATGAGTAGGATGATTAGAAATTTGATGCCCGATGCACTCCGTAGTACTCCGTTGGCGACGATAGGTTGCTGTGCAATGCGTGGTTGTCCACCCCGTCGGATCCTCTGACCGGAAGACACCACCGTGGTACGTTCTGGGAGCGGATCGGTCAAGTGTTCAATGCAAACTCGGAAGTGTTCCGCAATGAGGGCTCCATCCGCCATAGATGGGGCACCATAGTGGTGGAAATCAACAAGTTCTCCGGATGCTTTGCTCAAATGGGTTCCGTAAGTTCTATTGTTAAATTTTTTACAATGTTGGATCCATTAGCACCGATTCATGGAGTGTCTATTTTATTTTTATAGATAGACGAAGCCGTCATGCTGTACAACGCACTTGGGGGGAAACCGGAGACGACGGAGTGGAAGTTCGGCCATTGTTGGGACATGTTAAAGGATAGCCCTTTCGTGGACTACACGCCGAATGAGGAGAGGAAGGACATGATCCGCCGAGTGGAGACCCAAGCTCGACAGGCACGCCGTGCTCGGCAAAGGGAACGCGAAGCACACGAACGTGAGGAGGCCGCCGCCGCCGCTGCCGACCGGGAATGGCAACGTGCATCCGTCGCCGCTCACGCACGGGAGCTGGAGCGTGAAGCGGGAGCCCGCCGTTGCCTTCGCCGTTGCCAAAGGCATGAAGCTGAACGTGCGGCGGCCGCCGCCCGGGGTCCTGTTTGAGCGCGCCTCCGATTTGATTTATGAATGTTTGAACTATGTTTGTGAATGTTTGAACCATATGATGTTTGAACTATGTTGATCATTTGATCATTTGATCTACGTGCATGTCCAATATGGGTTTGGGGGAGATTTTTTGAGGGTTATGGTTGTAGGACACCGTTTTTGGGGGCTGTCCGGTCACCGTGCCCGGACGCGTCCGGTCGCAGTTTGGGGGCCGGATTTGGGGCCTCCGCTTGGAGATGCTCTTAAGCAGCTTAAGAACAAAATATCTCCTTAGTCCTAACTTGTATTCACGATCATAGGGATTCCAGTAATTAGGTCTCTCCTTCAACTGCATTTCACTGGTTATTTTTGCATAGTCTGCAGCGCTATATCTCCCATCATCACAGAAGGCAAGCCACTATAGAAATTTTTTATCAGTCTCAAATTATTGTATGGATCACCTATTAGCTGACAAAGTTATGTGGTAGACCTGCTCTCCAGTAGCAGTCTCAAAGGCTCCTAGCAGAAACTGAATGTTCTCACATATACCTATTGTATCTGTCTGTAAGCAGAAGACAAGGAAAACAGTTTTTTGGGGATTGTCATGTCTGAAATACTCATTAAGATCTGCAATTTCAATTTCTGTTGATATTTCACGATTTTACTAACCTGAAGAAAAGCATGAGTTTTCAGCTCATTCAATGCCATCAAATTAGCTTCAGAAGCACCAGCAATGGCTCCAGGGTATACCTTGTTTCAAAACCCATGTCTTAGCATATATAAGATCGTAAAGGGATTCATAAATCTGGCAGAGGCAGAAACTAACACCATCAGATAAACCAACAAATTGAAAGGCTCGAATTTGGAAGTATTGGGCCTACCACAAATTATCCTGTCAATGTACCGTTGAATAAATGGGTGATACCAGCCTATCATAGCACAAGACTGGCCTTACAATGATTATGTCATGTGTCATGTCACACAATTGAAATACTATGAACACGTACAATTCATCGATGCATGGATGACCCGGTTATCCATTACAGTTACTAGTATTGCAGAACTGCGTGTCACTAGACTTTGTTGATTGAAAAGTCAGTGCTATACCTTATATACAGTTTCTGTGCCCTTCAATGGACCTTGAACCACTCTTCCCTCGTAGAGTCTGCAATAGACTACGATACATGAATAGTATCAGCAAACCTTTTCTAAGAAGCGATATATAGCAACAACATCTAAGATAGAAGGAAATAACCTAATCTTCACTTCTCCTTCTCCAACATCTTGGACTCTTAATCGCTCAATCTCTTCTGGTGAATATCCAAGACTAAGGTCTTGAATACCAGCAATATTTGGAAGCCCTCCAGATTGAGAAGATGAATAACTGTTTGACATGACAGAGTGTTGGAAATGGTGATGAATACACAAATATCATCGTTTATGTTCTCTAAGGCCAGAAGTATCTGGTGATCCTCTTAACAGCTCGATAAATAAGAGGTAATGGAACTTTTTTTTTGAAACGGGGGCAAAAGCTTTGCCCCATTCAATTAATCCAGAGAGTTACAAAGGAAAACAAGGTGTGTGGAATAAACATCCAACACCAACACCACACCCCACAAGCCTCGGAAGAAGGAAGCTGTTGCTGCCAAGTTGCTAATGATGGGTGCATTTTGGATCGTGTGAATGCGAACAGTGCTATCTGGTGCTTGTTTGTGCATTCTTTTTGCCTTGGTGCTCATGGCTCGTGTAAATGTCTGATGCCCCCTTGCCTAAATGTAGAGGCTAAAGAAAACTACCAGTAGCTTGCAGCGTCTATGGTCTCATGACATAATTCTTGTACAGAGTTTTCTGGGAATTTTCTGGTAAGAGATAAACAACCTCGACGTCTGAACAGAGACATTGAGCCTCCTACCTGTCATATCTTGTGGTGACAGACTGACAGGTAGGAGTAACATGAGACTACTGGTCATCTCAACTGAATTTATCTGTAGTCTCCTAACCTAAGTAAGCAAAGTTAAATCCCAAAACCACAACAAAGTACCCTAACAAGTTTTCTCCAAAGAAATGAGCCCTTTACAGTGATTTCTGCTGGAAACAACTACCCCGTACTAAAGTAACCTAAGCAAGTGGCTAGAAAACAGTACGAATGCTAGAACCAAATCCACTCCCGCACACAGCTCTACCGTCCCAAGTTTTGAATCAAATCAGAAGATAAGAACATATGTTCGTCGCCACGTCTATTACTAATGAAGGAAAACGGAAAGGGGCCGCGGACCTAGAAACGCTGACCTTGTGATGTTCATGAAGCCGTAGGTACCCAATAATCTGCCCACCTCGAAGTACGCGGGGTTGGTCATCAACCGCGCCGAAATCGGCTGCGGGAATCGTCGTCGAGTCCACCGGCGACATAAGCCAGGCCCCGGCGAGGAGAGGTGGCGCGCGGGAAGAGCCTTTAGCATGGTTACCGACGCAGTTCGTCGCCACTGTGGACAATCCTGAAACTGGTTGACGGTGTCTGTGGGGAACTGGGGATAGACAGCTGAAGCCTCCCAGGTTCCCAGCCGCAGAACCAATTTGCTTGTTTGAGGAGACGCTGGAAAACCAACCTTGCTTGGGAGTTGGGAAGGATGTGCTGGGGACAACGGGCCGCGAGGCCCTGTTGGTCACGTTCCTCGAGCGCACGTAGGGAGTGCTCCTCCCGGCGTTCCCTATATAAGACTAGTCACAATGGGAGTATCATAGGTGGTATCATGCATGCCATGTTGGTAAAAAAGCTGACGTGTCACTGCATTAATGATGAGAGAGGTGATAGTGGTATCATAGGTAGATACCATAACATAACGGATTCCAATGCAATATGAGCCTATAACCTAATTAATGTTGTATTATATAATACCACACATATGTTACTACCCACTGTGCAGATAGTAACATAGACTAGTATCATATGCATGATACTACTATATGATACTCCCCATTGTGACTAGTCTAACGCCTGTTGCATCCCTTACAGGAGCAACGCCCAAACAGAGCGGGAGTGGCTGGCCCAGTTAGGGGAGCTACCTTTTTCCTTTTTTGTTTTTAAGTACTCCCTCCGTCCCAAAATAAATGTCTCAAATTTGTACAAAAGTGAATGTACCTATACATATTTCATGTCTACATACATCCACTTTTTGACAAATCTAAGACAATTATTATTGGACGGAGGGAGTAAAAAAAATTCGCTTCTCTTTTCTTTTTACTTCATTTTTCTTATTTCCTGCTTCCTTCTAAATTTCCGTTTATGTTTTATTTTATTTGAGTAACTTATTTTTCTTCTATTTATTTTTGTTTAAAAAATACGTGATTGTTTTTTTTCGTGCAATGAGTGGATAATTTTTTGAACATGTGGAGAAATCACCCTGAATTTTTTGAACCCCGTGAACAATTTATTATGAACTATGTGAATATTTTTCAAACCTGTGAATAATTATTTTGAACGTGCGAACATTTTTTTAGCATATGAATAATTATTTTGAACCATGTGAATATTGTTTTCAACCGTGAAACAATATTATTTTTGAACTGTGCGAATATTTTTTGAACATGTGAATGATTATTTTTAATACATGAACAATGTTCCTAAACTCCCAAAAAATTTAATTGAGCTACATGAATATTTATTCCTCATATGAACATTCTCGAAAATCTAAAAAAAATCCTTAACTTTATAAATACATATTTGAAAAAATGTATTTAATTTTTCAAATATATATAAGCTTGCCTGCATGTTGTCCAAGTGTTGAAGGAGAAAAAAAGTGGGGAATGAGGATGTGAGAGAGAGTCACGGGCGATAACATTGGACCAACACACCACACCTACGTACGGGAAATTTTGTTACGGGATTACGTGTCCCTTCCTCATCCCCTGAATTTTGTTGGATGCGCCCGTCCACCTTGTAACCAAATTATGACACGTCAGGTCCGTAAACTGATAATCCGTATATGTTGCCCGTAGTCGCAGCATTACTTGAACCACTGGAGGGTGGGAGTGTGCAGTTTTTTTAAACCAAATTTCCAAACTAAAATATCTTTTAAATTGTTCGTCTGAATTGGGAATTGTTTTCACCGTTGGGTTTCTCGCGTTTAGATCTTCAAAATTATATCTCATGTTGATAGGTTTTGACGAACTTTGTTTGCACTTTCAAATATAGTATATGTGTACTTCGTTTCTTAGTGTACCCGTACTTCAGGATTTCTGTATACTTTTGTACTCTGCGTGGAAGTTTTAGGGAACTTTCTTTTAGGTTAGTGTACTATTTATTTCGGTTTTTACTATACTTTTAATTTCCTACTTCGGGTTTCAGTCTATTGGTACTTTGGGTTTCAAAGTACGTTGTACTCGTGTAGATATTTTGATGAACTTTTTTTTGTTAGTGTACTTTGTGTACTTCGGAGTTTAGTGTACTTGTACTTTTACTTCAGGTTTAGTGTACTTATAATTCGGAGTTTAGGTATATGTGCGGGATTTCTGACAAACTTTTTTCAGTTAGTGTACTTTTGTAATTTGGCTTCCAGTACAATTGTTTGTAAATTGAATTTTAATATTTTCTACTTCACGGTATTTTGTATTTTTGGTTAGTATATTTTGTACTTCGGTTTGTACCTCCTACTTTTTGTACATTGCAAGAATTTTTTTGTGTACTTCGAGTTGCAAAAACGTTCACGTACATTTGCCGTTAGGAAAAACGAACATGAAAAAAGAAATGAGTGTTTCTTGTCTCGGGCCAGAGCACAACCCGATTGCCGTGTGTATCGTTCGGAAAAGGATAAAAAAGAATGAGTGTATGTCGTATGGCAACGAAACAGAGAGTGTTCCATGTGTCGGGGCAGAGTGCATCCCATGCGGTCTTTGTTTGCGCCATTGTGACCTTGCGAAAGGTCGGCCCTCCACTAAGGATATCCATTGAATGCCCGACCGACAACATCCTGTATTGGGCCTCGAACGGATCACGTATCGCATGTAGATGGGCTGCCGCGACCGACATGTTCTGGGAGATGGGCAGCTGGTGGCATCTGATTTGAACGCGGATGGAGATGGTTTGCGGCGACCGACACCGTTGGAGATGGGGCGCTGGTGACATCTGATTTCAACGCAGACACATTCTAGTCGGATTGGAAGATCGATCGATCGCTAGGTTTTTGTAACGATTGAAAAGCCATTTTGGCTAACCATTGGATTAATGACAAATGAAACCAAGGAACGACATACGAAAGAGAAGGGTTTTTCTATAATATTAGGTTCAGATTAATGGAATAAATCTCAAAAAACACACACAACATGTGCATAAGCAATAATTAATAAGCCATATATGGTGTCTGTGGAAAGGAGTCCCTTTAAAGTTCATAACGATCCCCACCTATTCCCATGCTCCCATTTCATTGCTTAGGTGATGTTCTCTCTATCATTATGTTCCATGTGATTTTACTCACCCGAAACAACAGACAATCAAATATAAAGAAAGAATATAAAGAAACAAGGGGAAAGGAGAAGAAAAGGTTGCATCGCATTAGCAAAAGCAAACTGCTTTAGAATGCATAATCAGAGCCCGGTGGTGCATGATTCTTCAAAAAGGCAAATATGATGCTGGTAGTAGCGGTAGGTTACTGAATGATCCAGTGCTTACGTCACGATGATGCCATGCAGTATATATCCATGGTACAATTATAAACTTCAAAATAATCGCAAAAAATATATTAAAAACTACAAACATATCATTCATATAGCACTTCGCACTGGCTCTTCTGCTGCATTGAAAGTACAATTTGTTAAACTGGTTTAAATAGTAGAGGTACTTGTATTTTCACTAGTTGGCCTTGTATTGACCTAAATCTTCATTCCTTCAATTTGTATGTGCATTTTAACTAAGCTAACCTTTTTCCTTTTTTTTCTGAACGAGAAACTAATCATCCAGTGCCGAAATCAGATAAACAATTCAAACGTTTCGTTGGAAACTTCTCAGAATTGTAGCAATTGATCTCGTGCCGTCGTGCATCCGATCAGATCTCTGTGGATATTAACCTTCTATTCGGAATTGGACGCTTGATGATCCGATCTGGACTGCAAGCAGGAGGATACTGGTGCCCCCTCCGTCTCGTAGGGTGGGGCCGGATAGCCTATCTGGTCGGGTGGGCCCACTAGGGTCTAGAAATCCTCCGTGGGCCCCCACAGGCCGAGTTCCTTCTCCAAATCCTCCAACCACCACTCCTTTCCTTCCTCTTCTTGACTGGCATTGGTCGTACGTGGCACTGTTGCATCGGCTTGTAGGCGCGCGAAGTCGTCATCGATGATGCTCCAAATGTCCATATCCATGTCGATCTCCGGCAGCTCGAGCAGCTCCTCCACTCCGTCGCTGGTGGCGCACGTCGTCAGTGAGGACGACGAACACGAAGAAGTCGTTGGCATTGGCGCCACCTCCTTGGGCGCGTCAACCAACATGTCCAAGATGTCAATATCTGGCTCGAGCTCGAGGGGGGAAGGTACACCGGTCATGTGGGGCTCGGTGCTCGTGCCGCACTGCTCGCCGGCATCGCGGTCGCCGTTGGATATCGCCGTAGACGAGGACGCCGAAGACAACGAAGGGACTGGCGCGTCGGAGTCTCCGTCGGCCGCATCGCCGTTGTTCTCGTCAGTGGCTGGCTTCTGCTCCCTCTGCGACGCCTTCTTCTTGAGGTGCGTGTTCCAGACGTTCTTGATCTCGTTGTCCGTCCTCCCGGGCAGGCACGCCGCGATCTTGGACCACCTGAACAAATCGAACATTCGGATCAGAACACCAATACTCTGCGGGACCAATTAAAGCACACACGATAATTTACAGAGATCGATCAACTCCAAGTCTCCAAATGCAAATTAAGCTTACTTGTTCCCGAGCAAGGCGTGCAGCTTGATGACGGTCTCCTCCTCCTCCTCGGTGAAGTTGCCGCGCCTGAGGTCCGGGCGCAGGTAGTTGATCCACCGGAGCCGGCAGCTCTTCCCGCACCGGAGCAAGCCTGCTTGCCTGGGGAGGGCGCGCCAGTTTGAGTGACCGTGCTTCTGAATGTAGGCGACGAGTCGCATGTCCTCCTGCGGCGTCCACGATCCCCTGTTCAGCCCCACCTTGGCGCAGCACGGTGCCCTGCCTCGCCCCATATCACCTCACCCTGGCCAATCTAATTTTATTTGCTTAAGCTTCCAAGTTCAGGAACTGGTTGTTTGGACGACGCAGAGCATGGATCGCGGATCGGCACAGGTATATATGTGCGCATGTACTGTGATACTGGTGATAAGCCCCACAGTTGCCAGGCCCTACCTCTTCCTACCTCCGAGACTATTGCGTTTACCTACCAAACCCCTGTCCCAGGAGAGCAAAATGTCCCTCCCTCCAAAGCTTCTGGGGCCGGCCGGTGAACCCTTCGTGGCTCAGGTTTTCTCTCACATCTATCGATCATGCGTTGCAGGGTCTACTCGCTGTGCTGTTGTTAATCAGCAAGTGCGCTCATCCTGTCCTGCCGGGTAGCACATACGCCGAGACGCCGAGTGAGCTTACACGTATACTTGCTTACAAAATACTAAATCAGGGTGATGATTTTTGCAGTGCCTTTTGCGCCCCAAAAGTTCGAAGGAACTTTCTGGAGTGGTTGAGGAAATTAGAAATGATCGCACTGTTTTTCTTGTAATGGTGGGGATTAAATGGACTTCATTTGTTTAGATATGAATCCACCCTTTTGTTTTCAATCATATCGCTTAATTTTGAAAAATTGTAGCTCTTTATTTCTCTTAGTGGGAGAGAATTATGTCGATCTCATCGTCCATCGATTAGTCTGTTCAGAGGGAGGGGAACCATCTTGAGGACCTCTCTTTATGCGGATGATGCGGCCATTTTCGTGACACCAATAAAAGAGGACATCCAAAATCTTGCGGAAATCCTTAGTGACTTTGGTGTTGTGACGGGCCTTTGCACAAACTTTCAAAAAAGCTCCGTTGTGCCTATCCGTTGCGGACAAGTTGACCTTGACGCCATCCTTGATGGCCTACCGGTGGTGAGGGCCACTTTCCCTTTGAGATACCTTGGCCTCACTCTCTCGGTTTGGCGTCTTCGAAAAGTTGATTTCCAACCGCTCGAAGACCAGTGTGTGGGAAAGATACCCGCTTGGCATGGGCGCTTCATGAACATTGCCAGGAAAGGAACTCTTGTTAAATCGGTCCTCACTTCACAAGCCATTTACTACTTGACGCCCCTCATTGTCCCTCCGGGTCTCCTTACCTCTCTTAAAAAGATTGATCGCACTTTCCTTTGGACGGGAACCGACAAGGTTTTGGGAGGCCAATGTAAAGTAAATTGGGAGACCGTTTGCCGCCCTACATCTCTTGGGGGGCTAGGGATTCTTCACACCGACAAGTTCGCGCGGGCCTTGCGATTGAGATGGCCTTGGCTCCATTGGAGAGACCCCAACAAGATTTGGGCCGGATCCACTAACCCTTGCACCAAAGAGGATATGGATCTTTTCTATGCTTCCACAACAATCACGGTTGGGAATGGGAAAAGAACATCTTTTTGGGAGGCCCCTTGGCTTGAGGGAGAGAAGCCTAGAAATATTGCTCCTCTCATTTTTTATCTCTCCTCCAACAAGAAATGGTCTATTTCTCAAGCCCTCCTCAATGATGCTTGGATTGGGAAAATCGCCATGACCCAAGACTTCACCATCCACCATGCGCACCAATATGTGGACCTATGGGTCAAGCTTCAAAGCGTGGCCCTTGAGGACAATTTGGAGGACACCATTTTGTGGAAGCTCTCCGCAAATGGTGTTTATTCGGCGAAGACGGCCTACAAGGCGCAATTCTATGGGGGCTCACTCCTCCGACATGAACACCTTGGTTTGGAAAGCTTGGGCGCCACCCAAAACGAAGTTCTTCGCTTGGCTTGCTCTACAAAACCGCCTTTGGACGGCGGATTGTTTGGCGCGCCGGGGACGTCCAAATTGTGGTCTTTGCCCGCTTTGTAAAAGGGTGCCCGAATCGGCCTCTCACCTCCTAGTCCATTGTCGTTTCACCACTCGGATTTGGGCCCTCTTAAAAGTTTGGCTCAGGCTACAACACCTTGATCTCTCACCTTGGCTGGATCTTTCCCTCAAGGATTGGTGGCGACATATGTCCGGTGTCGGTATGATCAACCGCAAGGCAATGACTTCCCTAGTCCTCCTCATCTCTTGGGAAATTTGGAACGAGCGGAACGCTCGTGTGTTCCGTAACAAGCACACATCGTCTATTAGCATCTTCTCCAAGATCAAGAACGAGGCGAAGTTGTGGGTGATTGCGGGGGCAAAACGTCTTGGAGAATTAATGCCGGGAGAGTAATCCTTTGTTGTAATGTATTTTTGATGTTGCCCGAACACTATGCCCTAACTCTCTCTTAATAAAGAAAATGGGGCAAATCTTTTGCCCCTTGTTTCAAAAAAAAAAAAGTATGTTCAGGACTCAATCAAATGAATATGAACTTTGAGTCCACCAGTTGAACGATTGGGATTTAGTGCACGAAATGGTTCAACCTGTACTAAGTAGCTAGCAGTAACCATCGCCAATCAAAGTTGTCACTGTCTTAAGAAATCTCGTTAACTAGGAAGGTGGCTGAATTAATAATTTTGCTTACTGGAAAAAGTAGGCTCAAATGTGACTGCATGATTTCTTGGTCTGCGGTGACCTCATTGTTGTTTACCTTCTTTTGATTGCGCAAGTATTTAAGATATCTAATGTGCCCCCATACCATTGTTTAGGCTATGTGTTGTAGATGTATGTCCTTTTGGTTTAGTTGCGAGTTAATTAAGCGTGTGAAACCAGAGACTCTGATTTGATGGAAGCTTAGTAAAAAGGGATTCGAAGAGAACTGCTGAACTATTCAGAAACCCTATCCAACACAAATTGTGAACATTAAGAAAGATCTACCAGTAAGCACTTTGCTTGAAATGAAATCTATGTACAGTATTAATGTTGTTCTTTTCGAGAAATCAACATTTCAACAGTATTACTACTCTTAAGACCTTTATCTCTTACGACATCAGTGAAGAACTGCGACTCGGGGCCAACACAAAGGTTTCCACGTTAAAATCGGGTTCCTTGCCGTTCACTCTATGTCATTATCCTGGTTATATCATATTGTTGATGCAGTACACAACACATATATGTTGATGCATATGATTTCTCAGCGACGAGCAATGATCCTTGATTAATACACAAGTGATATTGAATTTATATATGTTTCGATGTAGTATCTTCATTGTTTGTGTCCTAGTTTATAACACTATTACCAAAGGTTGTGTGTTGCGTGCATCGATTAATGCAGAGGCCAAGACTCTGCTCCCCTTTTCGAAAAAAAAACTTTAGTATTACTAGGTGTGTATCACTACATGTGCGGATCAATATGTCTCTAGAGCAAGTGTAGCTATCAAAGTAATTGATGATACATGTTATTACTTTGAGACAAAGAAGGGCTTCATGGCGATCAGCTAGCTCTGATGTTATGTAATATTTTTGTGGGTATGCTTGCAATTCTTAGCGAGTGAGCAAATGCAGATGGTAAAATCACTAGTGGCGTGCCACATCTTGTTGACGATGGTTTATCAGTCCTACAATATGCTGATGAAAAACTGGTGACATGTGCTTTTAAGGAGCTTTCGAGCCTAAAAGTTAACTTTCATAATAATCAGAGCCGTGAATAATTGGAAGTGCCGCACCTATATAGATGATTTCCTATATGAAGAAAACAACTGACTCTTTGGTTCCGATGTGTACCAGCTCAGTACTACCTGCCTAAACCTAAACCGTGAATAATTGGTTTTCCTTCGTGTCTCTCAATCTCACTGATTCAGAAGTTTTGAGATAAATATTCAGCGGTTCTGGGAAAGAAGAAAACTTGAGATTGGAGATTTTCTAGTGGACTTTTGAGGAGGAGATCTTTGAAAGTTCTTGAAATGGATCATTTTCCTCAATTTTGCCAAGTGCACCTTTTGGTAGTATGGCATATCTATGACTCAAGAAATTGTATTACAAGGTAAGCCACACTCTTCTCAATTTTTAGGGGTTCACTTTGACATAAATCATCTAGAACCAACATGGATCCTAGATGCACATTCACAGCTAGTGCAACATACAACTTTCGCCCACGAGCACACACGCCGCGCGCAAAACGCCAAATTCACAATGCCTACTAGAGATCGGGGTTATGTATCATCGAGATTGACAAAGCTACTACTAGCGCCTCGTTGATTGATTGGTACATTGCCTACCACTCAAACTATAATCCGCCTTTATGAAGAACACAAGACATATCCATCGTAGGCTTTGCTAGGTTTATGCACCTCCGCTAGTGATTCAACGTACGATTGGCTAGTAAGTACAACCTCTGTTCCGGCTTATAATGCGGAACCGAGGGAGTATAACTAATAGGGAAAAGTACATAATTGATTGAGAGGGTATAATAGTTCACAGCAATCGGATGCAAATTATGAAATTGGTTTAAAGATTTTGGACGCTTCAGATGGAAACATCCCATCCTAATTCGTGTTATTTATGTATTGGTATAGACATGTAGTTATATATATTTCTTTCAAAATGGAATAACAACTATTGTAGCAGTAGTTGTGAAACGTGTGACACGTTCTCAACTGCAGATTGCATGTATACTCAGTAGTATACATGGACTAATTCGCACTCTTCTGATTCGGTGTGGCTTTCAACACCGGCCATCCCTATCCAAGGTAAAGGCTGCTGTTCCCAAGTGTGGCACAAGCTCTGCAAGTCTTGGAGTTAGGGCGAGTGAGTGAGTGGTGACCAGTACTCTCGGCTGTTCGTTGCCATTTTACCTTCCTCGCACCTAACTTACTCTTGTGATATCTTCCATATAGACCGGGCCCCGTCGGAATTAGCCATGTGTCGAATTGCTTTAAGATAACTGTACATATATGTTCAGGATTTTGCACTGTTGCACAGTTCAGGGAGACCAATCATAACACTGGCTTCAAGTAAATAACCCTAGCAAAGTTATGTTTCTGATCACCTCTACGTACCTACTACTCCCTCCGTTCCAATTTAATTGACTTGCTATGCACAAAATGTGGATGTATCTAGACATGTTACATGTATAAATACATCCACATGTGGTATATAGCAAGTCAATTAAATTAGAACGGAGGGAGTATTTCCAAGTGATGTTCCAGCTAACCTCGTCGCGACTTTCGCGTATAGCACATCTGAAGGACGAACGAGACGCGTCGCTGACGACAGTGCCACCACATGCCAAAACTTCTGTAGTATCGCACGATACAGCGTACGAGGTATATAATTCAGCCCACAACTTACATTTGTATTATTAGTAAGCCTATGAGAAAAAAAAACAGCGAGTCAGTGATCGTGCACAATGACGGCGGACAGATAATTGCAATTAAATCCCAGCGCATGGGACGGAGGATCTGCAACATCTGTTGTTTAGCAAGCTTTTTGCACAGCACTAGTTAGCTAGTAGGTGCACAAAAGGGTCCTTTTAGTTAGAGTATTGTTTTGCATGCCTGTGTGTCTAACTGACAAGAAAATGATCATTCATATACCTTTACTTGCCCAGCCGTCACACTACATAACACTCTCTTATTCATTTTCCTCTTTCAAAAATCTTAGATTTCTTGTACGATCATGGGAGTTCGGCGACCGATGTCGGCCACACAGTTGATATTATTTGAGGAACAGCAGCTGCTGTTACATTGACTATTTCTGTTGCAGGGAATACAAGCTAGCTCGTTCCGTAAGGCTATCGGGAGACCGGCTAATTTTTTTTAAATAATACACAAAAAATAATTAATTCCGGAAATAGCACGCGTTTTTTTTTTTTTTTTGCAAAAATAGGATCCAGTCGTCCATGACGGAGACGACAGGTCCTTGTCGTCCACGACGAAGACGACAGGTGCCTTGTCGTCCACGGCGAAGACGACAGGTACCTTGTCGTCTTTGGTGAGGACGACTAGTGGCGTACACCCACAAATACACGCCACTGGTAATACTACTAGTGGCGCACGCCAGCAGTAATAACCCAGCAGCTTACACGTGCTTGTCGTCTTCGCCGTGGACGACAAGGCACCTGTCGTCTTCGCCGTGGACGACTGGATCCTATTTTTGCAAAAAAAAAAATCGCGTATTATTTCCGGAATTTAATTAATTTAGTGTATTATTTATAAAAAATTAGCGGAAGACCGACTCCTGCTGCTTCTCATCAACAGTCTTGTCTGTAGCGGGGACCTAGCGTCTTGAATCGGCAGTCCGTTTCACATCAGTAAGTAGTTTCTCCGCTTTCATCTTCAGCAAGAATCTGTATCTTCTTTCTCTGCAGGGGCAAGAAATTGTGTCATGTGATCATATATTATGGTAGTACCTTGCCTGTCACGAATTCCCTGCCTGTCATTGTGATCATCGTCATCTTACGCACGGTTTGTTTGCTTCTGGTCAGAAAATCCATGGATATACATAATCATTAGACTTGCTCTTGGTTAACTCGAAAAGTCGCGAGTCATCGCGGCAGATGTAGGCTACTAACTCCTGCTAACAGTCAGAAATGGGGGTTTCTTTTCAACAGAGTAAATTAGTCCAATCTCCAACGCGAGGACGGAGGACCTGCATCTCGATCGGTTCGGTGCATCTGGAGATTCCACTGGTAGCCGAGCTGCCGAACCACAATCTCAGTTCTCAACTAGAACTTGGGGCCACCTGGAACTGCACTTTTTCCTGAGCTTCTCCTTTGTTTACTCCTTTAACTCTGACCATGTTAGAGACTAGCGTAGAGTGCCAACAATTAGCTTCACTGAAAACGAACGCCGCACTGAAGTACTGAACCCGTGTTTCTACCAGAGGAAAAACTGAACCCACGTGTGAACACATCTTTGAAAGATTCAATTTGGACATGAGCATCTTGAATAAATTGTCATCATCTTTTCTCAGATCGAAATTTAGTCGTTTGCACTGCAGCTTGTCTTGCAAGCCATCTACCCGTTTCTCCATTTGACAAATAGTGAATTTGCCCTGCTATGAGAGTCCGTTGGCATGGCCAAATTTTCAACTGGTCGCGCAGTTAATCTAACACTGAAAACGAAATGTTGATATTTGAGATGATACCAATTTCGTTGCCTTTAGATTAGAAAGATCCACAAATAGAGCTGGATGTCCTGAACCTCTTGGTTCCCTCTAGTGTTGCATCAGTTTATTTCTAGTCCAAACTAAACGCATAGACTTGTCGACCCTCAACTCAACACCAAAAAGCTTATCCAGTGGTGGCAGTTTCACACTTCGGCGTTTGGCAGTTCAATCATCATTTTTTAAATATATGATAAAACTCGTAAGGTTATACACCATAAGGCAACATTTGGGATTTTTGTAACCAAACGGCAAGGAAAATATGCTATATGCAAGTCAAGTAAAAGGAGTTCTAACAAAGCTACAAGTTGGCTAGGGTGGCAAAATGAATCAGCCAGCTTATTATGAAAAAGCTCATAAGGTTATACACATCATTTATATTAAAAATAGTTTAAAAGTAACAAAGTATCAATCCAACTTATTACAATCATGGATCGGCCAAGGTGGCAAAATGAATCAGCCAACTTATTATGAAAAAGCTCGTAAGGTTATAAACCATAAGGAAAAAATTGGAAAAACAATTAACCAAATGGTAAGGAAAATAAGTTATATGTAATTTCAAGTAAAAGGAGTTCTAACAAATCTACAAGTTGGCTAGGGGAATGAATGTACAATCTAGCCACGTAGGTTTATGTCCACGGGGCGTGAAATTGGATTTTTATTATTTGAAAAGAAAAACTTGCTCTCGGGATCTCTCCACCACTTTTCAAAAGATATATAATTAAAATAGTCCACCTTCCTGTAATTCTTTGTACTATATTTTTACTAAAAATTGCAGTGACAAACTCTCCCATTGTTTTCCCTCAAAAAAGATAGTCCTCCTTTTTCTCTCTCTAGGATATGGTATTGAAGTTAAGAGTCAATCTTGTTCACGATTTGAGGAAAGGAGAAAATTTAACTTGATTAATAACTTGGAGGCTATAAAATATACATAGGTACCATAGTGCAAAAAGGCTGGCATATTTTTTTTCCTTTCATCTTTTTCCTAATTAAGGGCATAGCCTCTAGCTTCCATTAATAGAAGTGGCACATGCGGCAAAGTCGGTTATTAGTAGCACATCCTGGGCCAAAGCCTCTCGTCTAGGATGCAAATCATAAATCGAACGACCAAAAAAATTAGAGAAACATCCCACGCAGAAAGAACCACAACTCACAAGACACTAAAACCTCAGGAGAGGACAACCCAAAACACTCTAGAAAACTTTCAAGGTGAAGAACAAACCCATTTTTCCTACAACTCAGCATCCCGCCTCTTAGTTACATGAGCCCATCGCTTACGACGGTGAAAAACCTCATTTGCCACCACCAACAAGAACTTGGCTCTGAATGATGTTTTTTCCGAAAAGGGGAACAACGCCCTGGGCTCTGCATCAGAGTGACGCACAACGAATTGTTTGCATGTCTAAATGTTTTATCCTATACAAGAGATCAAGAATGAAGAGTATGCGAGCTCCGGGAGATAACACTAACATGATCAAGTAGATATACATTTCTAAAACAAGCTTCATTTCTAGTTATCCACAACGTCCAAAGAACAAAACCCTTTCCTACAACTTAGCATCATGCCTCTTAGTTACATGAGCCCCTCCCTTACTATGGTGAAAGATCTCATTCGCCACCACGAACATTTTGGCTCCGAATTGTTGCGTGTCTCAATGTTTTATCCTATGCAAACCAGATCAAGAATGGAGAGTATGCGAGCGCCGGGAGATAACACTAACTGTTATGGCGTCAGTAGAGCCCAACCAGGTCTAAGGGCCCAGTTCGGTTAGGGGCATATTAAATAAATAGGGTTAGTTGTGTCAGAGTCCTATTCCTATTTGGATAGGAGTTCTAGTCGGTTTGTGCATCTCCTGGCGGCTGGTCCTCCTATAAGAGGATGTGTATCCGTGTTTCGGGCAAGCAATAAACAACCAATCTATCTTCTACTTGCTATTCCCGATCCCTCTCAATTCTCTACATCTAATCCCTGCTACCTTCTAATCGCCGGCAACGGCACCAACACGCAGAGGACGGACTCGTCCTCCTGTGATCCACCCCTACTACCTTCGCAGCACCAAGCGGCCACAACATCTGGTATCAGAGCCGACCACCATGGCTTCCGACGCGGATAAGGCGAAACAGACGACCTACACCACCGACGACATCATGGCAGCAATCATGGAGTT
Source organism: Poa pratensis (assembly GCA_947311845.1). NCBI lineage: Eukaryota > Viridiplantae > Streptophyta > Magnoliopsida > Poales > Poaceae > Poa > Poa pratensis. The sequence continues at coordinate 19,586,180 of CAMZMU010000063.1, forward strand.
GCTTACTGCCAACTCAGCAATCCAGGAGACAAACAAGGCCATCTAGGAGACAAACAAGGCCATCAAGGACAGCCTTGCTGCGCTAGAGATCCGCGTGAAGGCGCTGGAGCTCAAACCAGGCAGCCAGGAGGGCTTGTTCGCGCCTCCTAAGGACCTGCCGCCATCTACATCGCAGTTACCATTGTCAACATCGTCGGCTGCGACAGACCTGGCACGAACCTTACTGCTGTTGCCTCAGCCCCGGCTACGGCCAGCTCTGGGTTACCAAAAGTGTCTTTGGCTCTAGGGCAGCAGCGCCCACTGCCACCATGGTCTCAGTTTGTCTCGCCGCAGGTGCCACCAGGTGTGCCACAACTCGCTGACACCGCCGGTGTGCCGCGCTACCACAAGCTGGATTTTTCGACTTATGATGGAAAAGAAGATCCGCTCGGGTGGCTAAACATATGTGAGCAGTTCTTTTGGGGACAGAGGACGCTCGAACAGTACAAGGTGTGGCTTGCTGCATACCATATGACCGGAAGTGCGCAGACGTGGTACATGCAGCTGGAACGCAACGAAGGCACCCCTTCGTGGCCACGTTTTAAAGATCGTTGTCATCTTCGTTTCGGCCCTCCGGTTTCGATCCAATTGTCTGGGTGAATTAACAAGGCATCGGATGACAGGGACTGTCGCAGAGTACCAAGAAAAGTTTTTAGCACTATTGGGTCACATTGACTCCTTGTCCATGGCACAGCAGGTGTCCATCTTCACCTCTGGCTTGATAGACATGTTGAAGATCGATGTGGAGCTGCATAACCCGCAAGACTTGGACACGGCAATGAGCCTTGCCCGTGCTCATGAACTGAGGGCTAAAGTCGCAGCTGCTGCCATCGCAGAAGCATCCTCCACCGAAAAATCATCGACACCCACAGGACAGCTGCAAGGTATACCCTTGACAGGTTCAGTTCCGGTTGGGGAAGGACGGGCATTGCGCCGATTAACAACCGCAGAGATGGCAGAAAGAAGGGAAAAGGGACTGTGTTTCAACTGTGACGAAAAATTCTCAAGAGGCCATCGTTGCCAACGCCTTTTCTACCTTGAAGTTATTGATGATGCTGAGGAAGATGATCCGACATGAATTACAGCTCGAGGACGAGCTGTATCTGAAGAGGGGGAGTAGTGTTGTGGCGTCAGTAGAGCCCAACCAGGTCTAAGGGCCCAGTTCGGTTAGGGGCATATTAAATAAATAGGGTTAGTTGTGTCAGAGTCCTATTCCTATTTGGATAGGAGTTCTAGTCGGTTTGTGCATCTCCTGGCGGCTGGTCCTCCTATAAGAGGATGTGTATCCGTGTGTTTAGGGCAAGCAATAAACAACCAATCTATCTTCTACTTGCTATTCCCGATCCCTCTCAATTCTCTACATCTAATCCCTGCTACCTTCTAATCGCCGGCAACGGCACCAACACGCCAACACGCAGAGGACGGACTCGTCCTCCTGTGATCCACCCCTACTACCTTCGCAGCACCAAGCGGCCACAACACTAACATGACAAAATAGATATACATTTCTAAAGCAAGCTTCGTTTCTACTTGTCCACAACATCCAAAGAACAGCAAGAAACCTAGTAGCTATCAAAGAAGGCGATCTAGTACCCTTAAAACTCATTACCCAATCACAGAGCCCCACCATTTTTGTGGGCAACCTCTGGATATCTATAGCGCAAGTACTACATCCCAAACATATCTAGCTAGAGCGCATTCAAAACACAGGATCAACTGTTTGTTTGCAATGGCAAAATCTACAGGTTTCATCACTAGTCCAACCTCTCTCTTATACATTACTTACATTTGTGGATAGAGGAAATACAAACCATTTTTGTACAAACAAAAATACTAAACTAGTATAGGACCAATTTAGCGGTCATCCCCCAAAAGGAAGTCATGAAACCCATTTTACTTTGTTCAAACGAAAAATTGTTGGCAAGATGATGTAGCTTGTGTACCGTATGAACAAGGCCATGTGCCCTTTTCTTTTCAACTACCTAGGCACTAGCAGTTAGTATCGGTCGAATTAGGTAAGGAGTGATTTGACCTTGCGAAAGTCCAAAAGACTGTCATTTTTAGGAAATCGCCAATTCGATATGATTAGTGTCCTGGTCGTACTGCGCTGTGTGTTGGACTTGGATGATGACTTATTGCTGCTGTAAGCCAAGCGTAGGTACTGATGAAACGGAGCCGAGAAACCCCCCCCCCCCCCCCCCCCCCCCCCCCACACACACACACACAGGGGAGATGCATGATAGCGCACATTACCTCACAGGGGGTTGCTGTCGCAAGCATTTCAGACCCCAAAAAGAGGGGAGATACATGGTTGCTGTCGCAACTCGCAAGCATTTCAGAGGCAAAACTTGTGTTTCTCTTTCAGAAGCTTTGTTCGGAGTGAAAGGAGGAGCCTTTGGGTGGTGGTGTAAACGGACGCTTTGCTGTTGTGTTACAAGGCGAAACGATGTGTGTGAGTTTTGAACTTGCTACTCTCAGGCCGTATCATGACTAGAGAATTACTTAGCAGTACCTGCAAACTTGGCACTGGACGTAACTTGTGAAGGAATCACCAACCCTGATTACACGGAACCGCCGGCAAAAAAGGTTTCCAAACGACATCGTCTGTACCTGGGATTGGGAACGGGCTGAAGGGCGGTGGCTGACGCGCGCAGGCGATGTGCTCGCAATTGTAAAATCGCCGACGAGGCGGGAGACACAGGATCAGGACGTGCCGTTTTGCTGTCAGATTCCGGGAGGGAATATGCTCGGTCGCTTTGACGAGCTGCGCGTCTCGTCTATTCGTGCGGGCGAGTGGAGCGGCATTGTTGGGCCGTCTCCGTAGAATAATGCGCGTGTAATGGGCGGTACGGCGAAATCAGGTGAGCTGCAAGCAAAACCTTGCCGCTCGCTGCGATAAATAGGGAAGTATCGCGCATGTCAGCACTCTCCGTATTCACCGGCCCAGCACGGCCAGGTGCGTTTTTTTACTTTCCTTTTTCCTGTTTTGCTGTTTTTTAATTTTCTGGTTCTTCTTATTCCTATTTTTAATTCATAATATCCCATTTTGGCTGTTTTCTATTTATATTTTCATTTTGTTCAAATTCATATTTTACTTACTAGTTTCTCACTTTTTAATGTTCTTCTTACTTGTCGTAATATGTAAAAGCTTTTTTGAAGATAAAAAGTAATGATTTTTGCATATCTGTTTTTGGTACCTTAAATATTTTTAAAATTTCGTACAAACATATTATATCACATATATAAACAGTTTCTTTAATAAATAAAAAATTATTTAGATACATGTGAACAATTTTTACACATATGTGAACAATTGTGTATGACAAACATTTTTTCGTATAAATGATTTTATTTATAAAGAATGAATATTCTCAAGATTTACAAAAAAATACATGTTAATGTGAGGCACCAAATTAGGCTCTTTAGGAATCCTTCATGCGGCATGGTGCCGCCTAAAGCAGAGAGTAGCTGCTCATACAGTTCGCTACATGTGGCGCTGAGTTGCTCACCCCTCCGTTCTTAATGGAGTGTCTCCTTTGTTTATCTTTTTACTAAGTATTTTTTATTGACTTTCTTATGTTATCTTTTTCTTTATTATTTTCCTTTTACTTTCGGATTTTTATTACGTCATTTGGTTTCCTTTTCCATTCCTAGTTTATTGTCCATGCTATCTTTTTTGCTGTTTCTCTATTTATTTATTTTACTTTTATCTCATTTAGTTTATACTTTTCCATCTCATCTTAGTATTTTGTTGTCTATTTGGCTAATACATGAAAATTTATTTAGTTGCATATATATCAAGATGTATAACCTTTTCGTAAATAGATGAATTATTTTAAGCATGAATGTAATTGGTTTCATTTTTTCTTGTGAAACATGAGCTTTGAACATTTTTTCTAACATATGTACTCTTTTGAAATACATGAATATTTTCTTTGTGTTGGCTGGAACTTACTAAAATGTGAGATGTATATTTTCTTTCAAATATATAACCATTTATATTAAGATCATGAATGTCATTTTAAACATGGATACATTCCCTTATTAAATTGATTTTCTTTGAAAATTCTATGTTTTTTGGAATCTTTTAAAAGTAAAACAATTTATGTAAATGTGTCGCACCAATTGTCCAGTCTTACAAATAGGAGCAACCGAGGCTAAGAGCATCTCTATTATCTAAGGGTTTGTCTATATCGTCGTCTAAAGAAAATTTAGATTATGTACCGAAAAACAACTCTCAAGAGTTTATGTGTATCGTTGTCTAAAATTGGACATTGTCCGAATCTAGGCACTAATTAGCTCTACCCGTTATTTTCTAGCATCAATAGATTTTCTCCTTGGCCCACGAGATTTGGGCCTTCGCCTTCCAACCCCCAGAACGAATGGAGTAACACACACATCTAATTAGCCATATGATGCTTGTTTATGTTAACCTCCACTATTATCAGCCTAACACGAGTGTCATCTCAATTACTTTCTACTAATTGTATTTGTTTTAGCGTAATTGATATGCTTTGTTAGAGTAATTAACAATGTTGGTTCCTTTCTAAGAGGAAATATAATAGGACGATGTAGACTGGCTATAGGAGATGTCACAATGAATTTTTGCTTAGTTGAATGAGAGACACGAGGAGAGAGAAGAGGAGCGGGTTATAATCTTATAGCCAGCTCTAGCACACAGTTCAACAACCTTTGTAAGAAAATAAAGTGGGCCACGTATTAATGATATAGCAAGCAAGTATGATTAGCTACTCCCCCTGTTTTGGTCCAAACTCGTTGACATCTAAGTTTGACCAATGTTATAGACAACTACTTCCTCCGTTTTTTATTATAAGATGTTCTAGGAATGGTTCCGACCAGGTGAAAATCGCCCAAAAGACGATTCTGCCCCTACTGTTCGCTTAAATTACATGGACTACCCTCCCGAAGTGATACAGCGAACCGATCATTACAGCAGCGAAACAGCGAAACACAATTCAAAATTTGAAAAGGTCGCCATCGCCGGCAGATACTCGCCGTCGCCAGATCTCGCGCGCGAGGAGGATTGCTCGCCTAGGCTTCTTCCTCTCCTGAGCTTCTTCCTCGCGCGCGTCCGCCCAGCAGCAGCAGCACGCCGGCTGCCGCCCAGTCCAGCTGCTCGAGATCCACAGGTCCACAGCTCGAGATCCACAGGTCCCAGCTGCTCGAGATCCACAGGTCCACAGCTCGAGATCCACAGGTCCCAGCTGCTCGAGATCCACAGGTCCCAGCTGCTCGAGATCCACAGGTCCCAGCTGCTCGAGATCCAGATCGCACCCAGCTGAGCAGGGGGAATTACAACAAAAGCATCAGCAACAGCCATGGTACTGCCTGATCTAAATTTCAGTCCACCTCAAACACAAGAAGAAGAGAATGGCATCATACCCGGAGGAGGCGATCACCAGGTCGAAGCACAAGATGGCATGGATGTTGACGTCAATGCCCCAGTTGTGGCTGCAGGTACACATTCAATAATCATTTTCAGTAGTAAACTTGAGAAACTTCTTGGTTCTACTGCTAAACATGGAACAATTTAAAGTTAAACAAATGTTGGCATTGCTGTTCTATCCCAGATCAGAGCAAGATTACTTAAGCACCCAAGCAGCATCATTATAGAAAAACCTTGTCTTCCTGGTTGACTTCAAGCCATTTATTTTACTGCATAATCAAAACAACAGCAAGTTTTGAGGTTATTATTCTGTTCCAGACTATAGCAAGGTTGTGAGATTGTTAGAAACATCAGCAAGTGTTGAGGCTACTGTTCTATTTAAAACTAGTGCAAGGTTGTGAGATTATCAACTGGCACTTACGCTACAGATTTGCAGATTTGCAATAAGTTTTCAACTGGTACTTAAGCTACAGATTTGCAATCACCTTTTCATTCAGTCAAGCAAGCAACTTTTAATATCATGATTATTTACTGCTACCTGAATACTCCAGGAGTACTACTGCAAGCAAGCAAGAAAATTGTCATCCTTGCACAACAACATTGAGATTTCAAACCTTTGTAGACGAACTACTGTATGTGTATGTGTATATGAAGACGAACTACTTACATTTCTTGGAGGCAAAAACCTTTGTAGTTGAGCAAACATCAGCCCTTCTTGACCCCTGGTTCCATACAGTGAGCTAGGTAGGCTAGATGAATCTTTCAAGCCTGCAAACAGAAGTAGAAACAAAAATTACTAGTCAAGGAATTTCAGAAACCATGTAACGCCTGCTTTTGGCAGTACACCTCTAAATTATTTTTTGTTAATGCAAGAACAAGTACTCCAAGATGAACAAGTACTCCAAGATGAACAAGTACTCCAAGATGAACTAATGCTAGAACATGCTGCTGCAGGTATATAGAGTAAATGCACTCTCAGTTTCTAAGCACTGCAAGCACAAGCAAAGAAAACATTCCAGCAAGCAACATTTGTTTCAGCAAGCAACTTCTAATTTATTTTTTTGTTACTTTTCCTCTTGTAGGTGTCCAGCAACAAAAGAAAAGAAGAAACTCACTCACTGATCAGCAAAGATATGCAGCTTATGTGTCAATGCACACCTTGTGCATGAGCCGAGGAGGCAAATTCAAGAAGAAGGACAAGCAAGACATTGCAAATTTTTTCAAGTGTGATATTCAAATCATACAAAGGATATGGAAAGATGCGATGCGGCAAATTGCACAAGGCTTAGAAGTGAATGTTGGCTGCAAAAAGAAGGGGAGATGTGGAAGGAAGCCACTTGATATTGACTTGTCAATCATCCCCACAATTCCACTAAATAAAAGGTCTACAATCCGGTCACTTGCTTGGCAGCTGCAAGTGAAGCCTTCAACTCTGTACACCAAATTCCAGAAAAACCAAATTAGGCGGCACACAAGTTCAATAAAGCCTCCCCTAACAGAGAAGCACAGGAAGACCAGGGTCCAGTTCTGCGTAGGTGAAAGAGCATGAATTGCTCTTACTCGTGTTTTGGTGATGTTGACAATACAACATGTGCCTCTAACCCCTTGTTTAAGTGTGATCAGGTTTATGCAAACATTGCCATTGATCTCGCATCAAGAAAAGGAAGAAATCGAGTGTTTACTGTCCTTGGGCGGTAGTACCGCCCCTTCGGGCGGTAGTACCGCTGTGCCTCCTGGTTTACAGGGGCGCGGCAGTACCGCTCGCAGTGCCGCTGAAATGGGGTTCGGGCGCCCATGTGCGGCAGTACCAGCGGTACTACGGGCGGTAGTACCGCTGGCTCATGGTGGTCAGCGTTGGTTTGACCACCACGGCGGCAGTACCGCTCGCAGTACCGCCAAATGGAGCTTCAGATGGCCATGTGCGGTACTACCGGCGACTTGGGCGGTAGTACCGCTCAGTAAGTTCCAAATGCACAGTCAGCGTGCAGCTTTGACCACAGCGCAGAAGGCGCCAGCGGTAGTACCGCCCGCAGCGGTACTACCGCTGGCTCGGGAAAAAGGGCTCCAACGGCCAGAAATTGGAAGGGCTATATAATGCCCTTCACCTACCTCTTGCTTGGAGCTCGCCTCTACAAGAAAAACACCATTGTTGCAAGCTCAAGATTTCTTAGATCTCCCAATCCCTCCACCCAAACTCACTCATACTTGGAGGATTGAAGGAGAAGGCCCGGATCTACTACTTCACCAAAGCGTTCTTCATTTCCCCTTCATTCACTTGAGGGATTCGAGCCTAGGGTTTCCACTAGGAAAACCTAGGCATCTTGTTGTTCTCACTTGCTTGTTACTTTTGTGTAGCAGGTGTTGTTGGTGATTGAGAGCCCCCAATCCTTTTGTGGGTTGAGCCTCAAGTTGTTGTAACGAGCTTTTGTGCTCCGGATTCCGCTTTGGAGGATTCCGATAAAGAAAGGTGGACCGAGCTTTTGTGCGAGGTTCATCGGAGAATAGGGTGAAGCCTTTTGTGGCATCTTGAGTTTGAAGCTCACACCCCTCCAACGAGACGTACTCCCCTAAAAAGGAGGAACTCGGGAATACATTCTTGTCTCCGCGTGCTTTCCTATCGGTTAATCCTTTCTAGTTATTTACTACTTGTATCTTATCTTGTTTAGACTTAACTTGTCATATAGGTAAATTCACCATAGTTGCATATCTAGAGAATTTACCTTTTAGTCAAGCCTTAATCGAAAAAGAATTAAAAATTGGAGTAGCACCTATTCACCCCCCCCTCTAGGTGGCCATACGATCCTTTCAATTGGTATCAGAGCCTCGGCTCTTTATTCGGGCTTAACCGCCTAAGAGAAATATGGCCCTCGACGAACATGGGAATGAGATACCCGATGACACCATCGTTCCCACTTCTGTTTCCGTGGAGGACTTCACTTCCTTGAAGTCCTCTATGGATACTCAAATGGGAGAGTTGCGCAAAATGTTAGAGCAACTCATGGTGGCAAAGGGTATCGACTCCTCCCTAACTCCGGAGGCTCCTCCTAAGGAGAAGCCCTCGGATGTAAGTGTCGAAGAGAAAGCGGGGGTGAACTCAAATAAAAATGAATCCTCACCTAAAACACCTAATGGGAAGGGAGAGCATGCTAGAGTTCCTTTTGCATACTCTCCCGACCTACCCGTGCCTCATCCTCCTATTCACTTAAGAGGAGCTCCACCTAGTCTTAATGCATCTTCCTTTACCCGTTGGCAATCTTCTATGAAATCTCACTTGAAAAGTGGTTGCATAGGTCTTTGGAAGATCATTGTTGATGGATTCAAGCCGGTGGATGAAAATGACTTGACAAGGAAAGAAGAAGTTGAAGCTCAACTAAATTCCACCGCTCTTGATGTGATCCGTGTTGCCGTGGGTGAAAAGAACATCCATCACATTGAAGATTGCACCACCGCCAAGGAAGCATGGAACAATCTCACGGAGGTGTTTGTTGGAAATGAGAGCATGAGAAGAAATAGATATGAAGCCATGAGCAATCAAATTGAAGGCTTCTACAAGAAAGATGATGAAACTCATGAGGAGATGTATCAAAGGCTCAAGGCTCTTGCTACCGCATTTAGAGACCTTGGTGCTAAACATGTGGATGATACTTACATCAAGAGGAAGTATGTGAATGCCCTCATGCCGTTTGAAGAGAACGACTTGAATAGTCTCCAAGGGAAGCACAACTATGACCTCTTGACCTCAAATGAAGTCATGCAAGAGATGCAATCTTACAAGGTCCGAGCTCAAATTGCTAGAGACTCTCGTGCCCGAGCTCTTGGAATGGCCCAAAGTTCCTCACTTGCTTTGAAGGCCAAGGTTGTGGAACTAGATGAAGACCAAGATCATGAAGAGGGAAGTTACTTGGCACCCGAGGAACTCAAGGGTGCTCATAGAGATTATGTGGCTCTCATGGCGAAGGACTTTTGGAAAAATCCATCTAAAGCTAAAGCTTATGTGGATAAAAAGCATAAAGCAAGAGGCTACAAGGAAGGCAACCCAAAAATGAAGACTTGCTTCAATTGTCAAGATCAATTCCACTATGTTGCCCAATGCCCTTACAAGAACCGTGAAGAACATGGAGGAAGACTCATTCGCAAGGAAGCGTCAAGTTCTTCTCCCACGAAGCCTTACTTCAAGAAGTTCAATCCCAACAAGAAGCTACCTTCCAAGGTGTTGGTGGTGAGAGAGGAATATATGTCCGGGGATGAGAGTGATGAAGAAGAAACAACCACAAGTGAAGTGGCCGCTTTAGCCATTGCTTCATCGACAACCCCTTCTCTCTTTGAATCCCCCAATGATAATGTCACCACCAAATCCGCTACGTGTCTCATGGCCAAGCTCTCCGAGGTATCACCTTCCCTTCCTCCTAAGACTATGAATGAAATGCATGAATTTATGAGTCTTAGAGTTAAGGAAGAAAATGTTGCTTTGGATTTCTTGATGACTAACTTGCAAGGTGAAAGCAAGATTCGGCTTGAGATTCTTATGAGTCAATATGGCATCGCACAAGATCTCCTTAAAGAAAAGGGGAGACTAGAAAGAGAATATGCTAATGAGATCGCTTCCCTTACCGAGGCGATTGAGGAAGAGCATGAACTTCGAGTTTCTCTTGAGGAGAAGCTTGAGAATCTTGATGAATCTCAAAATGAAACTCTTTCTAAGATCATTAAAGAACGTGACCATGCTATTGCTAAATACAATGTTTTAGAGAAACAAAAGGTCGTATTTGGTGTTGGTCATAATAGACTAGCCGATGAGTTAGGGTCGCTCACCAAGGCTCACAAGGCCTTGGAGAGTGAACACTCTATTCTCACCAAGTCTTTTGAACAACTTCAAATACAATCTACTAAAATTGATGAACCTAGCTCCTCTACTTGCTCTTGTGATCATGCAAATATCATTGAGGAAAATGCTAGGTTGAAGAATGAACTTGCCAAGGCCTCTAGCCCTCAAGGTGAGAAACCTCTTTATGAGCTCTTGCAAGCGCAAAAGCCTCACATAGGGAAAGAGGGTCTTGGTTATGTTGCCAAGAAGAAGAAGAAGAACACGAACAAGAAGAATGCCAAGCCCGCACAAGCAAAAGAGACTACCATTGCGAGTGGTGATGCCACAAGGGGCAATGCCACTCACAATGACTTTGCGGGAAAATACAACCCTTCATATGTTCTTATGAAATCTATAGATGGTTGTGTTTTTGCTAAATATGTTGGCACTTCATATGGAGATGATTATCACTATGCTATTTGGGTTCCAAAGACCCTTGTGACTAACAAAAGAGGACCCATTTCACAATGGGTACCTAAAACAAAGACTTGATTCTTTGTAGGACTTTTCTTCCGGTGGATCTTCATGGCTCATTGATAGTGGGTGCTCTTCTCACATGACCGGAAGCAAAGAAGTAGTAAAGGGCCTATTGAATCAATTACTCACATTTTCTCATGTCACCGTCGGGAATAATGCAAGACTTAAGGTATTGGGATATGGCAATGTAGTGATCACTCCGGAGTTATCCATTGAGAAGGTCCTACTTGTTGAATCTCTCTCATATAATTTACTTTCCGTTGGTCAATTATGCAATGTCGGTTACACCGTTATCTTTAATAAACACCACGTGACCATCCTTTTCACTCAAACTCTTAAAGTAGCCTTTGTTGGATTTCGTGTAAACGGTTTGTATGTGGTCGATTTCTCGAAAGAGACCACTCAAATCGCCACGTGTCTAATGGCTAAATCCGACAAGGGTTGGCTTTGGCATCGCCGGCTAGGCCATGTCGGTATGAGAAATTTGCAAACTCTTGTGAAGGGTGGACACGTGGTAGGACTAACCGATGTTAATTTTTCCAAAGATCGTCCTTGTAGTGCTTGCATAGCCGGAAAGATGCATGAAAAGAATCATCCCAAGAAGAGCATTATCTCCACCGAGAGGCCTTTGGAGCTCCTTCATATGGATCTCTTTGGGCCTCCCACATATGATAGTCTTGGTGGCAAGAAATATTGTTTGGTGATTGTGGATGATTATACAAGATATTGTTGGACTTTCTACCTCAAGAGGAAGAGTGAAACTCAAAAAGTATTCATTGACTTTGCAACCTTAGTTCAACGCCAATATGACTCCAAGATTTTGGCAATAAGAAGTGACAATGGTACGGAGTTCAAGAATTACACTATGGATGATTTCCTAAGTGGGGAAGGCATACAACACCAATATTCCGCTGCTTATACTCCCCAACAAAATGGTGTCGCCGAAAGGAAGAACCGCACTCTTATTGATATGGCAAGAACTATGTTGGCCGAATTTCATTCCCCATATAACTTTTGGGCCGAAGCCATCAATACCGCTTGCCACTACTCCAACCGGCTCTTCTTTCGTCCTCTCATGAAAAAGACACCATATGAACTCCTTATCGGTAAAAAGCCAAATGTCTCTTACTTTCGCGTATTTGGATGCAAATGCCATGTTTACATTAAAGGTTGCCCAATTGCTAAATTTGAATCTAGAACTTTTGATGGTATTTTTGTTGGATATGCCGCAAACTCCCATACTTATAGGGTCTACAACATATCCACCGGATGTGTTGAAGAATCTATGAATGTGGAGTTTGTCGAGGATAATGGCTCCCAAGCGGAGCATATTGATCATGATAATGTAGGTGATGTACCTCCACCTCAAGCCATAAGAACTATGGGCATAGGGGAACTTATTCCTATTGAAGAACCTATTATGGACACTCAAGAAGAAGGAACAAGTTCTACTCAAGTTGAACCATCCACCTCAACCATTGATCAACAAGCTATACAAGAACAAGATCATGATAGTCATCCACATGAGCAAGATAATGGTCAAGACCCACCCAACTCTAGTGGAGAACAAGAACATGATGAACCCCCATCTCCAAGAACTCCACTTCGGGTTGACCATGAACAAGATGAAGGAAATGATGAAGATGTTCGTGTTGGTGAAACAATTGGTCAAGCCATAGAACGCCGAGTCATTCGGCGTGCATCAACATTGGATCATCTCCAACACTACAAAGAAAATATCCTTGGGAGTATTCGTAAGGGTGTGTCCACACGTAATCAATTAACTAACTTTTGTGGTCATGTCTCTTGTTTGTCTAGCTTAGAACCTCTCAAGGTATATGATGCTCTTGAAGACATGGATTGGGTTGCGGCCATGCATGAAGAATTGAACAACTTCGAGCGCAACAAAGTATGGTCATTAGTTGAAAGACCCAAAGACACATCACATAATGTCATTGGAACAAAGTGGATATTCAAGAACAAGCAAGACTCACATGGTCAAGTCATTCGCAACAAAGCAAGATTGGTTGCACAAGGCTACACCCAAATCGAAGGAGTCGACTACGGTGAAACTTATGCCCCCGTTGCTAGACTTGAATCTATTCGTTTATTGATTGCCTATGCATCTACTCATAACATTACCTTATATCAAATGGATGTTAAAAGTGCTTTTCTAAATGGTCCACTAAGTGAATTAGTGTATGTGAAACAACCTCCGGGTTTTGAAGACCCTAAATTTCCTAACCATGTCTACTTACTACATAAGGCCCTTTATGGGCTCAAGCAAGCTCCACGTGCTTGGTATGATCATCTCAAGGAGTTCTTAGTAGACCATGGTTTTGAGATTGGGGTAATCGATCCCACCTTTTTCACAAAAAGGATAAATGGAGAGCTTTTCGTATGCCAAATATATGTTGATGATATTATCTTTGGTTCTACTAACCATGAATTTAGTGATCAATTCTCTAAGCTAATGACCAAGGAATTTGAGATGTCCATGATGGGAGAATTGAAGTATTTTCTTGGCTTTGAAATCCACCAATATAGTGAAGGAACATTCTTATGTCAAGCCAAGTATATTCAAGACATGCTCAAGAAATTTGATATGAACAACGCCAAGCCATATAAGTTTCCCATGGACTCTAAGGCGGATCTACACTTAGATCCGAAGGGTAAGGAAGTTGATCCCAAGCTTTATCGTTCTATGATTGGATCTTTACTTTACCTTTGTGCATCTAGACCGGATATTATGTTTAGTGTGGGTATGTGTGCAAGATTCCAATCAAGTCCTAAGGAAAGTCATGAAACCGCGGTTAAAAGGATTCTAAGATACTTGATAGATACTCCTAACTATGGTCTTTGGTACCCCCATGGGACAAGCTTTGATCTTGTAGGTTATTCGGATGCGGATTGGGCGGGTTGCAAAATGGATAGAAAATCAACTTCGGGTACTTGCCAATTCCTTGGTAGGTCTCTTGTGAGTTGGTCTTCCAAGAAACAAAATTGTGTGGCCTCGTCCTCCACCGAAGCCGAATACATTGCCGCCGGAAGTTGTTGTGCACAATTATTATGGATGAGGCAAATTTTAAAGGATTATGGTGTCATTTGTGACAAAGTGCCTCTTTTATGTGACAATGAAAGTGCCATCAAAATTGCTCACAATCCGGTACTTCATGGGAAGACCAAGCATATTGAGATCCGGTATCATTTTATACGAGATCATGTTGAGAAGGGTGATATTGCAATCGAGTATGTCAACACCAAGCATCAACTCGCCGATATGTTCACAAAGCCTCTTGGTGAAGCAAGATTCAAGGAGTTGAGAGGAGAACTAAATGTGGTGGACATAAGCAATTGGACTTAGTGGATTTCTTGCATACCTACCCATATTAGACAATAGTAATTTGGTTTAGGTGTAGGCATGGACATAGGGGAAGTGCGGTCCTAATACATTGGGCTATCCCTTCCCCCATTATGCCGATAGTAAGAACTCATTTGCATCTCTATATTCGTTCTATGAATTGTGAGCTTAAATGAAGAGTAGTGGCGGTGAACCCAAGATATATCTTCGCGGTGTCACACCACATACACTCTTACATGGTGGCCTAGGCCACCGCCCTCCTCCTTATGAGGAGTTGATCTTATTTGGCTCTTATTTGGGTATTTTAGACCTTTTTGCTTTGGGAGAGTGCTCAAATTTGGCCTTTCGTGTCGATTCTTGCATTTTTGGGTAAACTCTCTCTCTCCAGTTTCGAGTTCTATCCTAAGCCTCAACTTTATCCTAAGCCACTCAGTCTCAAATACCTTTTATTTCATGCTCTCGACAAAGTTGTTGGTCGGAACCGGTGACAAATCCTTTTTACGGCTTCAATTTGAGCCATAAAAAGTTTTTGCCCCCTGGCACCGGTACTACCGGCCCATGGAGCGGTACTACCGCTGGCTCGGGTGCCTCTGCCCCTGCCAGCGCGTGGGACCGCTGCCCGGGCCGCGCAGGAATCGGGGGCGGTACTACCGCTGGATCGAGCGGTAGTACCGCTCGTGCGGATTTTTCCAGGATAAGGGCACGGGCGGATGGGTGAAAGTCAATCCTTCCATTTTCCCCATCCGCCCCTCTCTCTCCTCCTGTGAATCCGCCGCCGCCGGCCATCCTCTCCGCCGGGACCGAGCTCCCCCGGCCGTGGTTCTTGCACCCCCGGCCCCGGGACCTCTCGGGCATCTCTCCCTCCCTCGATCCTCTGCCATGAGCACCGGTAAGCTCTCTCCCTCTCTCTCATCTAGTTGATGGATGGAGATGACTAGATTGCTTTCCTCGTGGTGTTCTTGACAAATTGGTGTGGTAGAGATGCAATCTAGGATGCCTAGAACCCTGTGTATGAATCTTGTGAAGAATCTATGGCTAGTTTTGTAGTTCTCCATCTAGATTTGTTGGATATGACTATGGATGTTTTTCATGTTCCTCTGTGAATGTATCACCATCTTGTGCCAAATCCAACCTTCCTAGATGTTGTACTCCCACCTAGCATTTGTTTCCTCCAAGTTATGTTCACTCGTGTTCTTGGTTTTTCTACCATGAAATATTTGTGTGTTTCTCATCTCCATGCTTTCCTACCCCATGCTATTCACAGGTGGTTCGAGTGGTTCTAAGACTCGGGGAAAGAAACCTAGGGTTGACGAGATGGACGAGGAGTTTGATCCCACAATGGAAGAAGTGTATGGTCCCTCGGTCACCAAGAGCAAGAAGGCTGCTCCGAAGAAGAAAGCTGCTGCCAACAAGAACAAGCACTTGACAGCGAGTGGATGTCTGACAAAGATTACACTTCCATGAGGAAAAGAGATCCATATGCAGTTGATCGAGTAAATTTGACTCCTCAGTTTCGGGGCACCAATCCCTTCTTCCATACCCGTTTTCAAGAGGAGTGCTACAATGAGATACTTTATCGCAAGCCCAATGACAATGTGCTAGAGCTGAGGTACATTGATATCCCTCACATGGAGAGAAAGCCCGAATACTTTGGAGAAGCATTGTCTATGTGCCATGAGTTTGGGATTGTTCCTTTCATCACTCTCCAACAAAATTATGATGAAGCTCTAGTTTGCCAATTCCTCGCCACCGTCTATTTTGGCACCGAGGAGCCCCGCTACATCACTTGGATGTCGAAAGACAAGCAGCTCACCGCTCTTTGGAGTGATATTGGATCCATGCTTGGATATGAAGATTTTGGTCCCCATTGGACCGATGCTCTTGATAAGAAGTACTTCCGGGTTCACCTCAATCCAAAGCCTTTGCCCAAGGATGATCTTGTTCCCCTCTATTTTGGAAGAAGTACACAGTTGGCAACTCGGATGCTCTTTACCCTCCGTATGAGATCATGCATCGCATTTACCGGGAAACCATCAATCCCAAGGTTGGAAATTTGGATCAAATTCACAGCTACCTAGTTACCTTGATGGTCATGACTCATCGTATGAAAACCAAAGGGAAGAAACTGGATGTTATGGATTATCTTTGGAATGAGATTTGGAACGTCACCATTTTCAAGAAGAATGCTTGCTTCGGCCCCCTCATCATGAAGATTATCCTTTGGAAGTGGGCCAACGAGCATCCCTCTGAGGGTCTTAGTGACCACAACACTTGGATCATCCACAAGCCCAAGCAACTCCGTGTCAAAGATCATACGGAGAAGGTCAAGGATACCAAGGGTACCAAAACTACTAGGGGCAAGGACAAGGAAGTTGTAGGTGATGAAGGTCCCTCTCGGGCTGCCAAGGAGAGTGGCTTCACTTGGATGGCTCGTCAAATGAAGAAAGTGTTTGGTTTGTCCAAGGCTATTGAGAAGAGGGCATGGGAACGTGAAGACAAAGAGAAGCGTGCTCGTCAACTCGACATTCAACATCGCCGTGCTCTAGGTGAACAAGTTGCTTCCGGCTCGGAGAAGAACATTCCAACTTATGAAGAGTGGCAAGCAAAGAACTCTCAAGGCGAAATCTTCACTTGGTCGGACTATGATGGTGATGAAGAAGAAGTGTCCTCTCGTCGTCGCCCTCGCCCCCCAAGCAATGAGTAAACCCGGGACGTTAGCATCGGTTTCTCTCCTTTTTGGTGTCTTGATGCCAAAGGGGGAGAAATATCTATTAGGTCTTCGTGGGTTTTGCATGGGAAAGTCACAAGTGTTGCGCTCTTCTTGATTGGTTTGTTTATGCGCTTGTGAACTTGGTTATTTGTCGTTTTTATGTTGTGAACCTCGTTTGTTATGCATGGTGTAAGACATGTTGAACTTTAAACTTTATTCCCATGCTTATGTTGTGATATGATCTATATGTTATCTTGCACAGTTTGTAAAAGTTAGGGGGAGTGTTGATCCTATTTGTTGTGCATTTGAGCATTCAAAAGCTATCCGTTAATATGCACACATTTAGGGGGAGCTCTGTCTAAATTTTTACAAATTGTTGTATTGTCATCATCCACCAAAAAGGGGGAGATTGAAAGAGCATGAATTGCTCTTACTCGTGTTTTGGTGATGTTGACAATACAACATGTGCCTCTAACCCCTTGTTTAAGTGTGATCAGGTTTATGCAAACATTGCCATTGATCTCGCATCAAGAAAAGGAAGAAATCGAGTGTTTACTGTCCTTGGGCGGTAGTACCGCCCCTTCGGGCGGTAGTACCGCTGTGCCATCCTGGTTTACAGGGGCGCGGCAGTACCGCTCTCAGTGCCGCTGAAATGGGGTTCGGGCGCCCATGTGCGGCAGTACCAGCGGTACTACGGGCGGTAGTACCGCTGGCTCATGGTGGTCAGCGTTGGTTTGACCACCACGGCGGCAGTACCGCTCGCAGTACCGCCAAATGGAGCTTCAGATGGCCATGTGCGGTACTACCGGCGACTTGGGCGGTAGTACCGCTCAGTAAGTTCCAAATGCACAGTCAGCGTGCAGCTTTGACCACAGCGCAGAAGGCGCCAGCGGTAGTACCGCCCGGCGCAGCGGTACTACCGCTGGCTCGGGAAAAAGGGCTCCAACGGCCAGAAATTGGAAGGGCTATATAATGCCCTTCACCTACCTCTTGCTTGGAGCTCGCCTCTACAAGAAAAACACCATTGTTGCAAGCTCAAGATTTCTTAGATCTCCCAATCCCTCCACCCAAACTCACTCATACTTGGAGGATTGAAGGAGAAGGCCCGGATCTACTACTTCACCAAAGCGTTCTTCATTTCCCCTTCATTCACTTGAGGGATTCGAGCCTAGGGTTTCCACTAGGAAAACCTAGGCATCTTGTTGTTCTCACTTGCTTGTTACTTTTGTGTAGCAGGTGTTGTTGGTGATTGAGAGCCCCCAATCCTTTTGTGGGTTGAGCCTCAAGTTGTTGTAACGAGCTTTTGTGCTCCGGATTCCGCTTTGGAGGATTCCGATAAAGAAAGGTGGACCGAGCTTTTGTGCGAGGTTCATCGGAGAATAGGGTGAAGCCTTTTGTGGCATCTTGAGTTTGAAGCTCACACCCCTCCAACGAGACGTACTCCCCTAAAAAGGAGGAACTCGGGAATACATTCTTGTCTCCGCGTGCTTTCCTATCGGTTAATCCTTTCTAGTTATTTACTACTTGTATCTTATCTTGTTTAGACTTAACTTGTCATATAGGTAAATTCACCATAGTTGCATATCTAGAGAATTTACCTTTTA
The DNA here is from genome assembly GCA_947311845.1 of Poa pratensis. Taxonomy (NCBI): domain Eukaryota; kingdom Viridiplantae; phylum Streptophyta; class Magnoliopsida; order Poales; family Poaceae; genus Poa; species Poa pratensis. Next base: position 19,604,642 of record CAMZMU010000063.1, read on the forward strand.
GTCAAGCCTTAATCGAAAAAGAATTAAAAATTGGAGTAGCACCTATTCACCCCCCCCCCCTCTAGGTGGCCATACGATCCTTTCAGTAGGCATGGTCGATGAAACTACAACAAGAAATGGAGAACATGAAGGCCACCTTTTCAACGACATGCACATGTTTTTGCATGTTGATGAAAAATGGTTTTACATGACCAGGACGGCAAGAACTACTACCTGCTACCTGAGGAACCAGATCCAATAAGAACTATACCTAAGAATTGCATTGGCAAAGTCATGTTCCTTGCTGCCGTGGCTAGACCACGATACGACAGTGAAGGTAACATGACATTCGATGGGAAAATTGGCATTTGGCCGTTTGTAAAAGAGGTGCCAGCACAAAGAAGAAGTGACAACAGGCCTAAGGGGACACTAGAAATCAAGCCACTAACAGTGAAAAGGGATGTCATGAGGGAGTACTTCATAGAGAAGTTACTACCTGCAATTCAAGAGCTTTGGCCAAAAGAAGATGCTGGCAAGACAATTTTCATTCAACAAGATAATGCTACTCCACATATCTTGCCTGACGACCCAGTGTTCATGGCAGCTGTGGCCAATACCGGACTGAAGATCCAAATAATTCAGCAGCCAGCCAACAGCCCGGACTTGAACGTCCTTGATCTAGGCTATTTCAGGTCTATCCAATCACTCACGAATACTCTAACCCCAAAAAATCTACGAGATCTTATTCAAGGTGTGGAAGATGAGTATGATGGATATGATTCTTCCATTTTGAATAAGATTTTTCTGAGTCTAATGACCTGCATGGCTGAGATAATGAATAATGATGGGGGGAATCAGTATAAGACACCTCACGCCAACAAGGCAAGGTATGAAAGGCTTGGTCAGCTACCCTCAAGACTCTTTTGCCCTGCCGACGTCTACGCACGAGCTCTAGAGTTTCTAGGCCAAGAAGTGCACTAAACTCTACAGCAAGCAAGCAAGAAAGAAACTCTACAGAAAATGCAAGCAAGAAAGAAAGCAACAGGTTAAATATGTATTGTGTTTGTATTGTGTACTTGAAGTATAAATATCCTGTATTGAGTACTGCTGTGTATTGTATTGTGTTTGTTATGGAATACTTGTATGTATTGTGTTTGTTATGGAATATGTATTGTGTTTGTCATAAATTCAAAGGCATCAATTATTTGAACAAGCTTGAGTACAAGCAAAGCAAGCAAGCACGAGTAGTACCACAAAAGCTTACTGCAATGAACTTGCAAAATTAGCAACAGGTTATGAGTATTCAAGCAAGTTCAGTTAACTCAGAACTGAAAGTAACATTTACAGTTACTCATGTTCAGAGTACTGCCCCTAATTAACATGGTGCACAAAAGCTTGCTTCCAGTTAATTAATCTGCTCCTACTTCAAGAGAAACAACACCATTTTTATTTCAGGTTACAGAGTAAATAATGCAGCGCTGCTACTCCTTCAGAGCATTCAGCCACTGCAAGTAGTGGGAATAGCAAGCCATATTTTCAGTAATCCTTATTTTCAGACCACTTGCAATCAATCAACAACAAATTCAGCCGTAGTAACAAGAAATTCAGCAGCAGTAGTAATTCATGGAGAAGAGAGGGAAAAGCAACAACCTGACGCACGTAGCCGTGGCACCGCGGCGTGGTGGGGGCAGTGCCCGCGCTACCACGGTGGGGGCTCCGTGAGGACGACGACGCCAAGCTCCGTGCGGGCTTCTCGGCTGGCTGGTGGACGAGCTTGGCGCAGATGGCCTCGGGGACGCGGGGGAAGAGGAGGTCGGCGGAGGCGAGCATGAGGGAGGCCATGTCGAGCCAGCGGCTGACGAGGACGTGCTGCTGTGCCTCGGCGACGTCGGTTCTGGAACCATACCGCCACCTGCCGCGGCGCCATCCCCTGCCGCGTGCACGACGGTGTTCTCCACGCCACCATCCCGCGTGGGGACGAGCCCCGTGGTGAGGACGAGCTTCATGACGATGACGCTGTACATGGCGCCCACGGCCAGGCTCGCCACCATCCCGCGCGCCGTCAGCTGCTCTCGCCACGGCGGCACGCGGCCGCGGGCGTGCTCAGCGCCCAGCTCGGAGTCGTCGTCGCCGCCGCCATCGAGGTCGCGGATCTCCTCGTAGTGGCCTTCCGGCGAGCGGGGCGCCATCGTGAGCTCGAGGCCCGGCGGCGCCCGGGATCTCTCCTCCTCGAGGAGCTCCTCCCTCCTCACCCCCGCACGAAGTAGATCCAACGCTTGCAGACGTAGATCCACCGTTGGCGTGGCCCAGAAGCTCGTCGCCGGCGATAAAAATTCAGTCTTTGACTGATTCCGGTAGCACGCGGGGTGTGAGGCGCTCGAGAAGAAACGATGGGGAGGTGGGAAGGGGTGGGAGGCGGCGACGGGAGCGGTGGGGAGCCGGAGAGCGAGAGGGGGCGGGGGCGGACGGCGACGGCGACATCGACGAGGCGACGGGAGCGGTGGGGAGCGAGATCGAGAGAGAGAGGAGATGAGATCGAGAGGGAGAGGACGCGGGGTGTGGTTGACTGCGCGTTTGCGGGAGGGCAAAACGGGAAAGTTGAAAAGATTTTGTACGTGACAGAAATTTGCCTGGAAATCTAAAACGTCTTATATTTCTGGACGGAGGAAGTAGTTGAATGCCCGTGCGTTGCTACGGGGCCACTTAATTTTTTGTTGCTACACATGAAAAAATCATATGTATATAAAGAGATAGCCAAACAATATTGAAAAAAGAATAAGATTCTACTTTTCCAAAATTTAATTCGATTAAAACCGAGTAGGATGAACATATTGCTTCCTCAGAAGCATCATTTCTTGCAAATTCTAAAGGCTAGATCCTATCCACTGAAAGTGCGTACACTAAGAGGTAAAATCAGGCTAAGGCTTCAAGCTTCGGTCTCTGGCGTTGTTGGTTTAGTGCTTCCAAGAATGTTGCATGCTGGGTGCAGCGTGAGCAATCTCTTTCTGTGTGTGTTACCTGAAGAGAAGAAGATTTTAGTGTTTGTGAACCTTAATGAAAAAAATAACAGTGCATATATATCTTAAGTCTGAACTGAAGCTGAACATAGTAAGGTACAACGGTTCCTGTATTTGTTCAGCAGATTACATTACTTCAAGCTAGCTAGGATGATGGAAGAACACAAGGATGATGCCAGTTTTTTCCTATTTTTCACTTACTCGACACTGACTTTTGGGGCAGCGGCGGGGATGGAGTAGCACAGGCGGATTCCAACACTTACAAAGAGCTGCAGTCATACAAAGTTCGAACTCAAATAATCCAATATCAATGAATTAAAGATGCGATTCCCCTAATTTAGCAGGGAAATAATCACTACTGCACACTTAGGATACATACTTCTATAATGGAAAGATGAAGCTCAAAAAGAAGTAGATATACGTTCACTATTTAAGATACAGAATTACCATCTCTCCAGTGAAACCAAATTCAAGGACCCTGATAAGCAGCTTTCCGAGCAGCAATATTCTTCTTCAGTTCCTCCTATCTTGCCACTACACATTAAAAAATTATCATGTTACATTTAGCACCAGTATGTTCCAGTTATATCTTTAGGTAAAGGTAGAAAGATAAATAGGGCAGGCCTGTTTCAGCTGCTTCTAAAATAAGCTCTGCTTGTGTCATATATTATTATTCTCCATCTTATTATACTCTCATCACTAAGCTGTAGTACAATGTTCAACTGTTTCGTCAGCCCTAGCTGCTAGCCAAAGCTGAATGACGAATTGACCATAGAAGCCAGTATTGAATTACCCTATCATTCTGGCAATGTATTCACTTGAAAGAGACAAAATGAGTTATTGTGGTCAAACATATGTTGCATGATCCTTAAAGCCTTCCAAAAGCACACGTCGAGACCACGCGAAGGCAGCTCTGGTGGCGGCTCCATGAAGAGAAGCTACCAGTTAAGAGCAAATCAACATGACACAATCTCGCCATACTATTATAAAAACATAAAATCTAGGCCATGGTTTTTAATGTGACACTTAGGCGGTAAGGCTCCCTGTCAGCGCCTTAGGCGCCCGATTAGGCATCAAGGTAGGCATTGATCGACTTAGGATGCCTTAAAAATCTTGATTTAAGCAATGTAGTTTTAAATATGAATTAACATGTCGCAAGCAAAGTTTAGTAGCAGTAACAAGGAAGGTTAGATAGTCCCTCACCTCAAAAGCGACCATAGAGTTAGAAGATCATGGGGCTTAATCATCCTTCCATCTGCAAACAAAAAAAGGTAGCAGTAAAGTTGGTATGGACAAATATATCAAGCAGGGCATTAAGAAAATAAAGTTTTCATATACTGTGGTAATGTCAGCTGAGGATGTGCATTTTTATACACAAATGAGGATACCATATTTTTTACCCCAAAAGGGAAATGTGATATTTCCATTCATAGTTAGTCGAATAATTAAAGTAGAAAAAAGAGAAGTTAATGCCATTTGTGGTAACCAGCATAAGAAAGAGCAATGTGGTACTAAAATACATAAAGAATATGTGAAACTCGAAGTTTCCGTTCATCAACAGTTCATCATGGAATAAACACGATGTAAGTTGCAAGAAATCAAGGTGGACTGGAGGTAACAACCTTGGTTGCGAAATGAAATGGAATGTGGGAATACCGGCAAACCACCAATTATTGATGAGTTGTCAGACCCAAGTAAGGAAGCACTAAACCTAGATTATGTCGTAACATGTGCATGCTCAATGAAAGTTTATCAAGCTAACAACCCCTATGCCGCTTTTCCAACGAACAAGCCAATGGCAGGCTCGACTATGCAGATCGTGCACATCGAAACCACCACACGCGTGGTGGGAACTATATAACGGTATGAAGAATGTGTATCAGACTTATAGGTAAACTGCACAAAAAAGTAACAAATGAAATGAATTTTCCATAACCAGTGCTATTTGCAGATCAAGTTCATACCTGCAAAGTAACATATAGCTCTGAGCTTTGCTCGCTGACGGAATGCCGTAAATCTTTGAGCAGCTTTAGGTTCAGCAACACTGCCACCATTCAGATCCACAGAAAGATCAAGGTAACATCGGATCAACTGTAAACAGAAGATTAATACAAAATGAATCAAAAAAATTGGCTGCAGGATCTGTGATTTCTCTTCTAGCTATGAAATACACGGCAAGGAAAATGACATGATTTTTTAGGATTCTCAAATACATAGTGTATAATTGGAATGTATAAGAAGGAATAAGAGCTTTGTCACAACTCTGTAATCCACTTGCTGAGAAGAGAACATGTCACACATGACCATGGGGGGAGGTCACCATGCCCACAGAGGTCATCCCCAACCCAGATTTGATCTCTTTCAGTGCTTTCACTGCAGCACAAATATACCTTCATTTCCGAGACTCGAACTACTGAACAGTCACTGCACGTTCTAATTCTGCAAACAATGTGTACGTCTCTATGAACATACAGAGCTCTACTTCTCGCAGTCAGGCACCAATCAATATCTTAAGGGATGACCGGATGAGGGAATATGACACAACAGATAGTGTATTGTAACACAACTCGCAGGACCTATGTGCTAATTATCGCTTGTGCGGAACCTATGGCATAGACAGATGACAAAACCACAGTACAGAATAAAAAATTTGCTGTCGGACCTGTAACTTGAAGTAGCACTTTCCGACGCTGTTCTCACCTCCTCTGAGGCCGTCGCGTCCGGTCAATCTCGTCTAGCAGCTTCGCGTCACGAAATCGGCGGATTCCAACACACGCGCGAGAGGGCGGCCGAGCAGAGGTAGTACAGTTTGATCAACCAAATGCAAGCTGCACCCACGAATTCTCCTACCGTTTGATCAAGGCCACGGAATTCCGACATTGGGTGAACGAACGGGAGCAGAGGAGGATGGGCGCTTACAGCTTGATCCTGAGGTCGCGGATGAAGGAGCAGTAGGTGGCCCCGAGCTGGGCCTCCTTGGCGGCGCCCACGCCGTCCCGCTTCGACAAAGAACCGCGCTCGATCTCCTCCTTACTGAGGTACCACGCCCACCCCCGCTCGGCCGCCGCCAGGCCGCCCCGCCGGCCGGCCACCCATGAACTCCACAATCCTGAAATGGAGACGAAGGGGTAGGAGGGGGACATGAGACTGGGGGTGGACTCAGGGAGGAAGGGCGGCGACTTGGGATTTTGGCTACGCAAGGAGGGAGACGATGAACGCGACAGATCTTGGGAGGGGTGGAGGCATCAGGCGTGGTCTGCTACTGCAATTATTACAGACCAAATCAGCGGAAAAAACTGTGCGAGGGGTTGGGAGAGGACGACGGACCAAAAAGCGATGCGGGGCTTGACGAAAAGAAGCGAAACTCCGAGGAGCCAGACGCGGCGGCGACCATGGAACTGGCGACCGTGTGGCGGCGGCGCCGTGTGGATGGGTGAGGAAGTAGGACTTGAGGCGCTGGTCGGGTGAGCTTTGTTGGGCCGTGGTAAATGGGCCTGTTCGAGCGAACGATCAGATCGCATGAGGGAGAGATGGTTCGCTCGGTTACACGACCAACTCCCATTTAATAGTGTTATAGACAAAATGTGGTACCAAATCACTACCTAAAGATTCACAATAAAATATTTTCATAATATATTTACTTATTATTGTAGTTGTTAATATTTTAAAATTAGTAAGGTTTGACTTTTGACTAAACTTTAGATGTCTTATTTATTGGAATGGAGGTAGTGTTATATGAGTAGATAATTATATTGGCTAGTAATTAAGTAGATCGGCTATACCATTAGGCATGCGATGAATAAAGCTTTATACAAGCCTCAGAAAAAGAACTCAGCATGGGTCTTCAATGAGGTGGGCCTTCAATAAACCAACTGATACGTCTACCATTTATCTCTACTATATAATATTGATAGGCGACCGTGGTGGTGGTACGTCGTGGCCTTTTTCAATTTAGTCCCTCGAAAAGTTGGAAATCAACTCGTAATCCATCCTTCGAACTGCTTCTTTCTCGAATCCTCGCATCCGCACCTCCCTTCCCCTGCGCCGCCGCCCCGATCCCTAGCCTTCAACGGCTCCTCCCTCCCCCTTTGCGTCACCCAGATTACCGGAATCAAGCGTCTCCTCTGTTCCCTATCGCGCCGACCCGATTCTCGACTTCCGGCGAGGTACGGCGCCGCTCCCTTCTCTTCCCGATCCCGCTGGGGCGTCCTCCCAATGCGCTTCCGCCCGACACCCCGCGCGACCTCACAACCCGATCTAGCGACGGCCTGGGTTCTCCCGCCGCATGGCTAATTGGAGGAGAGCTTCAGGCAAACAGAGAGCCTACAGTCTGTGCATCGGGTCGGGGCATCGGGCAGAAGAAACTGGTGGCGGTTAGTCATGGGCACCTTCTCAAGCAAGGCCTTCAGTGTCGAATAGAACGGTAGGGTGTCGCCGTCGCCGCTCTATACCTCCCCGAGAGCCACCTTGGACCTCTCCGGGCGCCGCTCTGAGCCTGCGAGGCTCGTCGTTCTGAAAGACCCAAAGTATCACTGTCAAGGTCAACTACCACGCGAAGAAGTTGTACGTGGATGTCATCTGGAGAAAAAGAGGCGGAGGAAGAGCGTAGTTGGAGCTGTGCGTGGATCTGGTCGCCGGCGACTGGATCTGCGAGCCTGCAAGTCGCGCGTGCGACATGCTACTATACATCGTGTTCGTTTGAAAGAAGGAGCAGGGAGCGGATGAGACGGATAGGTAAATAGAAAAAGGATGGTAACAGTAGTATGTAGCAGCGTGAAACTATTCAAAAAAGTCTTGCATGTTACCGTACACAAAAGCTCAACAAACACGGTAGCAGATTAATTTCTAATTCCAAATGTAATACACTGTAAAACTGGTCGTTCCTAGAATTTTATCTATCATATGATTTAGTAGAGTTGGCCTTTATATTAACTAAAATAAGAATTTGGTTTCTAAACTTCCTGCATTATCTCTTCTACACAAAGCAATCATCTTTGTTTTGATATTCCAAAATTAAGTGGACACGAAAACAATTGACGGGAACTCACTTTTTAGTTGAAGAACTTCATCGGATAGGGCCATAAACTGGTTAGATTGATAATAAGAAATTTGAAGTTATCCTTTCATTAGTTTCATAGTTTGGTCGAACAAAACATCAATGTACGTTATGTTATCAAAACTGATTGCAGTTATTTTTTTGATTGAGCCATCTGAAATATGATATCGTAAGATGTTTGCTTGTTTATAACACGAATATACTTTTAGTCCGACGCACGGGCACCTTGCTAGTCTATCTTATTATTATTATATTTTTTCTATTAACTTTCTTCATTCATCTTCTTCTTTTAGTTTATTTAACTTGTTAAAAAAATAGGCTGATAACTGTTGTAACAAAAGAGCTTTTTTCTGTCGAAACATAACCGAGTTTTACATAGCTCATCGATATAAGAAAAAAAAGATCTGCACATGGGTCACGATTCGTCAACCGTTCGGTAGGTCAAACACACACACGACGCGGCTTTATAAAATGCTACCGCCCGTTAAAAAAAAAATCGCTACCGCATCTCCGGCCGGGAGTTAGGCAATATTGCACATGAGACCGCGTGCGCGTGCGTCGGCTGTGAACAGCTGCCTTCTTTCAGTTTCAGAGACAGCGACTAGAACCGACAAGTTGACCCAGCGCCGACTGCACTATTTTCCACCAGCTCGCACCTGCAGATATTTGTTTCGATCTTTTCTTCGCTTGTGATTCAAACCAAGCACACCCCACCGGCTGCTTCCTTTCTCCCGCATTTAAGCGCTCCCCCACCGTCAACTCCCCAGCGAAAGCTTCCAATCACCAAACCAAACGTGAGAGCCTCACACCGACACCGCCGAAATGCACCGGCAGCACAACCTCTCGCCGCTGCCGAAGCAGCAGCAGCACGACGACGGCGCCGCCGACGGCAGCGACGCGACGGAGGCGATCCCGCTCTGGGTGTCCGAGGAGTCCGCGGAGGCCAAGACCGACAAGGCGCCCGGCGGCCGGGCGGAGCGCTCCATCCACCTCATCCCGCTGCTCACCTTCCTCTGCTTCCTCCTCCTCTTCCTCTGCTCCCACATCCCTTCCGCCTCCGGTAAGCACCCCTAGCTTAGCTCGCCTCTGCATGCGCAGATCTGGACACAGATGTTGATTCCCTTCTGATGACTTATTTTTGCCTTTGACTTTCAGATATGTCAGGCTTTGGCGGCGGCGGCGGAGGGAAGGCGGCTGGCAACCGGAGGCTAAAGATGCTATAAACTTCTCTCGTATCAACTGGAGTATCACCTTAAGTTTTGTTTTTCCTTTGCCAGTTTCAATCCGACAGTATAATTAATTTCCGCTCAAATATGCAGCTGCCTATATTGTATTTGTACTTGTGCGGCAGTAAGCCAGTAATGAAATCTGGAATTGTATGATTGTCTTGCCTGATTCGGTACCAGTTTTCTTGATCGTTGGAGTTGCTTCTTAAAGAAGAAAATGGAATTATAGCTAGGATTCGCAGAATGATACTATCTGCTTATACAATGTGTTGATCATTTGATGTGACCATTGGTGGAATAGATGCAACTATCAAGCTTGCCCTAGTTACATATCCCAAGTCCTGTATGATGAGATTGATGGCCCAACAAGGATGGCCTTGTCCAAATTTCATCTAGCAGCACCGTGCATAATCTGGATGTTCCATATTCACATTGTTTCAGAGAAACCAGAATATGGATGTAGAATGCCATTATTGGAAAAGTCTAGAATAACTAATGCAAATACATTACGCTTCCGGAATCTAGAAAACAAATAGACATGGTTAATTTTGTACAGATAATACAACTCCTGGCAGCACTTTCCTTCCACAGATAAACAAGAGAACATTAAAAAAAACTTAGAAGACCAGAAAATTCAGTTGTAGCTACATGAAAATACTATCGGACACTCGGATAGACAACGTTGAGAACTTTATCATCCCTTGTGTGTCTCCAAAATAACCCTTAAGAGGGTTTGCAGGATGGCAAATTCAACAGTATGAATCAAACTAGCATCAGAATCCCACATAACTATATCCAATCACACTATCAAACAAATCATCAGATGAATCCCTGGGCCGCCTCGGGCTTCTTGGGAGAATTGCTGGACTTGCCATCGTCGGTGGCCATGCAGACAGGGATAGTTACAGGGCTGCCTGCATTATGGGTGTTTGCAAATTCAGTGTCTGGGTGCTTGTGTTCCTGCTCAGTTTGCTCAGCCATCAGAAGACTCTCGGGTGTATTGGCCTTGGGTAATTCAGCCTCCTGGTGCTTATGCTCCTCCCCACACATTTCAGTGTTTTCTTGCGTTTGGGCCTTTTCGGTTTCACCATTCTGATCTTTCAGTTCCCCTTTACCCATTGTAGCATCTTCTGGCATGTTGGTCTTTGGACATTCACCCTCCTGATCAGCCATTTGTCCTGTTTCAGCGCAGACCTTTGCTGGATCACCATCCTGCTTAGTGTCGTCCTGATCAGCCATCATCTTTTCCTTATTGTAGGTTTCAGTGGCAGTTGTTGCAACCTTGTTGTAGGCATCAGTTACCCATGCTGTCCCGGTAAGGATATATCTGTTACTCATGATCGCAGAACCAGCAGTAGAGACGGTCTGTTCTGCAGCTACCAATGCTGACTTGGTCTTCTCTGCAACCTGGTATTTCTCATCCATTTCCTTCATTTTCTCATTTACCACTATGGTGCCGGTGGTGATCTTCTCGCTTAGGCCCAAACTCTTGTCAATGGAAGATACTTTAGCCGTTGCGGTCGATGTGAGTTGATGTGTATCATCAAAAGTCTTTGCCTTTTCAAGGGCGTCCTTGCCAAGAATAAATCCTTTCGCCAACATTGAACCAACAACATCCTCTGCCTTTTGAAGAGCAGATTCTATGGCCCTAGGGGTTTTTAACTAGAAGTACAAACACGGTGTCAGGAGTTCTGAGACTATGGAAAAAATATTGAAACCATAGATGTATAAAATTAGCACGATCCTACCTCTAAATCAGCTAAAACAGCTGCCGGGAGCTGGTAATTAGTGGCTGGGGTAATGATGACAGCCATGTCCACTATAGTCGCACCCTGCACCAAAAAAAAGAAAAGAAAAACTGACAAAAAGAAAAATCGAAGCAGTATGGTAACAATGTACACACTAAAATGACATGGTTTCCTGGCACAAAACATGTACTAGCTGGATGTTCTATCGAGTTCAAGGCCCAAAGTTCTAAACAGAAGCATCAAGAGCAGATTTGGACCCATTCCTTTTCTCCCACTTCAAAATAGTAAAGTCAAGAGCAGATTTGGACCCATTCCTTTTTCTCCCACTTCAAAATAGTAAAGTGAACCCCGGGAAGACTTAGATGTATGGATATTACAAGCCATCAAACTTGATTATGTTATAAGTGTTCAGTTATTTAAAAAAGATTGTGCTAAAAGGTAAGAACTCATACTGTGAGAAGCATAGCCCTCTCTGATTCTTGGTCACTTTTGAAGCTGATGTAGGCAAACTGAGACCGCTCGTCAGCACTGCAAACCATTGCTAAGTTAACATAACCTGTGTTATATAATAAATCAAAAAGATAACTGCTGTAATCAATTATCATGGAGATCATGTGGCACTAACCTTTGCATTTCGACATGTACGATTTCACCAGAAAAGGAAAAGAACTCCTTGATATCTTGTTCTGAAGCTTGAAGTGAGACATTGTGGACCTTTATTGTGCTAGCCATGCTTACCTTGAAAAATGGAATGAAGATAACGGAATTACTAATCTATAATTATAATAATATCCATGTTTATGTCATCACACGGATCAGTATATTTTATATAACTGTCAAGATTTCATCCAATTTCATAAACACTACAAGAAACAAGCACATCAGTTAATTAAAATGCATTTTTTTGGACCATCTGGACAAACAGAATGATACTTGGTTAGTCATGTGAGCATATGCTAGTATGTAGTAAACGGTCATATGTCAGAAAAATGGAAGATGAAACGTTACAAAGGTGGAAGTCCCAAATATGTATGGGTGCATATGTTTACAAGAAACCGGGGAAGGAGGGGAGAACATAGATGAGGTTAAAACTTAAAAGACTATGCAATATGCGAAAACTCGCTTTTGAGGACGGGCTCCATGGAGACAGTTTTTTGAAGAAAAAAATCATAATTCGAAAGGAAATCCTATATGTTGACAATGATGTATTATACGTACGGTCCTGCAAAATCGCAACACGAAATAGTTTATATTGCGGCTTACATAAAAATGACAAATCTCGACAAAATCTGAAAGTTTTCAAAATTTGCATTGTCCACTACCTCAGATTCAGAAATTTTTCATTTTACACAGACCAAAATACAAAATATTACTGGTATTTTGCACACAGGTAGAAGTCATCATTATCTACATCTAGTATTTTTTTGATTGTTTTGAAACTTACTAGAATTGCTGTTTTTGAATTAAAAAAAAGCTCCATGGAGCCTATCCTCCAAAACGACGCACTCATGTAATAGGCAGCTTATGTCTCGAGAGAGAGATCCATTCCACGCAGAGCGTTCAGTAGTGTTCTTTGTAGTACATCACTTTGAAGTCTGAGGTATGTCAACACATAACTGATCTATCTGTAGTTCTGTTTCCTGATTAGTAAGTACTTCAAGGATTAGATCACCTATGCAAATGATCCTAGTTCACGTAAAAATTGATCCGATTGGAAATCACAGATAAAGAGCTTCATCGGAGTAAGAAACCGTTAATGCCTTGAAGCAGAACAAAATTGAAGAAATTAACCGGCAGAATTCTCCATCTTTAAAATTTGCAAGGCAAAAAAAAAGAATAATAACGAATAGAACATATTAACAGTTAGAGGCCAGAGTGCATCATGCAAACCGACATAAATACATGCACTTGGTAGGAAATCTGAAATGCCTAGATATAAAACAAACGAGCATGTGGATTTTAGGCATGGATCCTGGACAAAAGAGCATTCAGATCTCATTACTTTTCCGATTTCCTCACATGGCGAGAACAGCTCAGCAGACAACAAACACGATGCGTGATCACGCAACCAAATAAAATACGATGTCCGAGATGGCAAAAGAGAAAGAACATTTCCGATCTCAAATGCTCACATTTCTCCATACTCCATGAAGGTAAGAATGAAGAAATTGGGAGGAAGAGCAACCGGTTCTCACCTCCACGGATACGATCCAGACGACTCGAGACTCCGAACACGAACTCGAATTGGGGTCCTGTGGACGGGGAAGAGAAAAGGCGACGGGAATGGAGATCCGTTGCGCGCATTTTGCCGCCGGTTTGGTCGGAGAAGGGTGTGGTGATGCGGAAACTTGGAGGGTGGCGACATTCACGTGCGGTGCCAGGAGGCCGCCTTCTCTGGGCCGTGAAGCCCAGTAAGCCCATTGATATGCCGGGTAGGAGTAGCCTCTGTTCTCCGCCTCCAGCATCCAAGCGCGAGCGACGACGGCGAGCGTGTCTCGTTCCAGTCCGTTACGGCGGTGTTTCCGGCGAGGCGAGGCGCGGTGGTGGAGGATGGCGAAGGCCGGTGGTGGGCTGATCTGGGCGACGGCGGAGGACCTGGCGCGGAACCGGCCGGTCGTGATGTCGATGTACCGGCAGATCCTGCGGGCGCTCAACTCGCCGGCCCTGCCGCTGGGGCACGCGGCGCGGCTGGCTAAGAAGGCGGAGTGCCGCGCCATCTTCATCTTCGGCGCCGAGGAGAGGTCGCTGCACAACATCCGGGACCTCCTCGACGCCGCGCGCCACACCATCGGCATCCTCAACCGCGGCCGCCTCCCGTAGAGAGTAGCCCCAATCTCACCGGGTATGCTCGAATCGATTGTAAGATTTGGTTCGTATTTGTGTTGTTGAATGGCTAGTTTGACGGGTATAAATTTGGTACCATGTGTTGCCTAGTTGCTTCTCTATGTATACACTGCGAAACATAAATAAATATATATTGCAGACCCAAAAGAAGATGGTGACCAGTTTGTGTTATTGTTCTTCAGTTAAATTTTGACATGTGATGTTTACAGAGGTATTGTTTCAGGAACCAGCACACATTTGGGTTACCCAAATGACTGATATATCACACCACTGCTGCTGATAGTTTATGTCTTTGCTCGGCTGACTATCACCTTTACACATAGGAGTCGCTGTGCTCTCCCCCTCTCTCTTTTGGTGGAGAGTACAACACAAATCTATGACAAAATGACACTAACACAAATGTAATGGATCATGACTGATCTTGCAGCTGTATCTTGGAGGCATGAATTAGCTTAGAACACAGGGCACACCCTAGATTCAGCTGGATCTAGACTCAAGACTACCCCTTAAGCTTCAATTAAATTTGACATGTGCTGTTCACAGAGGTATTTTTGCAACAAGTATCATAGTTGTAACATTCAGGAACTAGCACGCATTTTTGTTACCCGAATGACTGATATAGCACACCACTGCTGCTGGTAGTTTTTGCCTTTGCTCGACTGACTATAACCTTTACACATAGGAGGAGCTGTGCTCTCCCTCTCTCTCTTTTCGTGGAGAGGGCAATACAAATCTATGATAATATGACACTTACACAATTGGAATGGATCATGATTAATCTTACAGCTGTATCTTGAGGAATGAAACAGATTTAACTTAGAACACAGGGCACACCCTAGATTCAGCTGGATCTAGACTCAAGTCTATCCCTTTAGCGGTGGGGCATTGGCCAGAGGGCAGTGCTCACCAGCCGTGCCCCACCAGTCGACTGACCGGTTCTCCATGGTCAGTGTGAAGTACAGCAGCACCGCCATGAAAGCGACTCCTGCATCGAGCGCGGCTGAGAGGATGTAGTTGTACCTCTGCCACCACTTTTTACGGTACCGGAACACGAAGAAGTTGAAAAAGGTGCCAATGATGATCCAGGCGTCGTAGTTCACGGCTGTCGCTGGTGGCATGTTTGCTGTAGCGCCGATGAGCACTGGCAGGTTTATCATTAGTATCCACTTCTGACTGGGGAATATCCTGTGGAATATGTATACAATGACGGGGCCGGCTGCGCCGATGAGAAAGAACCAGTTGACAGCTCCATAGTTACCATGTGCCCCAAAAATGCGCTTCGGGCCAACAAGGCCCCAGATAACCGATGCATCAAAGAAGACACGGATACCAGGGCATGTCCATGGGCTGTCTGGTGCGAGCACCTGGTCATTGCAGATGTTCGGGATGGAGCCAAGCAGCCACCATGCCACACCGAGGTTGACTGTCCCAGCCACAATTGTACCGGCGAACTGGGTAAATACAGAGTGCAAAGGTCAGTACATGTTATCGTCATACATGTCACTCCTTAGCTTAGAAGGTGGGTGAATTTAGTGGCTTAATTACCTGAACAATGAACATTGATTTGGGAGGTATCTTCATATAGTGGCCGAGCTTGAAGTCTGAGAGGAAAGCAACTGCCTGGCTCATGCTCATGTATCCGTACACCTTGAAGCAGACATTGGCGATGGGGTATCCAGGCATTATGAGCCCCATGGCGTACTCGGTGATGACATTCAGACCAGGTGTCTGTCCATCAAATTATTGTCAGTTTTTCTTGCAGTATTCATCAAATGCATGAGAAGTGGACAATATATGGAACATTCTGAAATATACTTGCCTGGGCTGTGGTTGCAGTAATGATGCTTATGGGGAGGGTGAAGACGAAGGCCATGCCACAGGCGAAGAGGAGGCCCCACCATGGGAGCTGAACCTGGTCATTGAGGACGGTGCAGAGGATGAGGGACACTGCCATCGACAATACCGTCAGCGAGTAGAACCACCATGCTGGTATGTCGTCGTACTTCCTCATCAGCTTTGTGTGGATGTCAGGTTCCTCGTGCTGCGAAGCTCGGAATCGTTGGTAGATCTCCCTGCGCATTGGTGTCCAATTGCAGATGTGAATTGTGTATCTTTAAGATTCAGAAAACACATCTGATCATCACAGACGTGTCTGTTTTATTCATGTACAGAGTTGAGAATCCTTACTTCCCGTAGAAGATGGCGACGTGAGAAATGGTCGACGCGATGGTGGCAAAGCCGAGCCCATAGGAGAGTGCAAAGAAGGTACTGAGGTTTACCCTGCCGAGCTTTGCGTACGCGTCCGTGTCAAGCTGAAACCGGTTGTCCACAATGTTGGTGATATCGTACATGGATCCGTTGGACATGAAGAGGTGCGAAGAGAATATGGGGAACGTCTTGGCGTTGTAGAGGTTGGTTCCCCAATACGCCGTGGGCACAATCACATAGATGAAGGCGGCATAGCCGATGGCGATGTTGGCGGTGGCGAAGAAGGGCGAAATGAGCGGACTGAAGAGGAAGGAGGAGACAGCCGTCCAGTCGAGCGTGAAGGCTCCGAGGCCCAGGCCATGCATGCCGGAGCCGAGCTGCTGCGCCGTGACGGACTTGGAGAAGACCCAGCACACCCACGAGATGGAGGTCAGCGCCGGGAAGAGGTAGCCCGGCACGACATACCACGCGAAGCTGCAGATGAGCGCCACCAGGAAGAACTTGGAGCGGGTCATCTGTCTGGAACCCTTGGGGAACTCCTCTTTCTCGTGCAGTGCCCTGGTACATTCAGAGGTGATGTTAGTGCCACATGGTACGAATTAACGGCTTCCACAATGCTACAGATTCAAAAGGTTGCCATGTAAACCAAGCGACTCAATCAATCGTCAGTTCATATCATTGCTAGTAACACAAACTCCAAATATAAAACGGCCTGATGTGATTTTTCATATAGTACTGTACTACATTCTTTGCACGATGAAAAGCTGGGGAATTACAGTATAATACTCCCCGTCTTCCTGCATGTGTATCCCTGGTCAGATAAGCCAGAACTGTCATCACCATTGATGCGGTTTTATCGAAGGCAAGCTTCCGCGGCTGGCCGGCCGACTACCACGTCAACTATGACCATGGGCGGACGCAGCGTCCCGGCAGCCCGGGCGCTTGCCCGGGCTTCGCTCGCGTTTGCTTTGTATGCGAGAGCGATTTTATCATACAAATGACATCAGATCAGGGGCAAAAAGATTGGTTAATTGGCTTGGTGGGCTTCAAGCCATAGGCCTGTGTAGTTGTGCTGTGCGTCTCTGCCTCGTCCTGGAAACAGAAACAAGAGACAGCTAAGGCCAAAATCGACTAGCTAGTAGCTAATCGATCCACTACTTTTTGTTCCCATTACCCGACCAGAGTCAGTTGCTTTAGGTACCTCACCTCATCTAAACTCCTTGACTTCATCCTCTCTAATTTACACAACCGTATTTTGATTTGAAATAAAATCTACACGAAATATATGTGTATCGACGAGTAGGTTTCATTCCCGTGATCGGTTTCGAGTTTCGTCGACTATAATTTCTTAATTTTGCACCAGAGTTTGGAACCATTTTTAGACAAATTTTGTCAATTTCGTCGCACTTGGTCGACCGTTTGGAATTTCCTTTGACGAGTAGATCGATCTCGCCGTTTCACACAACTTTCTTCTTGAAACTTTTTCGTTTCAAAGGACATTCATCGTCATAGTTTCGTTAGTCTCTTCTGAGTTCTTCTATGTATCTAATTTTAGCAAATATGATTATTTTAATGTGCTTTGAACATATGAATTTTGGAATGTGGTGTGAGCGTGTAATGTATTATATTCATGTTTTCGGACTAAAAATATTTTGGACACAATATTTGCTCCATATTTTCTACATTTGTCCGAAAAAAAATAGTTACACTGTAGCGCGCCCAGGCTTCGACAAATTTCTGGGTCCGCCACTGACTATGACCAGACCAGATAACCATTGATTTGTTTGCTACGATGATTGTTTTTACTCCCGTCAGGATACGGCTCTATTATCTTCGGAAAGGTGGTGCTCGCAAGCATGTGCTTAGAGTACGCGCGTCTTTTCTGGGCAACTTGGACCTGGACCACGAAAACACAACACTGTTGTCTACTCCATCCATCCAGTTGCACGCGAGTTTCAAACAACCCAGAGTCACTGACGTGGTGTGGAACACGGCATATGCCACGGGGTGGCTAAGGTAGGTGTGGGATCTGGAAACCGCAACATCGGCACCCGGCGGGATTGCGCCTTGGCGCTAACACAGGAAGTACCCAGGCTCGGGGCCCTCCCGGAGGAGGTAACACCCCTACTCCTGCTCGATCTCTGGATCAATGGTGAACACAGTACAAAGTTGCTCCTTGAGCTGTCTGATGAGCTCTGCATGGCTCTTCTCTTTCTAGCTATCGGGGGTGGGAGGAAGAAAAGATCAGTCCCCTCTACTTGGGCTCCCAGGCAGCCTTATATAGGGCTGGCTGCCTGGCTTACAGGCGGGTCCGGCTGGCACTATAGGGGTTTTTTTCATGACGCTGCGTGTCCGCCAAGCAGTAGAACCTCGTAGGCCTGCAGGCGATGTCGGGGTAGACTTGGCGACGTGGAGGGCCGGGTGGCGAAGAGGCCGGCCCCCGCCTGCCCGCCTGGCTTCTCCTGGAGCTCCATGCCGGCTTGCCGGACGGCGCCCGTGTTTCCCTCATGTCGGGCTTCTAGGCTCCGAAGGAGGCGTAGGGCTAGACCTCGCCCTAGCCCATGCCTTGATGTCGCAGGGGGACAACCAGGCATGGCTCTGGCTCCCGCCCAACACGGGCCCTTGTCTTCTGCTCGTCGTGGAATGGTGGCAGCCGGCCTTCCGGCTGCCAGCCGCCCGAGTCCGGCTGCAACGGTTGACCTTGGTCGCATATGGCGGGCGGCGTTTGGCGCTATCTGTCTGTCTCTGGGAACCGTAATGATGACGGACCTACGGCCCGGCGGCGCCAGGCCAGGCGGAGCCTGACTGCGCTCGGGGCAGGCGGACCCGGCTGGGCCGGGCAGCCGGGGGCGGCCAGGTTGAATGCTCGCTTCTGATCTCGCGCTTTGCTCGGGATCTTCTGGGGGTCTTTGGGTACCCTGGTTTCATCCCCACGACACTAGCCCCCGAACACGTTGGAGCTGAATGTGCCGGCTACGGTGGGGAGAGCTTCTGCGTGTTCACCATCTTGAAAAAAAACTCGTCCGGGTGGAAGGACAACACCGAAAGTTCCGCCGGCCGGCTACTATTGATGACGTCGGTGATGACGCTGGCACGTCCCATCCGTCTGCTGGGCGGTCGCCCGGCAGTCGAGGCGACGCTTCGGTTTCTGTGGCGGATCTTCTGCGGCGACGTAGTAGGGGCGGGATCCTTTGTGGCGAAACTGCCGCCCACGATCTCGCCCACGACCGCGTGGTTGCACGCCACGCGGCGCGATCCGCGGAGGCGGTTACGGGAGCGCGCGGCGCATAAATAGGGGGCGAGGCGTGGAGGAGAAGGGTTCGCCTCCATTTTCTCCCTCGCCTCTTCTTTTCCCGAGCGCTCCGCCGCATCCGCCCGTGCCTCCTCTTCTTCTCCTTCTCCGGCGAGGTAGATCCTTCGCCGGCGTAGCCGTTTCCCGTCCGCCGCGGGCAAACAGCGGGCACGGCGACCACGGGCCACCACCACTCGACGCCGAAGCCGCGAAGCCCTCCCCTCGACGCGCTGGAGCCAGAGATGGCCGATGGCAACGAGGGCGGCGGCGAATGGCGCGGCTCGCACATCACCATGGAGGAGAGACAGGGTCCAGCCGGCCAAGGACTCCGATGTCGAGTATGCTGACGACGAGGTCGAGGAGCCGGCGGAGGACCCCAAAGGGAAGGCCGTTAAAGATCCCGGCTGCTCCAAGGCCGGCGACGTGGCCAGCTCCTCCCGGCCTGCCGAATGAAGACCTCGGGATGCCGAGTGGAAACTTGTGCCCTTTTTTAGCCTGTCGTGAACTTTGCTTTAGCTTATCCCGAACTTGCTTCATTTGTCCCCGGGATGCCGGGTGTGCTTGTATAAAACTTCTGGTACTTGTTTCGTGACTTGCGTGGAGCTTCGTCAACTTTGACTTGTTCTAGCTTGAATTTCTTCTCTGATATTTCTGCTTCTTTTAGTTTCTTCGTGACGTAGTGAAGGCGACAGCCCATTCACCCTCACTAGCCCCCGAGATTCGGCCCGACTGGCGTAGCCAGTTGAGTCGAATCTAGTCTGGGTTTCTTCGAGAGTTTGCCCGGCTGGTCGCGACAGCCGGGTTGTCGCGCACTAGCCCCCGAGATTCAACCCGGCTGGCGTAGCGAGTCGAGTTGAATTTGAAGTGTCTTCGAATGGTTTGCCCGGCTGCCTCGGGGCAACCGGGTTTTCGTGCACTAGCCCCCGAGATTCGGCCCGAGTGGCGTAGCCAGTTGAGTCGAATCTGGACTAAGATCTTCGGTAGCTTGCCCGGCTGGTCGCGACAGCCGGGTTGTCGCGCACTAGCCCCCGAGATTCGGCCCGACTGGCGTAGCCAGTTGAGTCGAATCTGGACTGAGATCTTTGGTAGCTTGCCTGGCTGGTCGCGACAGCCGGGTTGTCGCGCACTAACCCCCCAGATTCGGCCCGACTGGCGTAGCCAGTTGAGTCGAATCTGGACTGAGATCTTCGGTACCTTGCCCGGCTGGTCGCGACAGCCGGGTTGTCGCGCACTAGGCCCCGAGATTCGGCCCGACCGGCGTAGCCAGTTGAGTCGAATCTGGACTGAGATCTTCGGTAGCTTGCTCGGCTGGTCGCGACAGCCGGGTTGTCGCGCACTAGCCCCCGAGATTCGACCCGACTGGCGTAGCCAGTTGAGTCGAATCTGGACTGAGATCTTCGGTCGCGACCAGCCGGGTTGTCGCGCACTAGCCCCCGAGATTCGGCCCGACTGGCGTGGCCGACCGGTCGAATCTTTCCGTCTAGCCTTTGAGAGCTTGTGAGGCCGGCAAGAAAACACCACATGGAACCTTCGTTAGATCGTTAGTCCTCAAAATCGAAAAGGTTGGCATTTTTTAGCTTCGGTTTTTATTCGATTAGGGGCCGGCTCGCCCTTGTTTTGCCTCCTGTGCCCCTTCCCGTGTCTCAGCGCTGCGACCCCTGCCCTTAGCCGGCTGAACTCTGCAGCCGGATCCGAAGGGGGCCCGGCTGGCTGGGCGCACGGTACTGAGATCTTTGAGAGGCTAGACGCAGGCGAACGAGAGCGCGGTTTTTTCTGTCGCGAGCCGGAAATCTTTCCCTTCTTATTTGCTTTTTTCGTGTGACTCCAGCTTTGTGCTTTGGCCGACTGACTCTGCAGCCGGATCCGAAAGTTTAGCCTTGGAGACGGGCACGGTACTGAGCTACGTAAGCGAGGATCGGTGGGCGGCTAGCCACAGTCGGAAGAGAAACAAACAACAATCCTGCCTGATACAACTGCAGCCCCCGAGTGTGTGCTCGGAGGTGCTAACTTTCATTGAAAGGGAAAATAGGGTGTTACACTCGTTCTAGGAGTAGAAAGGCCTAAGGAGGCTGGCATTCCACGGGCGTTCCCCTTCTTCGTAAGGGGTGAACGGCTTGTTCCTTCTCTCCTCGCGTGCGTCTGTGAGATAGTACGCGTTGTTGCGCAATGCTCTGCTGATGATGAAAGGGCCCTCCCAGGGGGAGTACAGCTTGTGGAGCCCTTTGGTGTCTTGGATCCACCAGAGCACGAGGTCTCCTTCGTGGAATGTGACCGGTGCACTTTCCGGCTGTGGTACCGACGCAGGTTTTGCTGATATATGGCCGATCTGGACAGGGCCAGCTCTCGCGCCTCCTCGAGGAGGTCTACACCGTCTTCGTTTGCCCGCTTGGCCTCTTCTTCTGTGTAGAGGGCGGCTCGCGGGGAGTCGAACTCGATGTCAGCCGGTAGGACGGCTTCTGCGCCGTAGACGAGGAAGAAAGGCGTGTAGTTCGTCGAGTGGTTGGGGGTGGTCCTGAGGCTCCAGAGTACATGCGGGAGCTCTTCTATCCAGCAGTCGGGTGTTCGCTCGAGCGGGTCCACCAGCCGGGGCCGGATTCCGGCTAGGACCAGGCCGTTTGCTTTCTCTACATGGCCGTTTGACTGGGGATGAGCCACCGAGGCGAGGTCCAGCCGGATTCCCTTCTTGCCGCAGAACCGCTTGAAGACGCCCTTGGCGAAGTTCGTGCCGTTGTCGGTGATGATGCTGTGCGGGTAGCCGTAGCGGTATATTATGTCTTGGAAAAAGGTGATGATCGTCTGTCCGTCCAGCTTTTTGATCGGCTTGGCCTCGATCCACTTGGTGAACTTGTCCACCGCTACGAGGAGGTGAGTCATGCCGCTTCGCGCCGTCTTGAAGGGTCCGACCATGTCGAGCCCCCAGACGGCGAATGGCCATGTGATGGGGATGGTTTGCAGGGCTGCAGCCGGCGTGTGCTTCTGCTTGCTGAAGCGCTGGCAGCCGGTACAGGCGCGGACCATCTGCTCGGCGTCAGTTAGAGCAGACGGCCAGTAGAAACCGTAGCGCAGGGCCTTCAAGGCAATTGATCTGGACGCGGCGTGGTGTCCGCACTCGCCCTTGTGGATGTCCTCTAGCAGGCGGCGCCCTTCTGCCGGCTCGACGCAGCGCTGGAAGACGCCAGTCGCGCTGCGCTTGTAGAGCTCGTTGTTGATGATGGTGTACGCCTTGGAGCGGCGCAGAACTTGTCGTGATTGCACCTCCTCCGCTGGGAGCGTGCTGTTGGCGAGGAAGTCGAGTAACGGCCGCGCCTAGGAGGGAACTTCGTGTACGGTGAAGACGCCGGCCAGCACCAACTGGGCGGCTTTTGGATCCGGCTGCGCGGCCCCCGGGTGTGGCGAAGCAGCCCCCGGGTTTCCTTTGGCCTTGTCGATGAGCTCGGGGACGGGTTCGGCTGGCGCCGTGTAGCCGGATGTGGCGGCAGCCCCCGAGTGTTTGCTTCCGGCTGGGAGGTTCCCAGCCCCCGGGCTTGCTCGTCCGGCTGGGACGTTGGGGCCTGCCGGGAGGATGATGGATTCCGAGTCGGGTGACGGCGTGATAGACGGCTTGTAGACGTGCTCGAGGGAGACGCCGGGTGGAATGGCTCGTCGGGTGCTGCCGAGCTTGGCGAGGATGTCGGCTGTCTCGTTGTTGGCCCTGGGCACGTGGTGGAACTCGCATCCCTCGAAACAGGCGGAGAGCTGCTGCACGAAGAACCGGTAGGAGGCCATGTTGGCGTCCTAGGCGTCCCAGTTTCCTGAGGTTTGCTGGACCACCAAGTCCGAGTCCCCGAAGCACAGGATGCGCGGGATGCTCATTGCTTTGGCGAGCTTGAGGTCGTGGACGAGGGCCTCGTACTCGGCGACGTTGTTGGATGCTTTGAAGTGGCTCTGCACGGCGTACTCCAGCCGGTTTCCCTTGGGCGAGGTGAGGACGATTCCGGCTCCCAGGCCCTCGTACATCTTGGAGCCGTCGAAGTGCATTCGCCAGTGCGCGGAGTCGGGCACAGGCGGCATGTACTGTGTTTCCGCCCAGTCGGCGATGAGTTGGGACTTGATGGCCGCTCTCGGCCGGTACAAGATCGTGTGCGGGGCCAGGTCGACCGCCCACTTTGCGACCCGGCCGGTTGCGTCCTTGTTGCCGATGATGTCGCCGAGTGGAGCCGTGCTCACCACGGTGATGACGTGCTCTTGGAAATAGTGGCGTAGCTTCTTCTCCGCCATGTGCACGCCGTACACGAGCTTCTGGTAGTGGGGGTAGTTCTGCTTCGCCTGTGAGAGGACCTCGCTCACGTAGTAGACCGGCCGCTGGACCGGGTGCTCCTTGCCCGGCTCTTGGCGCTCCACCACCAAGACGATGTTGACGCAGCGGTTGGTGGCAGCGATGTACATGAGCATGGGCTCCTTTGGAGCAGGCGGCGCTAGGACCGGCGCCTTGGACAGTGCTCTTTTGAGCTCGGTGAAAGCTGCATCTGCTTCGTCCGTCCAAACAAACTTGCCGGTTTTCTTCAGTAGGTGGTACAAGGGTAGTGCCTTTTCACCCAGCCGGCTGATGAACTGGCTGAGCGACGCCAGGCAGCCGGTGAGCTTCTGGACGTCCTTTATGTCGATTGGCGGGTGCATGCTCTCGATGGCGGCGATCTTGTCCGGGTTGGCCTCGATCCCTCGCGCGGAGACGAGGAATCCGAGTAGCTGGCCAGCCGGCACGCCGAAGACGCACTTGTCGGGGTTCAGCTTTATCTGGAACCGGCGAAGGTTGTCGAAGGTCTCCTTCAGGTCGTCGATGAGGGTGCCGCGCTCCTGAGTCTTGACGACGTTGTCGTCTACGTAGGCGTGGACATTGCGCCTGATCTGGTCGTGCATGCACCTCTGCATGCACCTCTGGTACGTGGCTCCTGCGTTCTTCAAGCCGAAGGACATGACCGTGTAGCAGAAAGCTCTGAATGGAGTTATGAAGGAGGTTTTCAGCCGGTCAGCCGGGTTCAGCTTGATCTGGTTGTAGCCGGAGTACGCGTCCAGGAAGGACAGGTAGTCACAGCCGGCGGTGGAGTCGATGACTTGGTCGATGCGTGGCAAGGCAAAGGGGTCCTTGGGGCACACCTTGTTGAGGCTGGTGTAGTCGATGCACATGTGCCTGGTCTTGTTTTTCTTTAACACCAGGACTGGGTTAGCCAGCCAATCCGGGTGGAACACTTCTATGATGAAGCCCGCTTCCAGCAGCCGGGCGATCTCTTCTCCGATTGCTCTTCTTTTTTCTTCTCCGAAGAGGCGGATAGATTGCTTGACCGGTCTAGCCTCCGGCTTGACGTGTAGAGAGTGCTCAGCGAACTCCGTCGGTACACCTGGCATGTCCTTGGGAGACCATGCGAAGATGTCCCGATTCTCACGGAGGAATTCGATGAGCTCGCCTTCCTATTTGTCGCTGAGGGTGTTGCCGATAGTGAGGAACTTCCCGCCCGGCTTGCTTGCGTCAAGCGGAACCTGCTTGCTGTCCCTCTTGCCTTGGAACTGCGTTTCGCCCGACTGCTTCTTTGCAATCGGAACTTCCGGGTGCTCGGCTGCTACGGCGCGCTTGATCTCCTTGAACTCTTCAGCCGCTACCAGCGACTCGGTGAGCTTCGAACCGGCCGAGGCGCAAGCCATGGAGCGCTCGAAATCGCCGGCTATGGTGATGATCCCGCTTGGACCCGGCAGCTTCATCTTCAGGTAGCCGTAGTGGGGTACGGCCATGAATTGGGCGAGTGCCGGGCGGCCCAGGATGGCGTGGTAGGGGCTGCGGTGGTTCACCACCTCGAAACAGATGCTTTCGCGGCGAAAATTCTTCTTGTCTCCGATGACGACGTCCAGCCGGACGGTGCCGATTGGTGTGCAGGACTGCCCCGGCACGATGCCGTGGAAGATCGTCCGGCTGGGATTCATCCGGGCCTGAGTTATCCCCAGCTTGTCGGCGGTGTCCTTGTACAAGATATTGATGTTGCTTCCCCCGTCGATGAGCACTCGGGAGAAGGTAACGGCGAACTCTTGGTCGGTGACGAAGGTGGGATCCAGGAGCATGCTGTAGCCCCCGGGGTTCGGCATGATGTCCGGGTGGTCCCCCGGTCCGAACGAAATGGATTGGATCGCCCAATCCATCAGCTGCTGGACGGCGGGGACGACTGCGTTTACTTCTGCCACACGCAGCGCTGGCTGCGCTTGTCGTTGCGCTCGATGACGGAGATGACGTAGGCGGCGTCCTTGTTGGGTAGACGTCGCGGGATGTGCGGCTGCCTCGGGCGCTCGTTGCGCTGGTTGTTGCCGCCTTGAGGGGGAGGGCCGGCTGGGGGAGGCGGTGGTCATTCGCGCTGCAGGCGGGCTGTCCAGGCGCAGCGGGCTGTCGTGTGACTAGCCGGCTTGCCGGGTACGCTGTGGTACCGGCACGGGCTGTTCATCATGTCTTCAAACTGGTACGCGGGCTTTGCCCACGCGCGGTCTTCTGGCTTGTTCCACTTGCGAGGGTTGCGGTTCCTGCCCTCGTCGCCAGCCGGTTGGTCGGCTTCGGCCGCGTTGACGGCCCGGTTTTCGTACCGCCCCCGCCATGCCGCTTCTCTTCCGGCTGTCTTGGTCTCGATCGCTGCGGCGATCACGGTTTTCGCGGTTGTTCCTGTTGTCCCGGCTGTCGCGGTCGCCTCGATTGTCGTTGCTGGGACCGACTGGATCCCTGGTGGCCGGCTTTTCTTGCGCCCGGCTGATCCCTTCCATCTGCACCGGGATCCTCATGGCGGAGTCGGCGGTGGCGTACTTGTCGGCTATGGTCATGAGCTCTGCCATGGACTTTGGCTCGTCCAGGAGGAGCGCGTGCTTGAGCATCGTGCCCTCCCGGCAGCCGTTGATGAAGAAGCCGACCGCCTGGTTGTCGTGGACTCCCTCGCAGGTGTTGCGCAGGGTTGACCATCTCGTCAGGTAGTCGCGGTCGGACTCGGTTTTGCCCTGGGTGCAGCTGGCTAGCTGGCGAGGGCGAGCCGGGCGCTTGTAGGTGCTGAGAAGTTCCTGACGAAGACCTGCTGGAAGTCCAGCCAGGAGTTGATCGATCCATCCGGCAGGCTGTTGAGCCAGGTGCGAGCCGAGTCCTTCAGCATGAGTCACACGTAGCGCACCGCTACGCGCTTGTTGCCGCCTGCGATGGAGACGGCGGTGACGTAGTCGGATAGCCAGTCCTCTGGCTTCGTGCTTCCGTTGTACTTGGGCGTGTCGCGCGGGAGGGAGAAGTTCCGCGGGAAAGGCTCTCTTGCGATGCGAGGTGAACACCGGTGGACCTCGCCCTCCTCTTCTTCGAGCCGGCGGGATTTCTCCAGGGCGTCGAGGCGGTCACGGGCGTCGGGGCGAACGCGGGCCTAGATCTCCCAGCCGGTCGTGAACGCTTCCCCTGCGGGCAGCCGCGGGTCGGGGTAGTTGACCTGGCCTTCGCCGGCAGCCGGCGCGTTGTAGTTCTGGCCGCCACCGGCAGCCGGCGCGTTGAAGCGGCTTGGTCCGGAATTGATGCTGCGTGCGCGATTTCCACCCGGTTGGGGGGCTTGTGGCGACGACGCCTGGCGGTCACCTCGAGTTGCGCCGGCTGGAGGGGCTCCAGGTGGGGGCGGGGGGGGGCGGCGAGTTCATCGCGGGCGCGGCTTGGTTCTGGCGAAACTGGTGGTCGGCGGTGTCGAGGAGGTCCTGGACGCGCTGTTGCTGCGCGCGTAGCTCGTCCCCCTCCAGGTTGGGCAGTTCTGCTGCGGCGGCTCGCGCTGCCTTCATGTTCTTCGCGGGGGAGCTGTAGACGGATCGTCGAGTAGGCGGTGCTCCGGCTGGTCCCGCCGGCTCGGCGTCGGGAGCCGGTCCCCCTGCCATCTCGTTGGCGAGGTTGCGCCTGACGTTTCCCCGCGGGTTGGGCTCGACGGCGACGGGGGTGAAGTCGTGGGCGAAGTTGTACTCGCGAACTGTGCTTCCATGCGGCGATGCGTCGCTGCGACGCCGCGTGCGCTGCTGAGGAGGCGCTGTCGTGTCTGCTCGAGGAGTGTGGCGGCCTGCGCGGGGTCCGCGTCGGCTGCGATGGGCGTGGCTAGGCCCTGGAGCATGGCCTGGACGAGTCGACGGGGGCATTGTGCTGCTGGGTGCTCGCGACGTCGGACACCATAACTTTCGCGTAGGCGCGAACCTCGGTGCTTCTGTCGCAGCCGGCCGTCTCCTCGGGGAGGCGGTCGTTGCAGGGCTGGATGTTGGCGGGGTAGCCGGGTGCGAGGGCGACGTAGACGCGGTGCTCGCCGAAGTGCAGTATGGTGCCGTCCTCGGGGAAGGCGGAGCCGGCGAAGCAGGCTGCGTTGTCGCTGACGAAGTCGATGGAGCCGAACGTCGAGACGAGGCCGGAGGCCACTCGCTCGCCGAGGCGAGTGCGGGATCCCGCGCGGAATGTGACTCTGGATGCCGCTACCGGCCCCACGGTGGGCGCCAAATGACGTGGTGTGGAACACGACATATGCCACGGGGTGGCTAAGGTAGGTGTGGGATCCAGAAACTGCAACATCGGCACCCGGCGGGATTGCGCCTTGGCGCTAACACAGGAAGTACCCAGGTTCGGGGCCCTCCCGAAGGAGGTAACACCCCTACTCCTGCTCGATCTCTGGATCAATGGTGAACACTGTACAAAGTTGCTCCTTGAGCTGTCTGATGAGCTCTGCATGGCTCTTCTCTTTCTAGCTATCGGGGGTGGGAGGAAGAAAAGATCAGTCCCTTCTACTTGGGCTCCCAGGCAGCCTTATATAGGGCTGGTTGCCTGGCTTACAGGCGGGTCCGGCTGGCACGGGCCAGTCGGTCAATGTCGGCTACAGGGCTGTTTTTTCATGACGCTGCGTGTCCGCCAAGCAGTAGAACCTCGTAGGCCTGCGGGCGATGTCGGGGTAGACTTGGCGACGTGGAGGGCCGGGCGGCGAAGAGGCCGGCCCCCGCCTGCCCGCCTGGCTTCTCCTGGAGCTCCATGCCGGCTTGCCGGACGGCGCCCGTGTTTCCCGCATGTCGGGGCTTCTAGGCTCCGAAGGAGGCGTAGGGCTAGACCTCGCCCTAGCCCATGCCTTGATGTCGCAGGGGGACAGCCGGGCATGGCTCTGGCTCCCGCCCAACACGGGCCCTTGTCTTCTGCTCGTCGTGGAATGGTGGCAGCCGGCCTTCCGGCTGCCAGCCGCCCGAGTCCGGCTGCAACGGTTGACCTTGGTCGCATATGGCGGGCGGGTTTGGCGCTATCTGTCTGTCTCTGGGAACCGTAATGATGACGGACCTCCGGCCCGGCGGCGCCAAGCCAGGCGGAGCCCGACTGCGCTCGGGGCAGGCGGACCCGGCTGGGCCGGGCAGCCGGGGGCGGCCAGGTTGAATGCTCGCTTCTGATCTCGCGCTTTGCTCGGGATCTTCTGGGGTCTTTGAGTACCCTGGTTTCATCCCCACGACAGTCACCCTCTCCCTAGATCATCAAGAGTCAAAACTGTGCAGTGCACGCTAGGCCATTCGCGTGTGTTGCGTTCACATCACGCCCGTCACGTGCTGCCAATTTTTCATCACAGCTTCCGAAGGCTGCATTGGCCGAGTGCCAAAACCGGAGCCAGAAATGCAAGAGCGATTCCTCCCTCCGGCGCTGACGACGGCGACGAGACGCGCGACGCGCGCATGCGTCTCGGACGTCGCCGTCCTTCTCTATTCAGTGGGGAATTCGTGGACTCCATGGAATCTATAATGTGCAGAGACGTGCTGTGAATTCTGAAGTCTTGAAAGCTACCACTGCTAGTGGTTCTTGGTGTCGACGAGTTGTTTTCATGCATGCCTGTCGACTTGATCATCCTCATGAGTCCAAGATTACGGAAGATAGGTTGACGACGAGCTGAGGCCTAGCTGTCTCTGAAAGCTATTTTGTATTCAAGCGAGCTGCGGGATGGCGTCCGTCGGAACGATATACCATGCAAGTGCAAGGTTATCAGCGACTCTGGTATTTCTTCTGCGATGTAAATGTAATGGGTGGTACTGATCCGCGTAAGTGATAAAAAGATGTGATCTACATTCAGGTATCCCAGGATTGTTTAGTGTGAATTGTAGGTGAGTTGCAGGTTGGTTTAGAGAAGAAAACTAGGGCCAATCGGCATAAGATGGGTCCCCGCATAGAGTAAAAAAATATCGGCATAAGATACGGCCGTGTGCTGGAAGAAACTGGGGTGAGCACCGGGCTCACCCCACGCTCGGTGCGCCCCCGTCTTGGACGGCTGGGATCGCACGGGAAGCTCGAGTCCGCATCGCGGCGCGGCTCACCGCGGCGCAGTGGCTCACCGCGGCGCACGTGGCGGGGGCGCACCGTGAGCCCGGTGCCCACCCCAGTTTTTTCCCGTGTGCTAGTTCTGAATTTCTGATACACACTGCATCATGAGAGGCAAAGTGGCAGTGACTGGTGGAGCTTAACTAGTAGATTCATATCTCTGTCCTGTGATCACTCGATTAGTCTAAACCAAAGTTGGACATCAATTCTTTTGAGTAAAGATCTCTTGGGCAATAGGCATGTCCACTTGATTCTAAAAAAAGCTATGCACTTTTTTTTGTTAGTTCACGAAAATATTGAGAGACTCTTTAATTCAAATGTTTTTTGTATACTTTTTGGAAATATGTATTTATACTATGCGGATTGTTTGATTTGTCTAGCATCGTGAGCCATAGATTACTTTTTAATTCCTTTCTGTCTCTGTTTCCCAAGAAAATTTCGATTGATTCGGACGTCTTGCAAAATTCATGTGGTTTTGCTATGTGCAATCATATATTCAACTGTACAAATTCCTAGTCAACAGAATTTGTAATCGTAGTCGACTACGAAGACTTTTAAGGTCAACCACGAATACTACTCTTCACAAAGAGAGCCCCACCTAGCAGTAACTCTGACTGGACTGCCTTGCTAGCTGTATAGTATTTCACATATTTCATTCTATTTTAACTCGATACCGAAATGAGAAAATATTCGAGCAGAAATGATTATTTGGCACTGCTATCTCGCATATTATTCTACTCATCATGTCTGAGTAAAACCTTTCCACCCATAACCATATTAGTTTTCTTTAAACCATGCGTACACCAACCAAAGTTGATTGGGAAAAGCGACAGCGTGTCTCCATTTGCGGTCCATTTGCGGTGTACCCCAGGTTTTAAAACATAACGTGCCCTAGGTGAGCGGAAAGACAGTATTCTAATTTCTAAACCCAAAATTAATAAACCCAAGTTGCACATATTCAGCACTATTTTCTTGAAGGCATGCATCGAACAACTTAATAATTCGGGATTCCATCAGCAGCAGCTAACTTATTTTTTCGAATGGTCAGCAGCTAACTTATCAATCCATTGGATGCACTATACCATGCTCATGGTGGGGTCTCTCTGATAGCTCTTGCATCGTCAGTGTCGAAAGGACTACCGAGAGAGAAGGAAAAGAGACCATCCAGCTGAAATGCATGTCAGTGTCTCGCTAGGGGTCAGATATTCTCCTTAATTTTTTGTCATGGACTTTGTCTTTTAATTGGCCTGCCCGGCCACCGGCCGAGTCAGATTCTCCAACTAATTAGCACGTTAATTCATTGTAGTACTACGATGTGCACACCTATGGATTACGTTTGTATCAAAGGAACGGTCTACAAATATTTCTGTGGATTGGATTTGTATGGCTCAGTTTTATAGGATTTTTGAACATCCACTTCAACCTCATTTTTAAAGATCGAGCCATCTTTTTGTGGTTTTCTGCGTTTTATCCAAACAACTATTACTGCAGTTTTTCTCTGTCTTAAAATACAATGTTTTGCACATGAAAATCTATGGGATTCCTATATTTA